>JAQFVV010012496.1:3721763-4134246 GCA_028023455.1 Epiperipatus broadwayi
ATTTATCTTTTGGACATATATATCGTCAAGTGTATCAATGGTATGAGATAGTGTGGAGAGTTGAGAGTCATGTGATTATTTATCTTTTGGACATATATGAGGTCAAGTAGGTGATTATTTATCTTTTGGATGTATATGTGGTCAAGTATATCAGTGGTATGAGATAGTGTGGAGAGTTGAGGGTCATGTGATTATTTAACTTTTGGACATATGTGTAGTCAAGTGAGTGATTATTTTTCTTTTGGACATATATTGTGGTTAAGTCTATCAGTGGTATGAGATAGAGGGGAGAGTTGGGCATCATGTGATTATTTTATCTTTTGGACATATATATGGTCAAGTGGGTGATTATTTATTTTTTTGACATATATTTGGTCAAGTGCATCAATGGTATGAGATAGTGTGGAGAGTTGTGGGTCATGTGATTATTTATCTTTTGGACATATGTGGTCAAGTGTATATCAGTGTATGAGATAGTGTGGAGAGTTGAGGGTCATGTGATTATCTTTTGGACATATATGTGGTCAAATGACTGATTATTTATCTTTTGGACATATATGTGGTCAAGGGTATCAGTGGTATGAGATAGTGGGGATAGTTGAGTTATGTGGTCAAGTGTATCAATAATATGAGATAGTGTGGAGAGTTGAGGATCATGTGAAATTCTGAATTCAAAATACCCTTTAATCTACAAAATAAATTATTAAAATTCTATTTAATTATTGAAATCCTTGCTTTAGTTTCTCTATTTTTACGTTTACAAGCTTTGTATACATACTACATTTTTAAATGTTTTATTTAAACTGCTTTTTACAAATTCCTATTTTCTAAATAAATTTTTTTCTTAGCTTGCTCAAAAAATATTTTTTTTTTTTTTTTAAAAAAATGACAATATAGATATACATCATTTATCATTAAAATAAATACAAACTTAATTTCAAAGGAACAGAAATAATCTAAGTTCTGAACTAAAGTAGTTAAAAAACAATGTTAGGTACTGCCAAGGAAACAATGAATATCATTAAAAATAAGTGAATCAATTTATCTCAAGAAGATAAAAAGAAAAAACAAAAATTTAAAGATGAATAATATAAAATTAAAGATAGGATTCGCAATGATTATACAAATTTATCCACAAATACATTTGCAGATAAACCCTCTGCTTCTTGAGTTGTTTATTTGACATTTTGTGATTCTGTCTTGTAACCTTCAATGGCTACCATTTTTTTTTATCTGACAGAACTGAAGAATTATGGGTAATTAAAATCTATAACATATTACCATGATTTTCTTATGAAAGCAATTAATACTGAGGTTACTTGGAGTATCTTTGATATAATCTGTATAACATAGACAGTCTTTGTCTCGGTCATAAAAATTATGGTCAACTTCCCCATAGAATACATTTTATGAAATCTGTAACCATTGTAAGATAAGCTATTTAATTTTAGTTACGTAAATAATTTTCCAAGTAAATATTATTATATTTGATTATTAGAAGTATTTTTAAATTTTAGAATATATATATAACAATAAAAATAATAAATATAATGGTAATTAACTATTAAATACAGTCTTTCAATCCACAGAAGTACTTTTGGTTAATTACTTAACCTGCCTCAACTGTCGTTAAATTCACAAACAAAAGGGAAACAAACAGCATCAACTCAAATCCCACAAATCCTTAATTTTAATGCTAACAGCTTGCCTAATAATTATATTCATTTTATTTCTATTTATTAAAATTGCCTTCTTAATTTTTTCTTTATTATGGTTTCTCTTTGCTAACATTCAAGTTCGGGTTTCATAGGATTTAAGTTGATGATATTTGCTTCCATTTTGTTTTTGAATTTAATGGCAGTTGAGCAGGTTAAGAAATTAACTGAAAGTACTTCTGTGGATCAAAAGACTGTATGTAATAATTAATTACCATTATATTTATTATTTTTGCTGTTGTTACAACAGTTTTTTAATTAACGAACATTTTATTTGTATATATATACTATTGGGACTTGAACTCAGATTTTCAAACTCTCTACAGCTATTTAATCCATCTTATACAACCAATACACATGACCACATACATGTGAAAAAGATGAATGATCTCCAATATCCGTATGTCATGCTGAAACAGCACTCCTCAGTTGGTCTTGACCACCATCTCCCACACATATATACAATCGGTGCTCAGTTTATATTAAGATAAACATTAATGGACAAGCTTCAATCTTCTCCATTCTCCAACTTTTTAGCTATCCATATCATATATACTTATATATATATATTGTAACAGGATATATATATATATGCGTTACATTTAAATTCTAATACGTAATGTTTTGTAAATATCTAATACTGAATTAAAAACACACACATTCAAAATGCACAAATAACAAATTATTAATTTATTAATGTTTGATTCAAATATTAAAATAAGCTTTAAAAAAATTATAGAATTGAAACAAAGATTCTAAATCTTTAAATAAAGTATAAAATAAGAACCTTTTTAATAATAGCAAAGATTTTTTTTAATTTTTAAATATAAAAAATTACAAACAGATCCTTAAGGCAAAATGACAATAAAAAAAAGGGATTACAAAATAGATAAGAGTTCCCACCCAGAGATAGAGACACAGACCTCAGTGGAAAACCCAAAATCTTATCTTGGACACAAACCCAATAAAACAATAAAATACAGACATGAAGTATGTTTGATGAATCCTGCATTCCAGAGATAAGGTGCCTGAGGATTATAAAAGGAAAATCCAAACAATAATTAATTAGTTAGAGAGAGAGAATAATTTTGAATTCATTTCGTTGTTGCTGAAAAGTTAAAATAAATATTGTCGCTGTTACCAAAAAATGTAATCTGTTTAATCGTGCTTCCTTCGGTGTGGCCGGCCGAAGGCAGCTTTCATCTCCATGGATCCTAAGATCGAACCATGGATCCCGTCCTCAGAAATCTTCATAAGTCTTCATAGATCTTCATCATGAAGGAATGAGCTCAGACAGAGGAAAGTATAATTTATAAATAATTGAAATATGAAATATAAATTCTTAAATTTAAGATCTTCGAACTTTATTTGTTTCTAAAAATGAACTATAAACTTTCTTTCCTGAACAAACCTGAACTTTAACTTTTATAAACTTTGCCATTTTAAACTCTGATCAAAAGTTAACATAATCTCTTAAAATATATGCATTGTTTTATTATTATTCATGTTTAATAAGATCTGTTTGTAATGGGGCAGGGGTTTGCTATTGCAAACGAATTTAAAGATGAAAATACTTACCGTTATTTGTGCATGATTGAATTAAAAAAAAAAGAAAAATAGGTTAAATAATATTTGTAGTAAGAAAATAAGTTAAATATAATGCTCATTTTAAAATGATTTAAAACTGTAAACTAAATATTTTTTTTATTAAATTAATAAAATGATTTAAATGTTAGTTGAGTGTAGATGGCTGCTAGACTAGTTTAAAAATATGTTAGTTTAAAGAGCCTTTGATTTCGGACTATTTGTTTCATAGCTGCGTCAATGCTGGTAGAGAGGTATATGGATGTTTATATCAATAAAATGTGAAGTGTGTTAGCACCTAGGGTGACAAGCCCAACTGAATGCATGACCCCAAAGAAGTAGTCATATCATTGAAATGGACGCAGACATATTTCCTGCGCCATTGACCCCTTCCAGCTCTATGGATTTTGAATGATAAGCCGGCAAGATAAGACCGCTCTCCCATCCATATGTAGCATTTCTTTTTATTATTTTATATGCATGTTTCCTTTGCCCAACAGATGCACATTCCTGTGGGACGAAGGCCATGTTTTCTCCAATAATATCACACTGTTCAGATGCACATTCCTGTCAGCATGATTCTATGCTAACATGTTCACATTGCATTGGTTGCTGATATATATCCGGAAGCAAGTATTGGTGTGGCTGCGGATTTTTAGTCTGGAGTCAAGTGATTTGAAAATTTGTGAGTGCATCTAGGTAGCTCATCTATACTCAACATTCTAAAATTTAAAATTAAAGTTAAAAACAAATAAAATAATAATGAACAGAATAAAACATAAATTTCTTCTTGTGTTATAAAAATTATTTTTTTTAAAGATTGTGTGTTATTACTTATATAGATGTAAATAAAATCTTTGTGTGTTAATAGTACTGGCAGTGATTTAGTGATTATTTTTATTATTCTTTATTAAAAGAAATATATATAATAAGTGTTTTAAACCTCTGCTACTTCATGAGCTAATGACTTGGGCTGATGGTCGTGATCTTAACAGTGCGTATCTGTCTACATTATAAATTTTCTAGGTTCAAATGGCCTAGTGACGCCCTCGTCAGCAGACACGATAAGACTGATACTTCACCTTCATCCCTGGCTGTTATAATATATATATCAATAAAAGCCAGTCAACACTTAGATAATTCCAATATCATTAACAATCAACAATTTCAAACTGTTGTCAAGGCAACCTCCTTTTAACAATAAAGGTAGAATCCCACCTTTATTAATGGTCTAATATACTTATATAGACGATAAAGATTGCACCTTGACCACAGAGATTGAAATTATTGATACAAAGAAGTTTAAATAAACTTCTTTAAAGAGGTAAAACTCTATTCTGAATGTAGACTAATAGGCAATTATAACATTACAAACTGCAATTATAATTTTCAAATTGCACCCAAAGTATTACTTCAATAATAAGTATAATAATGCTCAAGCGTAAATGGGTTTATAAGTAATCATTAAAAACCAGTCAACATTTAGACAATCCCAATATCAATAACTCTCAACAATTTTTAACTGTTGTCAAGGCAACCTCCTTTTAACAATATATATATAATAAGGGACTTGGACTCAGATTTTAAAGCTCCCTAGCACTATCCAATCCATCTTATACAACATCTACACATGACCATATACATGTGAAAAATATCAATGATCTTCAATATATGTATTTCGTGCTGAACCAGCACTCATCAGTTGGTCCAGATTAACATCTCCCACACATATATACAATCAGTGCTCAGTTTATATTAAGATAGCAAATCATCAAACTTTAATGGACAAGCTTCAATCTTCTCCACCCTCTAATTTTTTAGCCATTTATATCTATATATATTAAAAATCTTAATATATCCCCCCCCCCCCCACCCCCCCCCCTTATTTTATTTTATTTATATTAATATTTATATTTTTTTTTTTTAATTTTTTTTATTATTATTATTTATATATTTTTATTTATAAATTATTTTTTTTTTTAAAAATTTTAATATTTTTAAAATATTAAATTTTATTTAATTTAAATAATTTTTATATATTTAATATTTTTTTTTAAAAATATAAAAAAAAAAAATAATATTTAATTTTTAAAAATATTTTTTTTTTTTTTTTATTTTTTTTCTTTATAATATCTATCCTCTTCTCCCTCCTAAACAACAAAACCAGGACGCCCCACCCCCCCCCAAAGCCCCCCCCCCCCCCCCCCCCCCCCCCCCCCCCCCCACCCACACAAAAACTCAATCAAACCCCAACAACCCCCCCCCCCCAACACCCCCAAACCCCCCACACAAAACACCCCACCCAAAAAACCAAATAAAAAATAAAAATTTTTTTTTATTTTTTATTTTATTTTTTATTTTTATTTTTTTTTTTTTATTTTTTTTTTTTTTTTATTTTTTTTTTTTTTTTTTTTTTTTTTTTTTTTTTTTTTTTTTTTTTTTTTTTTTTTTTTTTTTTTTTTTTTTTTTTTTTTTCAAAAAATACCCAAAAAAAAAAAAACAATTATAAAAAATTTCAAATATATTAATATATAATAATATTATTTATTTTTTTTTATATTTTTTTTTTTTATTTATTATAATTAAATAAAAAAAAAAAAATAATATTTATAAATATAAATATTATTTAATTTAATATACTAAAGAAAAGTATAAACATAAAAAAATAAAAAAATCAAAAAAAATAAACTAAACTAAACCTCAAACTCAAAATCAAAAATATTAATATCTTTATTATTTATAACCTTTAATTTTTATATTATTTTATAAATATGTTAAAAAGATGTCATTATAAAAATTAATTTTAAAATTTATGATTGTTATTTTCATTTAAAAAAAAAAAAAAAATAAAAATTTTATATATAAAATAATTATATTATAGTAAAAAAAATAAAATAAATGAAAAACTTATTCATTTTATTTTCCAATCTCTTTTTTACATGCCAAAGTCCTCTCACTCCACTTTGGGTTTGCGGGGGGAGGGCGGGCCCCCACCACCCAAACACCCCACAAAACCAACCCCCACCCCCAAACCAAGTCACGCCACCCATAAAAATATCTTCCAACAAAAAGGCGGCGCCCCGCCCCCCCGCACCCCCCCCCCATATAATATATTTTTTTAATATATATTTTATATAAAATACTCACCAAAAACAAAACACTCCCCCCCCCCCAACCCAAACCATAATCAAAAAAATAACCACCCAAACCAACCCCTAACTATCACTCTCAATTAAATAATTAAACCCATTCCCACCCTCCTTCTTTTTTGTGTTTTGTTCTATACCCCCCACACAATCAAAAAAAATAAAAAATTAAAAAACTTTAAATTATAATATATTTTCCAAAAATTATAAAAAACCCCCAAACCCCCCCCCCCATCCCCCCAAACACACCAACCTAATGAGATTAAGGCAAAAAAAGGAAGAAAACAATTTTATATATATTTTTTTTTTATTGGGGGAAATATAAAACCAACAATCAATAAATAACCCACTCCCCCTCATAAAAACAGAAAGGGGGAATATAAAATAAATATAAATAAAAAATAAATAAATATAAATAAAAAAATAAAATCTATCTCTTATTTTTTTTTTTTTCTACTTCCCACTTATTATAAATATATTCTATATTTATTTTTTTTAAAAACAAATAAATAAAATTACCCACCCCACCTTTTATAAAATATTAGTGTCTTTTTTCCCCCCCACCAACCAAGCCACAAAAAGAAGTAAAAAGGGGAAAAGAAAGCGGAATCAGAAGGAGGGGGGGGGGGAAAAATAGGTTTTAAATTAAGACCTAAGAATAACAAAACACCCCCCCCCCCAAGATTGTGCGGTTTGGGGTGGGGGTTGGAATTTCAAAAGGGGGGAGGGAAAAAAAACGATTCCGACTGTTACAATATATACTTATGAAATAAGTTTGCCAATGAGCAGTCTAAGTTGTCTTAAATTACAAAAATTGAAAAAAATACCAATCAAGATATCTTTCAAAAGTAGAACAATGATTCATAATTCTCCACTATTCTTTAATCTGACTTCTTATTTTTATAAGTTATCTATCATTTTGTAAAATAAAAATGAAACATCAAGTTTTAAAAGATCTTGAAAGTTTTTTTTTTTAAAAGTAATTCATTAGAAGATCTAGCTGATAAAAGATAATAATAATTCTGGCAATCAAAATAAATAAGCACTCAGAGCCTTGGGTGATTGAGCCAAGTGGCAGTTTGGAGAACTAAAGGTGCTTAAATGAATTGACAGCCCAATAAAGTAAAAAAGAATCATAGTTTGGTTAATTGAATGCACTCAAATTGCTACTTGGGTGTTCAAAAATCAACCAACTTTTTTGAGTAAATAACAAATATAATTAATAATGGGACACATATTTCCACATACATTTTATAAATATATACTACTATGACCAAATTTGGATAGTGATCATATTACTCCTTTCTTATAGGATTTTTTGTAAATGTAAAATAAACAGTCTCTTCCTACATATATATAATACAGAGAGCATACCAGACTATACCAATAACTCAACTTGCTTTTAATTGATAAGTACGGTAAGAGAAAATATTTAAAATATCTATCTGGAATGTTTCCATGCCCAGACCAATTGGTTTCAAGCTTATGGTTTGTCTTAGTGAGGAGCTAGAACATTCAGACACTAGATCTAAAATATCAATCCCAAAACAGCACTTATTTAATATGTAATATTTAAGTAGAAACTCTAAAATTTTTGGACATAAAAATGTCTTTAACTCCAGCTATCTAACTTAAATAGCTATATGGGACTGAAGTAAATTCAGATCTACCATATATTAATAGCCTTATCATCATCAAGGGCTTATAGGTAAAATTATAGTAATCAATAAAGCAAGACATATATAGAGTGACATTGTTTTTATAAGCTTGTATTTGCAAATATACAGAGCATACCAATAGCTCAAACAAGCTCTTAATTGACAAGTGTGGTAAGAGAAAATATTTAAAATCTTTATCTGGAACATTCCTATCTCCAGAACAATTGGTTTCAAGCTTATGGCTCACCTCAGTGAGGAGCTAGAACATTCAGACCCTAGATCTAAAATATCAATTCAAAACCAGCACTTATTTAATATGTAATATTTAAGTAGAAACTCTGAAATTTTTGGACATGAAAATGTCTTTAACTCAAGATATCTAACCCAAATAAGCTATATGGGACTGAACTAAATTCAGATCTACCATTTATTAATAGCCTCATCATTGCCAAGGCATTAAAGATAAGGTTATAGTAATCAATAAAACAAGTTATACATAGCGTAACATTGCTTTTATAAGCTTGTATTTACAAATATGTAATATGGAGAGCAAAAAATGAATATAGAAAAACAATTCAACTGTTGACAAAAAAATTGAAAGTGAATTTTTTAAAGTCAATTTTAATTAAAGCTTTTGAAAGTTTTAGTGAATTTTTCTATGGAAGCACTCATTCCATTGGATGTTTTGTTCCTGATATTTATATATATATGCCCATGCTAGCCAATAAAAACTATCACTAAAGTGGATCAAGTGTTAATTCATGGTTATAGTATTCTTTACCTAGATGTTTTTAACTAAATTTAAATTTCATAACACAATAAATGTCCAGGTGTAATTGCCAACAGTCATAGAGAATTTTAAAGCAACTAATAATAATAATACTTATAAAGGTAGTTATTAATCCAGAAAATAAATGCCACAAATGCTTGAACATCTCTATTGAGCTAACCATGAACATAATATATGCCGTGTTATGATTATTTTTTCAAAGTTAACAAATCTTAATTTTGTACTCTTCTATATAGAGAATGTCTTATTATATGTAACATATAAATCTCTATACATGCAGTATAAGAAATCACAAGATACATAGCTTCCAATGATTTTTACTGATAGATATTAAATGCAAAAATAATTAATATACTTGTAGTTTAGTAATATAGGGGGTTTGAACACAGACTTTCAAGCTCCCTTCAGCTATCCACTCTATTTCATACAACTGACACACATGGCACACATGTGAAAAAAGTAAATGATCTCCAATATATGCATTTCATGCTAAACCAACCCTCATCAGTTGATCCAGATCATCCCCCCCCCCCCATATATATAATCAGTGCTCAGTTTATATTAAGATAGCAAATCTTCAAACTTTAATGGCCAGGCTTAATTAAACAAATGTGATATGAGATAACATTGGTTATAACCATTTTTATACCATCTAAGCCTGAAACAGTTTATGGAGATTCTTTTTCAATCTATTGACTTATTACATGTCACTGAAATTGAGTTATATACTTGAGTTAATAAAATATATTATTTTATTTCCGATAACTATCTATACGCCAGTTACCAAAAAATAATACGACCTTATTATCTGATAAATATCTGAATCTGGTCCAAATGTAGATTCCAGTTAAGGAAATTATAAACCATTTTTTAAGTGTCGTGATTAGTAAAGGAAAAGTAATCAGTTCCATTATTATGCTATTGTCATGAATTCTTGTTTATTTATTACATTTTTTTAAAAGATGTACTTTTGAAAGCGATTTGCATGTAATTTCAATCATTATTATTATTTTAAAAAATAATTATATATATATAAAGATAAAACCAGTCTTTAAATAATCCACGGTAGGCAAAGACCTCTTCATATATCCAAGGAAAGACAAATATTCACCAAGTTATTCAAATCTCGTGATAAAATTTTCTCAATTTATTATTTAACTAAGTACCACTAGCTATCCATTTACTGACAAATAATTAGATGATTATATAAAAGCAAAAACAAAACTTCATTAAAACCTGAAAAAAAAATTCAAATTTCAACCTGATTTAAACCCAACTATGGACATTGGAGGTGAATATCCCTTCTTAACTTTCATAAGAAAAAATGCATAAATAAGTATTAGATGTGTTAAATTATTTAATAATAAACTAAATAGCCATAAATGCTTTAATGAAGGAAAGGGAAAATATTTCTTTATGTACATTACAATACTGTAATATAAAGAGTGTGTTAATAGCTCTAGACAAGCTTTTTCAATAAATGTCAAAAGAGAAAGAATTTAAAATCTCTATCTAGAATCATCTCTAGCCCCAAACTGGTTTCAAGCTAATGGCTCTGGTCAGTGAGGCACTAGGACATTAGGACATTCAGACACTAGATATAAAATACAAACTCAAGCCTAGCATTTATCGAATACTTAACTATTAAATAGAAAATCTGAAATTTTCAGACATCTATATGCCTTCAAATCCAGCTATCTATCTTAAATAGCCATATGAGATTGAACTAAATTCAAATACACCAATATATTAATAGCTTTAGCAATATAACATCGCCAAAGCCTCAAAAGCCAAACTATAATAGTAAAGAAATCAAATCACACATCACATGACTTAATTTAATAAGCTTGTATTTACAATTGGAATATAAAGAGTATGCTAATAGTTCTAAACAAGCTTTTCAATAAATGCCAGATTATATTACATTTGTAAATACAAGCTTATTAAATTAAGTCACATGATGTATGACTTGATTTCCTTACTATTACAATACTGGCATGCAATCGTATGCAATAAAGAAATAAGTCATACATCACATGACTTGCTTTAATAAGCTCGTATATACAAATATAATATAATAAGCATGCTAATAGCTGTAAACAAGCTTTTTCGATAAATGCCACATTATATTACATTTGTAAATGAAGATTATTAAATTAAGTCACATGATGTATGATTTGATTTCCTTACTATTACAATACTGGCATGCAGTCATATGCAAAAAGGACCATAAAAGGTTGAAGACATGTTATGTGTTTAATGTTATATTGGTTTTGAATAGAAATTTGTTATATGACTTTGAGAAATATTTGAGTACATATGAAACAAAGCTCACCCAGGAGAAAAAGCATAAATTTCTTTTTATCTACTCTTCTCAACTTGCATTAAAGATGCTATTCTTATGGGAAGAGAGAGAATGCAAAAAAAAAAAAAGGTTAATATGGAGCAAACTGTACTTATTGCATTAAGTGCTGTCATCTATCATAAATTTGAGTAATTGGTAGATGCTAAATGACAGTGCTTATTAAATTCATATTAAGTGCTGATCCTATTCATATTCTGATTTATAGAAATAGATTTAATAAGTGCTACCATTTTATATCTTTTGGTTACTTAAGCTATAATAGATATCTTGGAGTTGAATGAACAAAGTTTTCACCTAAAACTTATCATATAAGTTGGGATCATATGTGGTTTTTGGTTTTAAACCACTAAACTTCACATTATCATTTTTTATGCTTGCTCATAACTGTTATTAAAAGAGGCAAAACTCTCCTTAGAGTAGTGGCACTCAGTGCAAACCAAAGTAATCAATGGATGCCAGAAGGTTTGTGCATAAAATCCCTATCTAGTGCCTACTCATTCAATATCCCCAGAGTAGTTTCTAGTTTGTAAGCAAGTATACATAAGAAATGGTGATCATGTGATGTTTAGTGGTTTAACACCAATCCTGCCTAATAGGATAGTGGTGGCTATGGTTATTAAAGAACCAAAGACACCAAAATGTATAGGTACTGAACTGAGTTCAGACCTATATGATTATATAAGCTAATGAGCTGTTCTCAGATCCAAGGCTCGTCACTGTCGAAGGCCACAAGCTAAAAACTAGTCTGGGGATATTGGATGAGTAGGCACAAGCCTTCTGGCATCCATTGATTACTCTGGCTTGCACTGAGTGGCACTACTGTATGGAGAGTTTTGGTTTTATAGCAATACATTGGATAAAGCAAACAACTCTGCCAAGACATAAAAATTATTTTACTGCTTCTTCCACAGCAAAAAATGTTGAAGAAGCCTACACGATCGTCCCCGCATTTCTATATAAACTGAATATTTTATATAATGACTGAGTAGTAGTTAGCTGTTTTGAAGATAATGAAATTTTAGATGTAGAAATTTTTAATTCTCAAATTTGTCTTTCTGCTATTATGCTCAATTTTTAAATATGAAATAAAAATTTCTGCTAATAAATCTCCTTAACTCTGCAGCAAGGTAAAAAAACGGCCCATTATATACTATATTTATGGAAATTAATTATTTATATTCCCAACATGATTAAAATATGAGACGTGTTGTAAAAAAAAATAATTAAATCGTTTTTGTTTTCATCGCTATGATTTACAATTCAAAAATCAAGATTCCAGAATCACTCCTAATCATCAGCCAATTTAATGAAACTATTGTTCTTAACTGCCACCAGGGTGCAGGAATATTAGATAATGAATTTTCTCAAGTAACCACGCATATCATTATTCATTATACAGAGGGTCTAAAGGTGGACATTAAAAAAATGAGATTTAGATTATAAAATTAAATATTTTATGAAAATAAAAAACATCAAAAATGAATATAAATAAACAATTATAAAGACCTGATTCGAACTATAGTATATTATTGTTTATTCTGTAGCAGGTCGCAACTGTTTAAAATTTTACGTATTGAATGTTTTAAACACTAGAATTTAAAATTGCAAAGGGTGAAGTAATAATAAATACCACGAAGGGCTGTTATTTCATCTCAGTACTTTAATACCGAGCACATTAATTTGTCTATCTGCAGAAACCGTGGCTAGTCAATTTTTATTCGTTTAAATAAGAAATTAGTTCCATACATCCTTAAAAGATGGCAGCACTTATTGCGGAACTGGGATAAAGCAGGGTAGAGAAGAATATGGAAAAAAACTTAGGGTGGGGAATGGTAAGGGAAGGGAAGAGGGCTAATGGGTTTTTCTTGGACATATTGGCTGAGAGATTCCTGACTTCGATAAAGGAGTAGCCATATCACATCCCATCGCATAACACCTATTATTACAATAAACATTTATAAAAAAAAATATTTTAAAAGAAGTTTGAACATAAAAAAAAAGGGGGGGGGGAGGGAGGGGGATTGGACAATGATAAAGTAATCTGTTATTTACATAAAAATTTCTAAATCTTACATTATAATATTTTAATATAAGTATAGTATATATACTTAAGGTAGATATAATTAGAGGGGATTTCCTTCAGATCATTCACTCTCTCTTATACAACCGATACACAAGACCACATACATGTGACAAAGACAAATGATCTCCAATATTTTATAAATTATTAATTAATCCGAATAAGATTTTCTCTCATTGTTATAAAATTACTTTTATAAGAGAATATAGTACTGATCAATAATAAAGATTTGGACAAGTATATACTTTTTTAAAAATTATAAATGATGATTCTAGATTTTGAGAATATAGAAATTTATCCGGAATTGAAAAAAAAAACCGTATTAGACAAGCTTTATATCACATGACATTTGAATGACGGGTCAATCATATAGAATAGTGGTGAAGTAGTGGATTACAATTAAAAAATTAAAGCTAAATAAGATGCTATTCAATCAGTGTAATGATTAAAAAAGGCTGTCGGAGAGGAAGTGGAGAGGATGTATCATAAAATATTGTTATTTTGAAAATTGCCTCATTAAATAGGAGAGAACATTTTTTTTTATTTACTTGAGAAATTTGAAGTCTAAAAATAAATTATGCCAATTAAAGGAGAAAATATATATTTTCAGCTTTAAATGGAAGAACCTAGTTGGACTTAACTAATAGTAATATAATTTAAAGTTGCTGTCAAAGAATTTTGCATCATTTTTCAAAAGTCTGATTTTAATTTTCTAGTCATAATTTTCCTGTTGAAAATTCTATCTTTAGTAAAAAAAATATCTGACCTTTATAGTTTGAATAACAGTTTCTTTCACAAATTTGTTTATAAGTTATTCTGTGATTAAAAAAAAAGTTAAAAACAAATAGGATAAAATGTGATTAATGAGAGCTGCATTTAGATTTCGAGTCACAAAGAATTTATAGACCTATATATAACTGCAGAGGTCAAAGATTTTGTGTGTTATGTCAGCACTCAGTGCGGAATACTGGTGCCACACACACGTACACACAAAAGCATATGTAGGCAGTACACATATTTATCTTTTTAAAAAGAATAAATAAGTAATTCCTGAAGTATTTAAAGAAAGGGCGCTAGTTGAAGATGGATTTGGTACAATTTATAAAACCATAAAAATTTCCACCATAGACTTTTTACAAACTCATTTTTAGAAGTTACTCCATCTTTATTTATACTAGTAGTTTTGGTGCCCCAAATCAGATGCAACAACATTAAATGTCATGCACTTTGTTATGGCAAATCACATGCCAATCTATGTTCAAGAATCACACAGCATAGATACAATATAACAGAGCTAGAATGAACACCGAGATAAAAATCAATTTGCCTCAAACATGAGTCTAAACAAGCCACAGCTTCGACCCTACATCTGCTGCACCATCTGTTCTAAAAGAAATGATGCAAAATGTAAAGTGGTATGACACATTGACAGTAACATACATGCGATCAACACAAAAGAATCCATCCTTGCCCTATTAAAAAAGCGACTCATTTAAATGAACTTATTTACATCCTATATTTAAATTTTATGCAAATTTTGCAATCTTCTTTATTCTTTGACAAATGTCATAAACTTCTAGAACACAATTGGTATGAATATGACTACCAGATAGCCGAAAGCATGCTAAGCATACAATGCTGTTTAATAATTAAATCAAGCTTTTCTCTATATACATTTTGTAAATATTTATTTTGAATTACATTGTTCCGATAAAAGTTTTTTAAAAGTTTGAAGTTACATTAGTCTTTTTTTATATACTGATTAAAAAAGAAATGGAAATTCCCATGTGGGGGACATACATTGCTCTATATCAGAATGTCTGATAACAGTCAATGTTAATATCTATCGTGAGTATACTCTTGAAACAGCAGGGGTTTATCTAGAAAAAGTTTTGGAAGCTTCAAATTCCAAAGGGGAGCCAAAATTATGTAAAGTATTTTCTTCTATGTTTTAATTTATTTCCAATGCTGCAACTACTTATGTGCATTAGTATCATTCATTACACTGATTTATTCCTATGATTGGCTTGTTGATATTACAATGTGGTATTTACTTTGGTAGTGTTTGGTTAGCTGTACCCCAGCCACTAGAGGTGCTGTTTCTGTGTAAACACACAGAAATATCCAGAGCAGGAGCCCTTTAAGCAGAAATGCCAGTTCCAGCCGTTAGGTGGCGCTGTTCACCATGCATATGCTCAGGAACCTTCCACAAGCCAGCTGGCAGCACAACTGCCCACCTGGTAACGCTGGTTGCAATGCATAAGCCATGTAGCTTACATCGTGTGCTACCAGCCACTACCAAGAACCTAGGTGGCGCTGATTGCCATAAACAGATCTAGCTTACATCATCTGCTACACCAATATTCTAGCCCAGATGGCACTGTTTTCAAACAGTACCTTTACTTTTATTAAATAAAACAAGAAGATGATGAACTTGAAGTTATGCCTAACTTTAATGAGACTTATATAGCATTATTAACAGCTTTTAAGAAATAGCTACATCATATTACATATTTTACATGCTCACAACACAATAACATGATTATGAAATAGTTTAATTCTTAAATATGTAATATATAAAGGGATTGAACTCAGATTTTCAGTAGTATGAGATAGCATGGATAGTTGGGGGTTGTATGAAAGTCTGAGTTCAAACCCCTATATATTATATACTGGAATGCAGGTATAAAAAAGCCTGTACTGTAGAAAAAAAATACATTTAATTCTTAAAAAGATTATACTGTACTTTAAATTAAACTGTAAAGTTTGCACAAAACAAATATTAAGCAAAGGTTTTTAAATATTAAATGGTGTCTTAATTTTTTAGAAAAAAAATTTATAAAACCAAGATTTTAAAAGTGTTTTCACTTAGATTTTATTAGTTGTAAAATTCAAGATTGTAATTTTATTTAGTAGGTAATAATCCCTCCTCACTTATGCCATACTATATAACATTACATCAGTGATGTTCTAGCCACAAGAAAAATACTTTGAGAAAATAAAAATGACCATCTTATTTATAAACCTAAATGCCCTTGCACAGAGGTAAAACTCTCCATTCAGTAGCACTACTCAGTGCAAGCCAGAGTAATCAATGGATGCAGGAAAGTTCCTCATTAATGAAAGCCACAAGCTAGAAACTAGTCTGAGGATATTGGATGAGCAGGCATTAGATAGGGATTTTATGCACAAACCTTCCCACATCCATTGAATACTCTGCCTTGTATTGTGTGGCATTACTCTATGGTGAGTTTTGCCTCTGTGTAAAGAGTTTGTGTAAGCATAAAGAATGGTGATCATGTGATGTTTAGTGGTTCTAAATACACTTATATAGACAAATCTTAAGGGTCTTGGAATAATAGCATGAATATATATTGAATCATTGACTTTACATCAATTTCTTTTAATAATCTTATTAAAACTTGTGAAATATTATAATTTATTTTGTGTTTTAACATTAGATGTTAAACTATGTAATGATCAATGAATTTTACTGGCACAGTGGGAGACTGCAATTTTATTTAGAAGTGCATTTAGGTTTGAAAATAAGATGATCATTCTTATTTTCTCAAAGCTTTTATCATGTGGCTGGAATTAGAATATCCTTGTATTTAACATTGCTGATTTAATATTATATAGCATAATGCAAGTGAGGAGGGATTATTACCTTCTAAATAAAATTATAATCTGACCCTATGCTAGTAAAATTCATTGATAATTAAATATAAAAGAACTGCAACTATATAATTATTATACTCTACATTAGTCCTAGATATTAAACAATATTCATAATTATTGTGATATTAAAATTATATGTGTATGCACACACAAACTATCATATTAGCAAATAATAGGTATTAAATGTTTTGAACTATAACATAAATATAGAGGATTTGAACTCAGACTTTCAATCACCCTTCAACTATCCACACTATCTCATACTACTGATACATATGGTTCAGCATTTAATACATATATTGGTGATGATTTATCTTTTCTACATGTGTGTGGTCATGTGTATAAGTAGTATGAGATAGTGTGGATAGTTGAAGGGTGCTTGAAAGTTCAGCATGAAATATGTATAATGGTGATTATTTATGTTTTCAACACATATGTAGTCATGTGTATCAGTGGTATGAGATAGTGGGGACAGTTGAAGGATGCTTGAAAGTCTGCATTCAAATCCGCCATATTTACAATTAAGTTCCAGATATATGAAGAATGCCTGTAATTCAAATATTTGAACTGCAACACCTAAATTGCACTTTACATGTAAATTGTCATTAAACTTTTATAATTTTAAATAGATTTCTAGTACTGTTGCTTTTCTGTATTTATTATTTATTTATTCTATATTCTTAAAAATCAATAGACTAAGATTTCATTATGTAACTAAGCTTCTGTTTTTGAGAATCACTTATGCAAAAAACAAAATGGTTGTTTGTAACTAACCAATCATCTTTCTAGTAATAATTATGAAAAAAGAATAATTATTTTTCTTTTAAAGTTGTATTTATATGTCAATCGTTGGTGGCCTAACGGTTAGCATAGCTGTCTTCCAAGCACCTGGCTTGGGTTCACTTCCAGGTCAATGCTTTGACATATATAAAAAGTTGTATTTATATTTTTTAATAAACAACTATAATTATTTTTTTTGGAAAAATTTAATGTTTGTTAAAAATTAGTAGTTAATATAAATATATTATATAATGTCCTATTGTCCGTTCGATTATTTTAAGGTGTTCAAAAGCATAATTTATTGTTGTCATGATAAATCGACACCATTCCTTTCCTTCTTTTTTCGTCATCATTGTTTGTGAATATAATATGCTTTATCAATGAATTATGTAGCCATATGATTTGACCAAAATAGGATAACTTCAATCAAATCATTCATGTTTAATGAGAATTTAAATCCCGAACTGATCAAGTGCCCATTTGCTAATTTTCCTTGCTAACTACAAACTTCTAAAACTTCTTTCCCAGCAATCATAGCTTTAAAGCAAAAATATGTTTACCAGTCTTTTAATGCTGTGTCCAACTATCACATCCATATTAAGTTACAGAAAATAACATTGCTTGAATAATTCTGATCTCCAATTATTAAAGATGTGTCCCTATATCTGAAAATCTTTTTCAAGTCTTTCATTAAAATTATGCTCAATATTATTCTATGATGAATCTCTTGATTACTGGATGTTTTGATGTTGATGAATAAATGACCCAAAGAGACAAAACTCACCACTTGCTTCTAATTTAAAATTGGTTGCTTTGTCTTCTTAATACTTTTTTAATATTTTTATTGAAAATCTTAAAGTCTTCTATATTTTAAGCTGTGTGGTGTCATCAGCATATCGAAGATCATTATCAACTCTTCCACTAATTCTTAATCCACATCGTTTTTATTCAATACGACCACTTATTACATATTTAGTATACAAATTGAACTGCCAATATTTACTTCAATATGCTTCCTTTTAACTGTAGCTTATAGTATCTTATAGAGATTTCCCATAAGAGCAATAAAATATAAACATTTCATAATGTTCACACTGTTGTTAGCAATTGAAATAGGTCTAACTAATATGGCAGTGATTAAGATAATGGATTGGCTGATTTTGTGAAGTTAGTTTTGGCTATAAAAAATTGCAAAAAAACTACAACTTTAAATTGGTTTTTATAAATAAATAACTATATCTAACTAAATAATAATTTATATTAAAGACACTTTGTATAAACAAAGATAATTTCATCTGTTATATTCAATAATTAGTAATTTTTATGTGAATATGTCATTTTTATTACAAAACACATTTTATGTGAAGTAAGTAATTCTGCCATTAGTAATCTGTAATTTTTATTGTTGTCCATAATGCTCCCAAATTCACATATCAAGTATAACAGGTATATATAAAAATTTAAACTTAAATTTCGCTTTATTAATACCTTGCCACATATTGATGGTTTTTCAGATTGGGTACATTTCTCACATTTATTTATATAATATTAAAATAAAATATTTTCCAAACAACAGCATTTACATAGACTGGTACATCTGGTATTACTCACTTTTATAATTTTATTTTATTTTTTCCAACAGGACATGATCAATTTTAATATTGAATACAATCCACTTACAACAATTAAACATCACATGATCCCCATTTCTTATGTTAGCACATAACTGTTTATTAACACAGGCAAAACTTTCCATACAGTAGTGCCGCTCTCAGATCCAAAGCTCCTCACTGACGAAGGCCACAAGCCAGAAACTAGTCTGGGGATATTGGATGAGTAGGCACTAGATAGGGATTTTATGCACAAGCCTTCTGGCATCCATTGATTACTCTGGTTGGAACCGAATGGCCCTACTGTATGGAGAGTTTTGCCTGTGTTAACAATTAAGCAACACATACATCAACAATTAGAAATCAACCATTTCCAAAATGAAAAGTAAACAAAATTTATACAAAAAAGCCAACCAATTTATAATAATAGAAAAGGGCAAATAGATCTACCATATGCATTCCTGAATAGCCCCCACACCAAAAAAGTTGTGAGATGCCAGTGATACCTTCCCAGCCATGCTTAGAAAGAAAACCCCAGAAAGAGCCCCCGATCTTCTCAACCATCAAAAACCCCATCCAACAGCAGTCCAGAAAGCCAAGCCGACCAAAATGACAGAGTCAATCTGCGAAATCCAGATGCAGATAATGCAGAAAATCATGCAACAGCTGAAAATGTCAGCATGAAGGGGAGAAAAAAATCCAACTAGCACACTGGAACCCGGAACCATGCATCCCCTTGCAGATATCACTCCCAAAAGCTTCCCACTTCCACATGCACCAACAATTTGGGATCCTGAAACAATATTACCTGCCATCCCCATATGACTTCCATCAACCAAGCCATCATATCACTCTATCCAGAGAAGACACCAAGAAAAGTACAACAAATAGAGCCCTGAATCCCCCATTATTTTGAATATTATAAACTATAAATTATTAAAAAATATTTTAAAATATGACGGCCATCTGAGCTAAACTAAAAAACTTTTGATAGACTATTCTACAATTTATATTTCTACTATTTTATTACATTAAAAATATTTTTACATTCGAATTCATCTTAAGTATTATTATGTTTTCTAAATGTCTCTTCTATCTTTTTCAGCAGAAAAGACTAATAGATAACTTAAATATACTGTTCAACAATCAATGTCTTTTTCCTTTAAACAGTCAAAGTTTTCAGTTGTTTTGATAATCTAATTTGTGCTAAACAATGAAAGAAAAACCGTTCTTGCCAACGGATAACATTTTCCATATGCAAGTTTCTCTACAGTTTTCACGAGTTAAAAATCTCAAAATATTATTACTATTATATAAAAAAATAAAACTTCAAATAAAACAAATTGATATAAATGACTTATTAAATTATTCCATCTTCCAAAATAATAAACTCGTCTACATTTTACTCCATACTACTCAACTATTGTCTAGCCCTGATTCACCTCAATCCCCCATCTCATTTTAATCATACTTGTTTCAGTAGTTACGTTATTTGTCCTCATCTTCATCCAATTTCATAATAAAGATCTAAACAAAAAATTATAATATCTTTGTTTACCTCTTTCACTCCCTTTACCTTCAAATGACTACTATTTTTCATAAAATTTATTACAATTTTTCCCCATCATTCTATACTCCAGAAACAAATATTAAATACTTTCTCTTTCATCATCTCTATATAAGCTATAAAGATCCTGGTTTTGCACCAAATAACATCAAACTCGTTTTTTATACTTATATTTTCTTTCCGCGTTTCTAATTTTTTAAAAACAATTCATTAATTTTTCCTACCCTTTATAATTATGTGGCTGTAATATATTCTCTACACCTATATGCTATTTCTCATATAAATAAATGTATGGAAATAAATTGACTATCTTATCAATTTTGTATATTGTAAAATCTTTCTCGCCCAATGTGTTTGTTATTCCTCCACATAATCCAACTAACCCTATTTTTATTAAGCTGCTTCATATATATATATATCTAATGTATAATACTTTATATCATATTGTATTCGAACTCAGACTTTCACACGACCCACAACTCTCAGTGCCATCTTATATTGCTAACCCACCTGATAACACACATGTCGAAAATATAAATAATCACCAATACACGTAATTAGTACTAAACCAGCATTCATCAGTTGGTCCAGATTACCATCTCCATACACACATACAAACAGTATACATTAAAGTATGAAGATTGGCTATCTTAATATAAAGCTAAGAACTGATTGTATATATGTGTGGAGATGGTAATCTGGACCAACTGATGAGTGCTGGTTTAGCACGAAATACTTTATTGGTGATTATTTATCTTTTCAACATGTGTGTGATCGAGTGGGTCAGCAATATAAAGTGGCATTGAGAGTTGTGGGTTGTGTGAAAGTCTGAGTTCGAATCCTGCATATATTACATATATGAATGCAGGTGTAAGCCTCTACAATGTATCATATTGTATTGTAGCTGTAATCAACAATATAGCTCAACTATTTAGTACTTATCTAATGCATAATATTTTACATTATGCTGTACTATAGCTTAACTATTTAATATGTATCTAACATTTTATATCATATTGCAATATAGCTATAATATATGTTGTGGCTTATCTATTTAGTAAATATCTAATGTATATTACTTTATATCACTTCGTATCATAACTGTAGTGTACATTATGGTTCAATTGTTAACTACATCATCATCATCATCTTCTTCTTCAATTATTATTGATACACTGCAGAAGGAAGATCTCTACAAGTTTAATCCTACTTCTCCAATCTCAAGCATTTCTTCTCCATACTACTCCAGCATACTTTCTGATTTCATCTAACCATCTCACATAGGGTCTTTTTCTGGGTCTTTTACAATCTTTTGGAATTCAGTCTAAGATTTCAACTGTTCATACACTGTGATATATTTATTCTAGTAATGTGTCTAGCACAATTCCATTTCAGTATTTTAATTCTTTCAACAATTTTAGTAACACAAGTCTGTACTCTCATTGTATTTGGTTTTCAATCTCTTCTTGTTAGTTTTAACACACATCTCTCCATATTTCATAAAGTGACTTGCAGTCTCTACATTGCTCTTCTGTTAAATGCCCAAGTCTCAGTTTCATGAATAAGAATGTAAAACACATTTGCTAAAATCCTTCCTTTCCAAACACAAAGGCATATTTCGTTTCAATATTATTTCTACGAAAATGATTAATTTTATCTATTGCATTTCCATCTGTATTAATAATCTGACAAAAGTATTTGTAGTTGTTAACATTAGCATCATGTTTTTTTTTCTTTTGAGAAAATCCATTCAACATTATTTTAGACTTTTTAGAATTTATCTATAATCATACTTTCATCTGATAACTGAAGATAAAAGTAAGAAAATAAGCCTTTTTTGGTGCCTAAATCTTTTTGATGAAAATGGGGAAAATAAGAAAAAAATTATTGGAACTAATTAAACAAATTTTGCTACATAGAGATAGAAAAAAAGAGGTTATATTAGTTTTGGCAGAATGATTAGAATGGGGAGGGGGTAGTTGAGTTTTGATAATATAAAAAGGTTTTACAGGTTTTTACTTTATCTAAAAAGCGATTTCATATTTCATTTACAAACTTGCTTTATGTTAACTATAGCTCTTTATGAAAATTGCATTCTTTTTAAACAGTTAAAAACTTATATTTATATATTGGACGATTTCCATCATCTAATATGAGTATTGAATGTCCAAATACATTCAACTGTTAGTAATAGCACATCTAACAGGTTAGTATACGCACAATGTTTCAAGAAGTATTATTCTCCCCTCTTCTTCAGGTGTTGCTGGCCTGACCAGTGACAGTACTACATTGGGAATCAAACCTGGATTCTTAGATTCTTGAGTATTGAACTTAAAGGTAACACTGTTTGATGTAATATTACACAACAGGCAAAACTCTCCATACAGTAGCGCCACTCAGTGAAAGCTAGAGTAATCACTGGATGCCAGAAAGCTTGTGCATAAAATCCCTATCTAGTGCCTATTCATCCAATACCCCCAGGTGACCATGTGATGTGCTATTACTAACAGGTGACAGGTGAATGCATTTGGAATATTTAAATAAAGTTAAATTTTTCTAAAGACATTCAATACTCATATTAGATGATGGAAATAGTCCAATATATAAATACAGCTAAAACACCATCACAAACCTTTAGAAAAACATTAGGTAAAAACTATACTAGTGAAAGCTAAATAATTTATTAATAATTTAAATAGATTGCATTTTATTGGTTTTTTACAGTTCAAAGGTATACTTAGTCACATAATAGAATGAGAATCAAATTATAAGTCTAGATTTTATTTTCTTTTTCACTAATTTATATTTTCAGAAAATTAAAAACTTATTTTACTATACATATATAACAGAAAATTTCATATCATTGCAATACTAACCAAAACAATAAAATTTCAAGTGAAATCCAAGGAGATACATATGACGTATAATATTAAACAAAATAGCCTTCCCATCATTCACTTCAAAAACCAACTTCTTTTAACAGCCATCTTATCATTCACTTCAAAAACCAACTTCCTTTAATGGCCATCCCATCATTCACTTCAAAAACCAACTTCCTTTAACAACCATCCCATCATTTACTTCAAAAATCAACTTCCTTTAACAGATTTCCCATCATTCACTTCAAAATCCAACTTCCTTCAACATTTGATGTGAAAGGAAAAAAGGAAGTTGGTTTTTGAAGTGAATGATGGGAAGGCTATTTTGTTTTGTGTATATATATGTATGTATCTTGTATTTCACTTTAAAAGTCTATTGGTTAATAGATAAAGCTATGATTGTGGAAGAATTTTAGTAAAATTTTGTTGTTTTAAACAGTATTGTAATGACATGTGATTTTCTATTTTATTTATAATTGCTAGTATAGCAGGAGGCAGTATTTAATAAATTAAATATATATTAAAAATTATATATATTGACAGTAATCAGAACTTGTCATATTGCTTATTTTCTAATATTGTAATATTCTAACATTACAAATTCAATAATTGGTCAGTTATTTGCAATGTTTTAAAATGAATAGAAATAGCTTTACTCCAGAAATTTATTTATCAATTGATTCAGGAAAATGTCCCTTTAATATCTAAGCAAATTTAGTATTCACTCTTCTAGTCTCAAAAAATCAATAACTGAAGTTAGTAAGATACTGCTTAGAGTTTTTATTCTAGCTGTTGTGCATTTTCTAAAATATAACATCCTTTCTTTAAAAAGAGACAGTGCTTGGGGTGAATAAAATTCATTTTACCATTGGGATCAAACAAAGATGAAGTACCAAGTTATTTACTTTTGAAGATCCCTAGATATTTTTTCCTGAATCTCTTTTCCAACATGTAGAGCAGTATTTAATAAAATCATCCAGGAGTGATAATAGATAATCAACATCACCAGGAGAGCTTGACAATCTTTTACTGTGTAACTTTCTATAACCAATATAATAAACGATGTTTATATATGTAGTTCTTTTATACCTTTTGATTTCTGGAATATTAATTGGAATGACTAAGAAAAATGCTGAGACACCCTGGATCTGATCGGCTGATAATTTATTTGTGGTAATTTATTATGGGGAATATTTAATAAATTGAACTGATTTTTGCTGAAATGGGTTTATTATGACCACAACTTTAGGAACAATTGGAAATGATATGGTATCAAAACAAAAGATGAGATTATCTGTGCACACATACCTAAATGTGTAACATAGAGTTCATTAGTAGTGGCCACAAAATTTTTTTTATGAATGAATCTAAGTAGATGGCTATGAAAAGTCTTGGAAATTGGGTGGTTACTTTATGTTGTATTTACCATAGTGATTAATTATTTACTATAGTGCCAACACCTAATAAATCAACGTAAAAGTATTGAGATATAAGCTGATTCAACAAACATATAAGATAGTTCCAACCAATAGCATCAAACACAGCTTAGAATTCTAGCTAGGATAAAGGGCATTTTGTCAGTGTATCCTGTTGGATGTAAACTTCTTCTTTCTGAATGATAAACACAGCATGGGAAGATATTATGTTCAGGAAAGTTTGTGAAGATTATTAAACTTTTTGAGACAATTATGATCAAGGTTTTACCACTTAGGATGTTTAAAATAATTGGACATAGATTGTCTTGTTTTGAATTAGGACTGCATCTGATTTTTATTACTTAAATGAGATTAGTTGAATGGTATTTATAGAAAAGATTATTCAGTATAGTGGCTTGTATAACATTGTGTAATTTAATACAGAGATTAAGTAGTGGGAAATAAAGTTAAATTCATAATTTAAAAAAAGTACAAAAAATAGTTTGATGAAATGAATGGAAAAGTTATGTTCAGTTTGAAAATGTAATGTTCAAATGGCACATGACCTCATGAGCATATAATTTTTTATGTATATAGTTTGGATAAAGTAGATGGAATTAAATAAGTTTCCCTATCACATCTACTTATAATGTAAAGGGTTTTTCTATTTGATTAAGATTATAACAGTTTTTACAATTCATCAAAATGCTAAGCTTGCATCATGAGATCTTTTAAGAAATTGACCTAGCAATATAACAACTACAAATTCTGAAGATAAAAAACATCAGGCCCAAAAAAGAAGTTATACCACTTCACAGAACATTGAAAAAAGAAATGTGCTAAACATGTAGTCTTTGGTTTAATTCTGTTGCATAAATTTGAATATTTAAATTTTTTTCTTGAATCTCTAAACCATGATAATTAATAATTAACTAGTTTTTGCTGTATAAAGCCATGAATAATATCATTTAAGATTTTCATAAAATTTCACCACATCATACAGATGATAGGTTTGATATTAATGTATAAAATCAGGGTTCTATAAGCTCTTCTATTTTTACACTATAGCATCAAAATAGTGTGAGGTTATATAGTATATTCTTTCATTTAAGTAACTAAAATGAAAGTTACATTTTCATATTAAATAATCCAAAAACTTCAGCTGAGTCAAGCTACTATGAAAAGAAATAAAACTTAATAACATTAAGCCAGCTTTTGGAAATTTCTCACCAGAATCATTATGCAGAAGGAATGAACTATGCCATTAACAGAAAAGAATCCAATTTTTAAAATTATGTTTGGCCCACAAGATTTTTCATAATTGCTGTAATCTGTGGATCAACCCTAATATTTATAATCAGGGGAAAATGATTCTGAATTTAAAAGTAGTTTTACTTCACAACACAATCAAGGGATGCATTGCAAATTTCAAAATAGAAAATTATAGATCAAAACATATGGAGAATAATTTTAAAACTGCTATTGAAGTTGTAAACCAGTGCAGAATTATCATACTTAAACTTAAAGCTAAATATAATAGCAAATTAAACTTCCTCACTGCTAAACAAAATATAACTCTGTGTCTGAATAATTAATAACAACTCTTTCTTATTGCACTGCAAAATGCATACCATATAATACTAAGTCATCCATGCTCTTTACTACTGTTACACAATGCTTTATTTACCACCCTCTTTTACAGTTTACAGTTTTGATTGCCCCAGCAATCTTTTTCAGAACTTTTTATATCTCCTAATTTCAACTGCTAAACTGTTACACAATGCTTTATTTACCACCCTCTTTTACAGTTTTGATGGCCCCAGCAATCTTCTTCAGAACTTTTATATCTCCTAATTACAACTGTTAGTAGATATAAAAGTGCTGAAGAAGATTGCTGGGGCAACCGAAACTGTGTAAAAGAGAGTGGTAAATAAAGCATTGTGTAACAGTAATAAAGTGCATGGATGATTTAGCATTAGATGTCTCAATAATTCTGACAACTAGATCACATCCCCTGAATCAATCAACAACATCCTTAAACTGGGTTCTAAATTCATTAGTGGGCTGTGGAAATTGCCACAGATAGAAGCAATTGCAAACATTGAAGCATATTTTGAACACAGTAGCTAAAGGAAAAATATTTGATCGAACTGCCAGATTGCCCAATTTGCATGATTTGAAGAAAACAAATAACAATTGGGCTGGAAAGAGAGTGGATGTCAAACAATTTTGTAAGAATAATAACATTATATGTATGAAAGAAAAAAAAGGCCAACAGATTAGTCCTTGTAAATAGCAATGATTTCAAATTTAAAAATAAATGCACAAATCACAAACTTAAAATTCATAAACATCACATCATATAATGCTAAAATGTGTAAAGATAAATTTGTCTCCACTGTTTTGTGCAGATTCTTTTATAAACATGCTGAGTATTTTGATATGTATCCATCGTCTGCAATCCTGCCTCATTTCTTTGCGAACATTACACTTCATAAAGAACACTTTCCATTAAGACTAGTGATAGATTTTGCAGCTTATTATTTTAAAGATACTAAATTAATAGCTGACTCATTAATCAGTGACTCTGGCTTTGGCCCTTACTCAATCAAGTCTTCCTATGAGTGTGTGGAAAAAATTAAAAATATAAAAATTAATGACCACCATACTCTCTCCTCTTTGGATATAAAGGTTTTATTGCATGAATTCAAGAAATTATAATCAGTGTAAGAAAAATTTTATTCTTGGGTGTTGAGGTGGATTGACAATAAAATAATAGCCTGCACTAAGAAGTATTGTAAAATGACATAAGGATGGACCAACCATCAGCAGTTTAGTAATCCCTAAATTTGAAAACAATTCTTTCTAAATATTTGGAGCCTGCGATAAATGATATGTACATTATATACATAGATGATGCATTTGTATGTGTGGCTAAAAACAAAATTAATAACATTCTTGAAGAACTTAATAAAGAATCTCAATTTAAATGAACTGTAAAAATGGAAGATAAATATCAAGGCATACATTTTTTGGATTTACACCCTCAATAAAACAAATCTATGTTGGACTATAAAATGAGCATGAAACCAATTCAAGTCAATAAATTGTATTTGCATTTTTTGCCCTCTGCTGAGAAACTTTGCGAACCTTTTTTTTTTAAGCTTTAAAACTCATGTATATATTTTTTCTAATATTTTAATTTCAAAAAAAATTCAAAAGATGTCAGGATAATCGAATAAGCAGGTCTTGAAAGTATATGATCATGGGTGCCTATTATGTGGTTGGTGATCTTAAACTTTGTGAGATTACTTTGAGAAATTATTACAATGGACTAAAAATTTGATTTTTTTGGAAAGTTGATGATCATTTTTGTATAATAATTGGGTGATAATTATTGAAAATCAAAAATATATATTATTACATATTTATTTTTTACAGAAATGTTTTACTTTTAAATATAGAAGGATATATTCTTCTGAATATTGATACCACAGCAATTATTGTTGTGGAAAATACAACTATTTTTAAATGATGTTACTCAACACACTTATAATATTTAGCAATATCATAAAAATTAAAAAAAATAATTAAAGTTTTTAAAGCATAAATTGATAGATTTTCTGGCTATTAAAAATATATATTTTTTCTCTCATGTGTCATAGCATCAGCCGGGAAGCGAACCCACTATCCTGGGACAACTGCTTGTAAAGCAGCTGTCGCAGACCTCTCAACCACCAATGATTTTTAAAACAAACATCAAACAAAGCAGATTTTGTTCATTTTGCAAATTGAATCTGCTCCAACTAAAATTTGATGATGAAACAGTGCTTTGATTTGATTAATATTTAATTTTTGAAATAATTGTAAAAATTAAGTGTGATTTTTTTAAAATTTATTTAATTTCTAAACAAAAATATTTATCAAATGAGATAAAATATATTACATTGTGATAAATAATAATGATTTAATATTAAAGTGAAAGTTGAAAGCTTGAAGTATATGAGAACAAAGAAATCTGTCTGAATGCTAATATAATCCAAGAGGATTAATGCGGTGTCCAACTATAAACTTAATTTCTAATAAAAATAAAATAAAAATGTAATGCCTGGACTTTGAAAGTGATACATTTGTACCACCCAAATTATCATATGAATGTCCAAACACACCAACACAAACCCCCCATATAACCAACCATTATACACATATCCACAAGGAACAAGAACTTTATAAAATGTTACTGTGAAAAAGAGATAATACCAACATAATATTTTAAACCTATTTAGGATTAAATAAATTCATTGAAATAACTCAATGAAATATAGATTCATTAATTAGAAACAATAACAATATAATAAAATTAAAGGTCTGTTGAGTACGCTATAAATAAAAATCCATTCTGATTTTGATTAAAATAATAAAAAAAAGATGCTATTACATTATAATATACAGATATTTCAAGATGTTTACATAAAACACATTTATATAAGCACACAGACATACTGTATAATAATATAAAATTAACATATTAGAATTGTCATAAACTAATAAAAAACAAATGTATAATATGTAAATAATGATTGATTTAACATATATATGGATACCCATTCGAATGTGTGCAAACACTGACATTTATATCCTAGGATATTTCATCTGTCAAAAATTGAACTTATTAAATCCATATTATTATATTTTTACAAGACTATTAATTCAATGTTGAAAATATACTTAAAATGCACATATATGTGCATATAAAATAGTATGAATTTTTAAAAAATCAGTTATTAGTCTATTATTTTTAATTGCAAGTAACAGTTTTAAAAGAAAACATTATTTATAGGTCCAGTAATCCTTTTAAAACTCAGGCTTTTGTTTGTTCATTTTCAATATTTAAGAAAGATTTTTGGAATTTCCTTTCTAATTCAAAAATAAATTTTTTTATGAATAATAACAGGAACAAATATTCTAGAGATAAATGTCATTTATTATTTTCTTTCCTTGTTTTATTTTTAGTTGAATAATTTAGCCAAAAAATATTTCCCTTTAAAACTCCTAAATTAAAAATTTTAACTGCAAAATTAAGTGTATAAAATAATGTCATTTTCAATAAATATATTTTACTCACTAGCTGATATATTTTTGTGAAGTAAGTTCTCAGTATGCATATTGTATATGTGTAGGGCCAAGACAACTTCATTCTTTGCCTATAGATTAATCAGCGTAATATAATGGCATAACATGATGATCTTTCAGTTTTCTGGCTAGTACTGGAATCTCTTGGTAAGCTGGTCTATTCTAAAACAGTAAACTGGTTTATTGACATTTTTGGGAAAGGTATGTCAGGTAACTGTTGCATTCAGTCATCTCCATTCAGTCTCTATAATTTGATAGAGTTCAGGCAGGCAGACAGGCTATCTAGTACACAAACATGGGCTATAAACCACAGAAAAGCAGGGTCATTACTTCCATGTGAATTCAAGCTCTAATAACTAGTAGCAGCTTTTCTTGTCTTCAGTTATGACTTCAGAATAATAATGATTTAATGATTTTCTTTTAAATCCACCTTCTTATAGTATATCACAGAATTTGAAAAAACAATAATTAAAAAAGTTTTTTCTTTATCTTGATTTAAAAAAACACGTTAATGACTTTTTTCAATCTACATTAATTAAAAGTAATTTTTTTATCTAAAAGTATTTTTAATTCTCCAAACACAAAAGTAGATTGTAATAATAATTAGCATTAAGCTAATGCACATGTGCTTTGTGGATTTAACTATAAATGAATACTTTCATTTTTCCAAACACAAGATAAAGTCTTTGTGAAAAGATAGAATGAATCATCTATCCTTTCAACCCAAACGTTTAAGTATGGGTAAATCATATTTGGAGAAGAGAGTGTGAAGATATTAACAATCACTTTAAATTACCTTTACTATGTCTGAATGAATGACGATTGTGATATTTACTAGAATTTACGATACGTCATTCTTAATTGAAATTAAACATATGTAAATAAGATATTTATTTTATATAGTGCAAGGTTTTTAAACTATAATAATAATTGTATGATTTAAAATCAAAATATACTAATTTTATCAAAAGCTTTAATTAAATTTTTTTAAAATCTAATTAAAAATAAATAGGGGAATTTTATAATTACTGGTATTATCTATTTTAACATGGAAACAAGCTTGTTTTAGATTTTTTTTAATTATCAAAATCAGAATAAAACATTAAGTAGGCCTTTTTAGATACAATGCTTTATAATAATTTCAAAATTATTACTTAACCCTTAACTGTTATTGTAGTGTACATATTTCAAATAAATATCTACAAAAAATTGTATTTATTTCTACTTTTTCTTTCAATTTTATATATTTGCACACAGACACACCACTATGTTGTTGTATGCCATGAGATACATAACTGTCTCAATATATATATATATATATATATATATAAGACCTATTATATATATATATATATATATAAGACCTATTATAGATTAATGGAGAAAATTTGTGTAACCTCAGGAGAATTGTTAATTAATAGTAATTGATAGTCTCCTAGCAACATTAAAAGATAAAATGTTATTTGTGTTTACAAAGATACAATCTCATTATTTGTATTCTTTATTATAATAACAATTCATAAAATACTTAATTGTAAATTATTAGAGAAAATATATAGTTAATAATAAATTTTAATTCCTCATCACCTCTAAAATTACTTAATATATTAAATGAGAATATTCAAATGAATTACTTTCCCATTTTTAAATTTTCTCTTCTTTATTATGATTCTCTTAATAAACCTCCTTTATTTTTCTCCTTATCATTTGTTCTGACATAAAATAACTTAGGGGAATGAAATTGTCCTGATTGTTTAGTATGTTCAAAATCAGAAGATTCTTGTTCCCTGCTCTGTTAAACATGTTGAGAATCTTTTAATTGTCTTTCGTTTCATATATGTATCATCCGGCTTGGGGGCAGGAAATGGAGTACACCACATGTGGGGTGAGCGCTGGATCAATGTAGTCTTTGGAGTTATTGATCAACCTATTAGTGTTGGGTGGAGTTCTGAATATTATGCTAAATTTGTTGCTCAAGGTTTTCGTTAGTTTGCTGGATATTTTAGGGATGTAGGGGACATGGCTTGACTCCCATATTTTCACTCTTTTTGAAGATAAATGGTACACAATGCAAGATGGTTGGCCCATGGGCCTCCCTATCAGTGGCGTTTTATCCAGTATTTACTTAAATAAATATGAGCAATCCATCATTCCAAAATATTTTGACAATAACCCAGACTTCATATATACACGATATGTAGATGACATTTTCGTTATAGCAACTAAAAATAATATTTTAAATATACAACGTGAATTACAAAGTACAACTAAACTATCTTTCTCTATTACATATGAAAACAGTAATGAACTCAAATATCTTACCTTTCCATTCAAGAACCCCACTCAATAGATTACAAAATGATTGTTAAACCATTCAAATCCGAACTCATCCATCCTAATTCTAAATCACCCCATCGCTCAAATTCCAGTCTCAACATTTATGTTTAGAAACTATCACTTTTAAATATGAACACATAGGAAGGAAAATATTAACAATTATATTAAAGACCTATTAGCAGCAGGATTCAAATACAAACCATTAGGAGGAAATCATGAAATTCAACACACAATAGATGATAAATCTCCACCAATCTACCTAGAATAACTCCCCTACATCCCTAAAATATCCACAAACTAACGAAAACCTTGAGCAACAAATTTACATAATATTCAGAACTCCACCCAACACTAATAGGTTGATCAATAACTCCAAAGACTACATTGATCCACGCTCACCCCACATGTGGTTACTCCATTTCCTCCCCCAACGGATCCACCCACATACTACAGGAACGAAACCACAATTAACACCAGATTGGCTCAACATCTCGCCTTCAACAGACCCAGAGAACAGCAGTACATCTTCTCATTTTTTGAACATACTAAACAATCAGGCACAATTTCATTCCCCTACCCCGTTATTTTATGCTCAGAACCAAATGACTACAGGAGAAAAATAAAGGAGCGTTCTACATTAAAGAGACATCCATCAATCAACAGAAGAGACACGTGCTTCACATTTCAAAAAATGGGCTATGTAACAGTAATTCATTTAATAGTCTCATTTACATATATTAAGTACATTTTCACGAAGGCTATGAGTATGAGGCACGGTTCCTCGAAAACGTTCAGCCAAATTTATTATTAACTATATATTTTTTCTCTAATAATTTACAATTAAGTATTTTTATTATTACAAATAAGGAGAAATTAAAACCAGGTTTATTAATAACAATTCATAAAAATATTTAATTCAGCTTCACAAATATATTTTTATGAATAAACATTGTTATAATCACCTAAATATAATTTAAGTTATATATTCAAATGAGTGTAATACATCAATTGAGAGAATCTCTTTTGTTTTTTTCTACATTACTTTTTTTTCAAACCATCTAGAATATTTGGTTTATCCCTTGATTTAAGCTTAATTTATTTAGGAGATTTGCAATATATGACATTATTAGTGCTAGCCAAAATTGTATTATTACAATATATATATGTAAGCAAATAAAATGTCTGTTAATTAAAAGACTATTGTAATAACAATATATATATATATATATATTGTAACTACTGGAAATGGAGACACATTGCTATTGATAGTAACAATGGATAGACAGGTATACATTAGGTAAATTACATACAAAATTCTTATGTATATACTTTTAGGAAACAATATACAGTTATGAATCATTTCAGTGGTTCACATGTTTATTTGAAGAATGTTCATTAAATTCTTAATCTAAAGCAGGGGAAAGGATATTAGCTGCCATTGGAACTATTTATGGCCTTGTACAAGTATAGACAAATATATACATAGTTTTGTAATACATGCTTGAAAAAATAGTTAAATCATCTATTTAACATTTTGTAATTACAGGATGGTCAGCATTAATTTTTATGATTAAAGTAAGCTTATTATATATAATAAAGGTTAGTTTTTTAATGATATATTCATAAACATGTAAGTTAAAGGGTTTGAGTACGAATTTTAACATAATGAAGCTATGCTGTGAATTATTTAAAAAAAAAAAGAAAAAAAATGTTAATGAAGGCATACTGTATATATATTACTTAAAAATTTATAATTAATAAAATTTATTATAAAATCTGCAAGAAAATATTTTCTAAGATATATAAATAAAGAAATGAGAGATATGTAAATCATTTATCGAACACAGCCAAAACTTAAAAGTTTAAAACGGGCAAAACTCACTATACGTATTGCCACACACAGCAAGCTAGAGTAATCAATGGATGCCAGAAGGCTAGTGCATAAAATCCCCATTTAGTGCCTACTTATCCAATATCCCCAGATATCCAAGGCTCCTCACTGACGAAGGGCACAAGCCAGAAACTAGTCTGGGGATATTGGATAAGTAGGCACTAGAGGGGGATTTTATGCACTAGCCTTCTGGCATCCATTGATTACTATATCTTGCTGTGTGTGGCAAAATGTATAGTGAGTTTTGCCTGTTTTAACAACAGTTATACACAAGCATAAGAGGTGGTGGTCATGTGATGTTTAAGTTAAAAGTTTCTATTCAATACCACCCTGGGTAAGTGTGTGCTCTAACTTTTGAGCTTCTGAAAAGATAAAAAGAATGCATGAAAGTGTTTTTAGTTAGGTAATTGAATAAGCAGACATCAAGTAATTTGTGTTAATTACTAGAATCAATTATTCATAAGCAAAATAAAATTCTACAATAGGGAATAATGCAATTCCAGAAAAACTGTAAGATTGGCAACTAGCACTCGAGACTAATCACAAAGACTGGAAAAAAATAATCTAGCATTGGGAGAAATATTTTTTGTATATATATCTTGATTTAAACCATGATAATTGATGTTGACACTGTCTGGTCTTCTAGAATGGCTGGCTAAAGATTATTTAAAGATATTAGTTATCGCTCGCATGTCACGTAGTTCCATAAAAGTATAGAGATGTCAATGTAAAAAGCTAGGAGACATAAGTCCTAAAATGATATTCTGTTACCTATATGATTGCTTTATATGTTAATCTGGACCATAAGTTTGATTTTCAAGTTATCTGCATAAAATGCAATCAGAAAATCTAGTATCATTAAAGATATGTGGAATAAACTATTTATAATTCAAGATTAAATTACATAAGAATTATGAATAATTTTGCCAAATAACTGAACTGTTAGATTAATTTTGGTTTCAAGCCAAGAAAAGTTGTGAATCTTTCAGATATGATTTAGGACAGCTTCAATAATAAATAATAAAATGAGGTATTTCTTCTGAATTCCTAAGAAATCCAAACATCAAAATTAACAGAGCTGAATATTGAATTCCAAGAATTATATTTATTTAAATTAAGACACACCAGAAATTTTATTATAATTTGTATATATACACCTGGGTCTCATTTTATGCGGATTATTTTAATGCGATTTTGAAGTTATGTGATTCATGTTTCTTCTTAATATCTTTCATATTTCACTATATTTATTAGATATCAAGAAATTTAAATTATTAATAACTTATTTTGACTTGAAGTACTTTTTTTTCCCAAAAATATAACGTTATATTAGCAGCTAACATGAATATGGCCTGAAGCTGTATTTAGAATTTTAGCTTCTATATAAATAACATATTTATACTAATGAGTAAATAATAATAATAGATTTATACTTACATATAAAAATATCACAATAAATATTCAAAAAATTTAAACTTTTAAAACGTATTTTGTTATATATAACAGAAATAAATAATCTTTTAGATTTTTAAAATAAAAAACAAAGATTTTATAAACTGAAAATAATCTTTCTAATGATAATGTATAATCTTTTTGTTATGATTACGATCTCATTTTTTAAATATAGAAACAGAAAACCATTAACACAGCACACAACTAAAAGTGGCGCTAATTGTACATCACATCATGAATAAAAATAAAGTGGTTAACAGGTTTTTCTGGGCATAATTTCTGAGAGATTCTTGACTTCGTTTAAGGAGAAGCCACAATACATCACATCACATCACATCCAAACTGATTTCTTATCAGTTTACAAATGAACGCTAGTGGTAATGATTAAAATATGTATGAAAAATGTAAAATTAAATATTGTAGTTAATAAAAAAAGTAAAAAAAGTTTGACTTGTATTAATTTTTTTCAAATATTTGAAATTTTTTATTAGTCATACTTTATTTGCTTATTTTTTTAATGCGAATTTTAAAATAATTTTTCCTTGTTGCTTTGCTTTTATGCGAATTCTGAAAAATACGGAACCTATCCCCCATTTTTCAAGGTAAGTTAAGTCTATTTTTGTGATATTTTTTTTAATGTGGGTTTTTGTGGAACCTATCTACCACATAAAATGAGACCCAGGTGTATATATATTTAATCATTAAAAACAAGACAATATTGTAACGGTCAGATTCATCTATCTTGCTAACACACTGCAGAATTCAAACCCAAACATGAAACTGAACACTGTAGGAGGGGTTGCCTTCTAGATATACTAAGTTCGAATCTAAAGTCCAAATTCCACAGTGCCACCTACGTGATAACGCATCTGATGCTACTAATAATATATCCCTTTACCGGTGCCTGGTGGTGAGGGAGAAACAAAGAGACACTATACTATGAGATAAGTTGGGTTGCTAATTAATGTCTATGGATGGTACAAAAGAAATGTATAAAATAGATATACAGATGGAGACAGTGATAGGGATCAATAAAATAAAATATCAAAATTAGTTTTATAAGATTTAAAAGATTTATTTATATAGCAAGAAATATATATAATTCACACTGTCTGCTTATATGAGACAAGGATGCTGACTAAAATAGCTGTTAGCATAACATTCCATAAAAATTACATTTAAAAGGTTGTTAAGTATATAGTCTATCCCTCGGGCTAATATAGTATTATGATAATGTGCTTAAAAGAGATGGGAAGATGTGCAGGGTGCTTTGAGTAAATTATAAAAGTTTAATAAAACATTTGAACATTAAGGTGTTTAATAGAATATTTCTTGATTTCGAGAATAGCATGGACCAAAGCTTATTAAGCGATAAAGTGGGGATGTGATCAAGGCATTTATTTTATAATTATAATTAAAGTTATATTGGGAGGTCGGTATTGCTAATAAGGTATTTATTAAAGGATGGAGGGTGTGATACATTTAAATCATGGATGATTTGTAAAATATAAATAAGTAAAATTATAGTGAATATGTGAAATGACTACAGAGGGCGTCTTGCTGTTAATCCGTAGGAAGTTGTTGTCATGAACAGCCGAAGTCTGGACTTATCCAAAACTTAGCGACTGGGTGACAGCTGCGTCTAATTTCCAGGTGTGACATTCGAGTACACACTCTGCCTGGGAACCACAGAAAGTGAAAGGGAATGGTCTTGGCCATTTAAAGCCCTTGAAGAGAAACAAAGCGGTCTCGACAACCAATTCATTTACCAGCAATACTCAACTAACGTATATAAAACATACAAAATGGATTTACTTAGATTGAGAAAATGCCTAATCAATTCCCCAAAATTTATTTAAAGAGAGTCCGCCCATTCTCGACCTCAATTACAAACTTTGAAATTAAAGCAGAATATATTTTAAAATAGGAAAATGCATGCTTGTGGGTTTGAAACGAAAGCATAGATTTATTTATGCCATCATGCATTTGGGACACATTTAATCATTGACCTCGCACATACTCTCATATTAGGTTAAAATCGATAAAATGTAGATTTTAAACTATATAATTATTACATATATTGACTTAAGATTAGAATAGCCTTGAATGAGTGATTCATGAGATAATAAAATTGGAAACTATTTATAATTTTTAAATGCCTTAATATCGGCATCTTGCTTTCAACAAAGGGAATAATTCACTCGGTCAAAGATTATTCTGGCACACTATCATAATAAAATAAAAGAAAGATTAATAAATATAAAATATTAACTCAAAGATAGAGAGCAAAATTACTGGTTATATGAGAACATTTTAAAGGAATACACGATACAGTAAAGTAAAATGGAAAACAATTTAAATAGCTATAGCGTATTAATTATAGGAAAGAATCACAAGAGCTTGTGGATTAATTTTGGGGTTACCTCTGGAGAAGCATTTTGCAGGTAGTTTCAGGTAGATTGATTGTCAGCAGGTTTTATACGATTCAGAAGCAAACTCTGGGTATTGTTCATATTTCGGCAGCAGCAGTTTCAGGGCTTCCTATGTGACAGCCTTAGATGGTATAGAGCAATGGCTGGCTATTCCCGAGGGGAAAATAGCCTTCTTGCTGGCTCTACTCCATCATTTCAAAGCTAGCAATTTTAAAGGTTGGGTGATTCACAGATATTTCAAGTGGTATTGTAGAACACGGTAAAATTTATTTGAAGATGAAAACTCGGCTTCAAATACTTAAGTTTGCAGACATGTAGCTATTGAATCTGCAAGTCTCAGATACTTCAGCAACAATTATTTTAGAAAACTCAGCAATGTGCTTAGAAATCTTAGAATAAAAATATGTCGAAGAATAATGCTAGAAATCTTGCTAGAATATTAGAATAATTGCTAGAATATTACTAGAATAAAGAACAAAAGAAAACCCTCCTATATATAGTGAAATTGCACAATACAACTGCCCTGGAGCATTACAAAAATATTCCAAACTTTGCTCACTTATCAGCTGTAATCAGTCCTATCCGAATGTCTAAAGGAATTCAACAAACTTTTAATTAATTTCTATTGTTAATTTCCCTGTTGATATTTGGACTACAACTTTGATTTAATTAAAATAAACTTTTGCGAATTGAAAGAAAAGACCTTAAGTGGATATCTGCTGCATTGTTCCTACCAGCCCTCATTTATTTTAAACAGAAAATATATAGCGTGATTTTAAATCTAAAAGAAAATTATTTTACTTTTAATTTTCAATATTTGAATCTATTTACAAACCAATATAAATTTTATTTTAAATCAAAAACAAATATTACGACTGTAATATATTTTTGTAAACAGATTCAAATAAAATAATTTTAAATAACAATATTATTTTAACATAAGTTTTAAAATACATATCACAGTGTGTGCGCAATTACAACCTATATAACCTACTTTTTAATTAAAGCTCTTATATGTGAACATACACATAATTTATATATTTTATTTATATTGGGCATGAGTTATACAATTATATGTAACATGAGCATTGTACTTGTGTTTAAAATTGGGTGGGATTTTCGGTATATAAGTGCATTGCAGACACACTACAATACACTGGGGTTTAAACTAAGGTATGAGGGTAGGAAAAAGGTGAGAAAAGGTGAAATGAAGATCTGCAAAACAGATCCTACTGTTTCAATACTTAGACAATCCCAATATCATTAACAATCAACAATTTCAAACTGTTGTCAAGGCAACCTCCTTTTAACAATAAAGGTAGAATCCCACCCTTATTAATGGACTAATATACTTATATAGACACTAAAGATTGCAACTTGACCACAGAAATTTAAGTTATTGATACAAAGAAGTTTAAATAAACCTGCTTAAGCTGGTAAATATAACCTATTCTGAAGGCAAACTTCAATTATAAATTTCAAATTGCACCCAAGGTATTACTTAGATAATAAGTGTAATAATTCTCAAAGCTAAATGGGTTTCTAAATAATCATTAAAATCAGTCAACACTTTAACAATCCCATTATCAATAACAATCAACAAATTCAAACTGTTGTCAAGGCAACCTCAATATTAATAACAACCAACAAATTCAAACTGTTGTCAAGGCAACCTCAATATTAATAACAATCAACAAATTCAAACTATTGTCAAGGCAACCTTAATATTAATAACAATCAACAAATTCAAACTGTTGTCAAGGCAACCTCAATATTAATAATCATCAACAAATTCAAACTGTTGTCAAGGCAACCTCAATATTAATAACAATCAACAAATTCAAACTGTTGTCAAGGCAACCTCAATATTAATAACAATCAACAAATTCAAACTGTTGTCAAGGCAACCTCAATATTAATAATAATCAACAAATTCAAACTGTTGTCAAGGCAACCTCAATATTAATAATCAACAAATTCAAACTGTTGTCAAGGTAACCTTAATATTAATAACAATCAACAAATTCAAACTGTTGTCAAGGCAACCTCAATATTAATAACAATCAACAAATTCAAACTGTTGTCAAGGCAACCTTCTTATAACAAGAAAGATGGAATCCCATCTTTATTAATGGTCCAATATTTATATATATGTACATGCACATGTGAATACTGGTTTGGACTTTTTGCTTAGTTACAGTAGCCTGTTATTTTTACAGCACTGATGAATTGTCTAGATCTCATCTAGTATCATCTGAATAGTATAAGTAGTTCAGTAATTGTATATCACTATTTATTGTTAACTACTGACCCATCTATACTATCCAGACAACAGTAAATAAGATTCGATCTAAAGATCAGTACATATAATAATAACAATACCAACAATAATAAAATACAATCCCTGACACATGAAACAACTCAAAACTTTATTCATGTTTTAAAAATTATGAAATATTTATTTTAATATGTACATATAACACTACAAGTTAAAATTGATTATCTGATAAATCAGAATATTTTTAATCTTTCAAAATTATTTTTACTAAGAATTATAGCAAAAATCTTAATTATGTAACGTGTATTTTTGCAAAACACCTATTGTAAGATAGTATTTATATGGAATGATGGTGGTTAGTTGTTCTATGAGGATATTCTTATTTAGATAAAATCCCACTTTATATTATAATAGTTATTGTTAATCAAAAAGTAATCAGCTTTTGATATGCACTGTTTAATCATGTTACTAATCCACTGATATTATAGTGAGTATGCAGGATACTCTCAAACCCAAATGCACACCAGATGCTTTTAGTATGCAGGACACACTCAAACCCAAATGCACAACAGATACTTTTAGAATGCAGGGCACTCTCAAACCCAAATGCAAACAGACTTTTAGTATGCAGGACAGTCTCAAACCCAAATGCAAGATAGAGACTTTTAAAAGATTAAAACATCTGTCTTATCTTTGTACCTAAATGCAGTTATATAAGCCAATCATTCCTCAAATGCTTTAGATTGGCCTATATAATTGCATTTAGGTACAAAAATAAGATGTCCAGCCATTCTTATCCTTTAAAAGTCTTTAACTTGTGTTAGGGTTTGAATGCCCTGGATATTCACTATAACATTGCTGAGATAGTACCATGATTAAACAACCCATGTTGAAGGCTGATTACCTTCTGATTAAGAATAACTAATGAAATTTGCACTTGTAAATTATATTATGATAGTTATAAAATCTTATTAAAATTTATGATGCTCTAAAATTGAGAGCTTAAATAAATTCTGTTAAAAGATTGCCAGCAATGATAAACTATTATTGATGATGGTTAAGTAGTATTGCTTGTTCATAGTACTGTATTCCCCAATTACCTGCCTTCTGGGAGAGAGCTTAACATATCTACATATCCTTTAATAAAAAACTATAGATAAAATAATTAAGTGGATTCATTTTTTAAAAAGTGTGCAAGAAACTTAGGTGCTAGAAATAAAGAATCTGGAGATGATCTGTAGACCTAAACTCCAAAGTGTATGACTCCATTGATATACCAAACCATATTTAGTGAAATGATTAAAGTGTAAATAGTTAAACTTTGCATATTATTTCTAATTAAACTAATTAAAAATACAGTGGACCTGTGATATTCCTTATATTTTGTTTCTAGCCCCCTGGAAATAAAGGATCTGGAGATAATTTGTGGATCTAAACTCCAAAATATATGACTCCACTGGTTTACTTAACCCTTGTACATTGATATAGTATATTTCATAGCTTCACTGTTATTAACTAATAATATCGATATCATTTTGTATCTTATATTATTTGATATTTTTAAATTGTTGAGTATATCTTTTATATACCAGTATAATGCAATATATGGATACGAGAACAAACAGGTGTTACTGACCTCATTGAAAAAATAAAAGACTAAAGTGGAGTTGGGATGAACATATTGCTAGAAGAGATGATAATAGATGGACTATTGAAATCTTAAGGTTGTAAAAGACCCAGAAAGTTACCATATGTGAGATGGAAGGATGAAATAAGAAAGTGTGCAGGGGTGATGTGGAGAAGAAAAGCTAAAGATCGGTAAAGATGGATTGAACTTGGAGAGACCTTCATCCTGCAGTGGATTGATAATGGTTGTTGATGATGATGATGATAACATATTTTAATTTTAATGTCAGATAATATACACTTAACATAAAAGAGTGCTGAAACAAAAGATGTTATTTTTGAAGGGGTAATCTTTTTTGTCAATAAAATAATCTGATTTGACTGTTAACATTTGCTAGACTATTTCTTTTATCATTATCTATCATTAAATTTACTATAGCCATTAGAATGAATAAGTTATAAAAATTATACGTAAGCAAGGCAAAATATTCTTTAAATGAAATAAACTTAAATAATGAAAAGTCCATTTTGTTCGATTTGTTAAAATTCTTTAATTATTGGACCTTTAAATTATTCATTAGGGATAACGAATAGTCGAACATTTTCTTTTGAAGGTACCATTTAAATAAATGAAGTACTAACAAGAGAAAAAACCCCCCCATCTCATTAGCTAAAAGAAATTACAAAAACGTAAATCAGGCCTTTGAGAGTACAAAGTTTAAGATAGATACAATATAATTTTTCATGACAATAACAAAATAAAGGATTTAAGACAAATTTGTCAAACTATATAAACATCGATATTTTTATATATTAATAATTAACCATTATATGTATGAATATGCAAAAAAGAAAAAAAGAGAGAATTTAATAAATGCCTGTTCTAGGTAAGGCAGCTTGGTGTCGCCATTCTTTGACACTAGGCAAGTTGCCACGGTGCAGCAGGAAATGTTAGGCATACCTAGAAAGGTGCCTGAAGACCCTTGCTTCAATAGTTGTATAGCAAATGGACATTATACCTAACCAACGGTAACAGGCGAAGGGATATATCAGATATTTGATATAAATATATATTGTATGTAAGCTTAATAAAATATTTAAATGTAATGTGTGGGTCTGTGTTTATTACGATCGCATATAAACACAACAGTAACACAATTGTATTTCATAGAAACAAAATTAATAATAAATTATTTTATTATATAACCCTAATATGTATTAATGTTTTTATATTTCCAGCATCTGAGGTACATTTTTTTGTAGTACGTATAATTTTCAGATTGGTGGTCGCGAGGTCAGCGCGACCGCCTTGCACTTGCAGGCAGTTGCCCGGGTTGCGGGTTCGCGTCCCGGCCGATGCTATGACACTTAAAAAAAAAAAAAACACGTAGAAATAAATGTAGCACAAGCTTTGAGATTTTTTTTCCATTTGTCATAGCATCGGCCGGGATGCGAACCCGCAACAACCGTCTGCAACCAACTGCTTGCTTGCAAGACGGCTGCGTTGACCTCTCGGCTAACAACGATTGACAGCTTTGAGATTTGTGGCTAAAAATCTATAACTATGAGGACCAATATGATTTCATCTATATTTCTATTAAAATAGAAAAAGATTATAAAACCATTCAACATTTAGTTGAAAACATCTGAATTCTGAAAATAAGGTTATTTTCGGAATAGTTCTTCATTTAAGATTAATAAATGTTAATAGTATCTATATAATACATATAAAGACAGATAAAAAAAAAATGTTTGCCGGCTTGGTCCACAAATAAGTTATCTATTTTAGAAACAGACATTTTTTCTTAGATCAGAGGCCCCCAAACTTTTTCGTCTTATGGATCACTTTCCGAATTATGTTTTTGCTGTAAACCCCTGCCTGCCTAATAGTAAGTTCTTTTTTTTTTTTTTTGTCAGCAGATTAATTACTACGCTAAAACCTCTTTTCCACAAGGTAAGAAGATGGAAAAGCTATCAAAAAATTTCTTGCCATTCTCCATAATGCAGGATAAGTAACAACTACATTTTTTTTTAAAGGCAGAACTGCTGATATCCCTTTTTGAACTCCATTTTAAGTTCTTCATTAGTGCTTATTTCGACGAGTTCTTCTTATAGTGCGATATCTGATTCTTCAATTGCATCATACGGATCGATAACCCAGAGCAGTATTTAATCTGATTTTAAAGTCTGAGTGAAGGGCATTTAAATATTGAAAATATGCCAAAATGTCATCATCCTAGATGTTTGTCAGTGATAAGTTGTGGAACTGTGAAATGCCTTTCAATGTTTTGTTTGAATAAGTTAATTCTGGCAAGAAAAGCTGAAATCTGGACTTCAGACTGTCTCCTTTTAACTGCAAGTTAACCTCATTAAATTTAGCAAATAAATCTGTTAAATAAACAATATCTGGTTTCCATTTTATTAAATTTTCTTTCAAAATGGGATTTTTTCCCCCATGTGTCATAGCATCAGCCGGGAAGCGAACCTGCTAACCCGGGACAACTGCTTGTAAAGCAGCTGTCGCTGACCTCTCAACCACCAATGCTTGACAAAATGGGATTTTTATCATCCAAAAACTCTAAAATGGATTCAAAAAGTGAAAAAATCTTTTCAAACATGAGCCTTTTGAGAACCAGTGTATTTCAGTGTGAAGAAGTAATTGATGGAAGTCCTCATCATTTTCTTCACACAACTGACCAAACCACCTAGAGTTTAACATGTTGATATGAATTTTGTTTACTGCCATTATAATGAATTGGAGAGACTGATGAAATCTGGCACATAGATTTTTTGCTACTAAATGTTGTCAGTGAGTGATGAAATGAAGTGCAAATATAGTGATAGCAACCCAACATGGCTGGTGTTCCATCTGCTACTACCAATATTATATTTGTTAAGGGGATTGCTTTTTCCATGAAATAATCTTTTAAAACATTAAATATTGATTCATCTTTAGTATCTGTTGTCAATGTTTTGCCAAAAAGCATTTCTTGATGGATTTCTTGATCCATAATAAAATGAACATATACCATTAATAGTGCTTCATTACCAGTTAAAGTTGACTCCTCGAATTAAAGGGGAAAATGGTTTGGTTTTAGATAATTATACAAGAAGCTTTCTACATCATAACTCATTTCATCAATACGTCTTTGAACTGTTTTGTCGTTCAAAGGAATTTTTTTGAATATATGATATGCAGGTTTGTGTAAAACAGTTTTTAAAATCTCCTCAACAACTGGAAAAATCATCTGTTCTCCAATAGTATGAGGCTTTCCTGATGTTGCTATGAGTAATAAAATATTGTAAGATGCCAGCAAACAATTTCATCTCCTTATGACATTGAAACAAACATACTGTCTAGAGTGATTCGTTTCTGAAGTTTTTCTTTCAGTGTTTTAAAGTGTATCAAATCTTTACCTGTTTTATCAGAATGCAACCTTCTCAGATGATCCTCCAGCTTAGATGGTTTCATAGCATTGTTGCTTAAAACTTTGTTGCACAAAAGACATATGGGCAAACACTTGTCTGACAATGATGGAATAAAGCCAAACTTCAAATAATCAATGCTATACTGCCTACATTTTTTTTAGCTTCTGCCATGTTGAGTAGAAAATATCTCTAACGACAAAAAACAAGCTATTTAAATCTCATAGAATAAAAATTTTTAAACTAATAGATTGGATGAAGACTCTATTGGGCCACTTACATTAAAACTAAGTATAATGAAAATTGAAAAAGTATCGAACAATTCCTATTCTTTTAACACAAAATCTTTAAAAAAAAAAACACCTACACAAACAAAAACAAACTTAAAAAGTAGGAAATAATTCTTTTTTACTATATCTGAAGCATTGACTATTTCTTTGGTTAGATACTTAATTTTTTGTTCCAGCATGCAATTAGAGTTTTTGGTCACATGTTTTAGAGGTATTATTTTTATTTAAATTATTTAACTAAAAAATGAGGCCGAGATCACAATCTGGATGTCTAACAAAATAAAAGTTTGTACTTACTTTCCTTAGATACTCCTAAACAAGATATTTTTGATTCACTTTAATTTGCACCTGTATTTTGCTTTAAATAAAGTTAATATTTGCAATTACTTTTCTTTTTAAAATTCAGAATAGAAATAATCAATGTTTGATTGTAACACTCCTATTTATAATTGCCTAATTTAACATGTCTGTACAAAAGTTTTGGTCTGAATAAGTCTGAACAAATTTTATTCCCTGCATGCGGTTCCTCAATGCGATGCTGGTATGAAAAGTTGTAGAAACTTGCACAAAATCATAAAACACTACGAAACAGATAGCTAAATAATTTTGTGAACCAATAATTATTTGATTTTGTCATATTTTACTAATATGTGGGGAAAATTAAGTTTAAATATCAGCAAGAAATACCATGATAATTCAAAAAATTATAACTTTCAATAAAAAAGTTTAGGGATTCGAACTCAGACTTTCACACGACCCACTACTCTCAGTGCCATCTAATATTGCTGACCCACCTGATCACACGCATGTTGAAAAGATAAATAATCAACAATATATGTATTTCATGCTAAACCAGCAATCATCAGTTGGTCTAGATTACTATCCTCACACACATATATAATCAGTGCTCAGCTTTATATTAAGATAGTCAATCTTCATACTTTAGTGGACAGGCTTCAAACTATTCCAACTCATAACTCTTCAGCCTTCCATTTCATTAAAAATCTGATGATGGAATGTTCAAAGCTCTTGTTAGTGCCAAGGTTGTCATCCTACCCATGTTGACATATTAGTCATTTTGACCCCTCTTGTATAGGAGAATAATCCATTTATACATACATATGCGAGGGATGGGAAGACCTTTTATACACTATTTATATAAATTAATACATTGTACAGGCTTAAACCTACATTTATATATGTAATATATGCGGGATTCAAACTCAGACTTTCACATGACCCACTACTCTCAGTGCCATCTCATATTGCTGACCCACCTGATCACACACATGTTGAAAAGATAAATAATCACCAATATACGTATTTCATGCTAAACCAGCAATCATCAGTTGGTCTATATTACTATTCTCACACACATATAAATAATCAGTGCTCAGCTTTCTATTAAGATAGCCAATCTTCATACTTTAATGGACAGGCTTCAAACTATTCCAACTTCTAACTCTTCAGCCTTATAAAGCTGAGCACTGATTATATATGTGTGTGAGGATAGTAATCTAGACCAACTGATGATTGCTGGTTTAGCATAAAATACGTATATTGGTGATTATTTATCTTTTCAACATGTGTGTGATCAGGTGGGTCAGCAATATGAGATGACACTGAGAGTAGTGGGGCGTGTGAAAGTCTGAGTTCGAATCCCGCATATATTACATATATAAATGCAGGTTTAAGCCTGTACAATGTATTAATAAAAAACATTGTAAAAACTGCTATTATCTTTATTTTTGGAAGTTATACTGTAATTTTTGTGATTTACAAGAATTATAGTAATAAAATCCGAAACTTACAGTAGATTGACTTAGCCCGTATTTTATATTATCTCAAGTGTTTTCCTATTCCTCAACTTATATACTGCAAATTGGATTTTTCAATATTGTACTCCTAAAACGCTATTCATATTTGAACTCTAGACTTTAAAACAATTCCTAATTATAACCTAGGGTTTATTTTTAATAATTAATCACCTCAAGGTTTGATGCTTTGAACATTCACAGGTTAATGAATTTTTGGAAATGCTATGGACAAAAATACAGTGTATCATTTTAGATCTCCATATTACTCTATGTAAATCAAAGTTTACCTTGTAAAACATGTTGTACTAATAAAGTTTAATCCCTTTTTTAAAAAAAAAACAACAACTGAAACTTAGCAAAACTATTCATATAATTAATTATTTCAAATTTAAAATATCTACTTAAAAGTTTATGAAACGGCTGAATTAATCATTTTGGTGAGTGGACCTCCATTTACATATTGTGGCACCCAAATTTTTTTATCACTGATACAGACTCCCTGAAAGTGGAAATCGATTCCTGGGGATCAATACCGACCACTTTGAAAGCCAGTGACTTAGATTATACTATATTCTTTTTTAAAAAACAAAACACAAAACAAAACACTCCTTTAAACTAAAATTGAGATTTAAATTTATTACAACAATTAATTATAGAACAAAAGGTAAATAACATAATCAAAATCAAATCAATTTCTCTAAGCCTTTTTAATTAGCTTGTGCTACTTCTTAAATAAGCATATCAATTCATTTTCTTGAGGTAAACTTTCTTTTTATGCTCACAATTTCCTTGGAAATAAACCTCTAAACATCATCTGATCACCATTTCTTATTCTTGCTCATAACCGTTATTAAAATAGGCAAAACTCGTCTTGCATTGATGGTCGAGAGGTCAGCGCGACTGCCTTGCACTTGCAGGCAGTTTCCCGGGTTGCGGGTTTGTGTCCCGGCCAGTGCTATGACATTTAAAAAAAAATAGGCAAAACTCTCCATACAGTAATGTCACTCAGTGCAAGCCTGAGTAATCAATGGATACCAGAAGGCTTGTGCATAAATTCCCTACCTAGTGCCTACTCATCCAATATCCCCAGACTAGTTTCTAGCTTGTGTTTTCAATTTTATTCTCATGGTTTTGTAGTTAAGTAGAGATAAAAGATGGCTGCTGGAGGGTTGCATTAGATCCGAAGATCTAAGTGCAGTGCTCTTGGATTTAAGACTTCTCATTGATGAAGGCCACAAGCCAGAAAATAGCCTGGGGATATTGGATGAGTAGGCACTAGATAGGGATTTTATGTATAAGCCTTCTGGCATCTGTTGATTACTTTGGTTGACACAAGATGGCACTACTATATGGAGAGTTTTGCCTGTTTTAATTTTTTGGAAATAATTTTTATTCAATTACTACTATTTTAACACTTCTGTATGACAAATATATTTATTCAATTTACTTTTTTTTTTCAAATCTTTTAACTTTTTTTAATTGTCCATGATTTCACTCCATATAAAATGTCACTAAAAATACATCTCCAAACGTTCCATCATCAGATTTTCAATGAAATGGAAGGCTAAAGAGTTGTGAGTTGGAATAGTTTAAAGCCTGTCCATTAAAGTATAAATATTGGCTATCTTAATATAAAGCTGAGTACTGATTATATATATGTGTGAGGATAATAATCTGGACCAACTGATGATTGCTGGTTTAGCATGAAATACGTATATTGGTGATTATTTATCTTTTCAACATATGTGTGATCGGGTGGGTCAGCAATATGAGATGGCAATGAGAGCGGTGAGTCGTGTGAAAGTCTGAGTTTGAACCCTCATATATTACATATATAAAGGCAGGTTTAAGCCTGTACAATGTATTAAAAACACTTTCCTTAAATCTAATATTAATTGTCTATTCTTATTATAAGTCTATTTATTCATTAGAAATCTCATTCCATTTTTTAATCATAATTTTCATTATTATTTACTCAATTTCTTACATATTTAAAAGAATAAATCTTTTCTATACTTTTAGATAAAATGTTTATTTTTAATGCTTCAACTTTTTATATATTTCCATTGCTTTACTTTTCATCCCAAATCCCACCCTTCATCATCTGCAAATACTGTCATACAATTGGTGCATTTGAATATAATTTTCCTATATTCAATACTAAATTCACCATTGCAAAAACGTTTATTGAAGCATACACTAAATGAATAGGGAATAAATAATATGAATAAGTATTTTTTAATATATATATATATGGAAATATTTAATAAGTGGAGTTTTCCAATTTTTTATTAAAATCTGTAGCCACTTCCTTACTGAGATTGTAACCAAGAAGATTACTGCCTGGGATTAAGAAAAATAATCTGCTGCCAGTGCTAAAGTGCAGTATAGTCTCTTTCTCAGGACCAGGCAGCTAATTTTGATTGGCTGCTAATGTGGCCATAGATTTTTAACTAAAAATCAAAAAATGGAAAATATACTTATTAATAATATCTGTTAAAAATTAAATTATAAAAGATATTTTTAAATAAATATTTCATTTTCCAATTTATATCATTTTTTTTTCAAAGTATTAAAAAAATTAATTGAATTAAATCTATAATGTCACTTTTTAAGATCAATGAAATGAATATTGATGTTTCTTCCCTTTTCTATATACTTTTCAACAATTGTTCTCACATTTTCTGATAATATAAACAGAAAAGATAATTCTAGCATCTTTCTGAATCTAGTACATCTGGGTGGTTCCACAGAAAACCCACATTAAAAAAAATGGCACAAAAATAGACTTAACTTACCTTGAAAAATGGGGGAATAGGTTCTGTATTTTTCAGAATTTGCATAAAAGCAAAACAAGAAGGAAAAATTACTTTAAAATTGGCATTAAAAAAATAAGCAAATAAAGTATGACTAATAACAAATTTCAAATATTTGAAAAAAAAAATACAAGACAAACTTTTTTTACTTTTTTTTATTAACTACAGTATTTAATTTTTCATTTTTCATACATATTTTAATCATTACCGCTAGCGTTGATAGGTAAACTGATAAGAAATCAGATTCGATGTGATGTAATCTGATGTATTGTGGCTTCTCCTTAAACGAAATCAAGAATCTCTCAGCAATTATACCCAGAGAAACCTGTTAACCATTTTATTTTTATTCATGATGTGATGTACAACTAGTGCCATTTTCAGTCTTGTGCTGTGTTAATGGTTTTCTGTTTCTACATTAAAAAAATGAGATCGTAATCAAAACAAAAAGATTATTATCATTAGAAAGATTATTTTCAGTTTATAAAATCTTCGTTTTTTATTTTAAAAATCTAAAAGATTATTTATTTCTGTTATATATAACAAAATACGTTTTAAAAGTTTAAATTTTTTGAATATTTATTGTGGGATTTTTATATGTAAGTATAAATCTATTATTATTATTTACTCATTAGTATAAATAGGTTATTTACATAGAAGCTAAAATTCTAAATACAGCTTCAGGCCATATTCATGTTAGCTGCTAATATAACATTATATTTTTGGGAAAAAAAAGTACTTCAAGTCAAAATAAGTTATTAATAATTTAAATTTCTTGATATCTAATAAATATAGTGAAATATGAAAGATATTAAGAAGAAATATGAATCGCATAACTTCAAAATTGCATTAAAATAATCCACATAAAACGAGACCCAGGTGTACAACTGTTTCAGTAAAACAACTGCCATATTAAAATTTGGGAGAATTGGTCTAAGACATAATTTTTAAAATAATTTCAATAAGCAATATGGAAAAAGCATGTAATTTATATCATCTGAAATATAAAAAGCTGAAAAAGTAGTCTTTATATATTCAGAATTAAAAAAAAGATTTATTTTTTTTAGAAAATTACTATTTTTATATTTTTTCAGAATTTCTACATTTTAATAGATATATTTTATTTTTTTATTAATAGTTTCATTGCATTCCTTATAAAATTCTAATAAAATGATATATTACATGATTCGCCTATGATTATTCATTACTCCAAACCAAAAAAGATAGAATAATTGGTACATTTCATTTTTCTACGAAACGCCACAAAATATTTTTCTTTATAGGTATCCGCTAATAGTAAATGAAGACAAAGTAGCAGAAATAAATAACTTAGTCTAAATATTCATCAGACTGTAAATGTCCCAGAAAAGACGATGCACATTGTGAAAAAGATTTTATTTTGTTAGGTACAATCATCAAAAATGTAGAATCAAGAGATTATTACAAAGTGATTATTTTCAAATAATAAAATGTCCCTACAATCATGTAGCAAACTTATCTATCAGAGCTATTCATGATTTCTCACCTTCTGACCACAAAGTTGAAGCATCTACACAGAAAGATGTCAGATGAAGCTAACTCATCAGTCAAAATTACTGAAAAAGGTACATGATGTGGAATTTGAAGAGGTACATTGTCTATCTCAATTTCACTTGAGAAGATATAAAACAGCTTTTCTGAAAACCATTTCTGTGTGATTATTACTTCTTATGGCAAAAATAACTTTTATACCCTTTTTTTTCACAGACAAATGTTTTTGAATATTGTAAAACTACTTAAACCATTGTTTGAGTGTCCAAAGACTGGATAGCATACGAATTTGTACTTTTACTTATGTACAGTTGTTTACGATGTACATACCTATCATTCAAACCTTATGTTACTAATTTTGAATGATTGTATTTCACATTCTATAGTGAATTTAGCTGTTCCTCAATCAATTCCTTTTTCTTATGCATCTGATGTACAATTAGAATTTTTGTTGCGTTGGTCTATATGTAGAAATAAGCCTAATCGATATACTCAGTTAAAGACTTTGCTTGTCTTGTCCAGTATTTTTTCACCACTATTCAAATATAGACATAATAATAAATTATGAAACTTATTGCAAGTCAGTATGTCTGTAAAATAAAGCTGCCTCAGATTTATACCCAAGTATGAATACCAACACTCTCAGTTGAACTATATGTGCTGGATAAAAAATCATAACAAAGATAAGTAATTCATGATTTGACCCATTTTTTCTATTCCACATTTTTTATTGGTATATTTATTATATAAAAAACATTATAAGTGAAAATTAATATTTGAAATACAAGTATAATTTATGTACTTGGAGTTTAAATGTAATTATAAGGGATTTGAACACAGACATTTGAGCCCCCTTTAGCTATCCACTTTATCTCATACAACCAATACACATGCCCACACACTTGGGGAAAAGATGAACGATCTCCAATATACATATTTTATGCTGAACCAAACTGAAAACTGATTATATATGAGTGTGGGAGAGAATGATTCTGATCAATTGAAGAGTGCTGGTTCAGCATGAAATACATATATTGGAAATGATATACGTATAATGGAAATGATTTATCTTTTCTCCCAAGTGTATGGTCATGTGTATTGATTGTAGGATATAGATTAGACAGCTGAAGAGAGGATGAAAGTCTGTGTTCAAAATCCATTATAATTAAATAAAACATATCAAAGTTACTACTTATTTAAATGAAAAACTTTAGATCTAATGATTTTATGAAAAGTCTTACATTAATTTATCTTATTTTCAGTTGTCAACGAATAGCTTGATATAATACTACTGTGAATACAGGTTTCTTTTTTTTCATTGTTAAAGAAACTAGTTTATCTTCCAAATGCATATAAATTATAAATGATAAAGTATTTTAGAAATCTAAGGGTCTAAAAATTAAAAAAGAACTGTTGATACTCAAATCGGTATCAGAATCAATTTTATTCTATCTAAAAATGTAATGTAGTCTTTTTTTCATAAAGTTTAATAGTCAAGTGTTGGTGGCCTAGTGGTTAGCATAGCTGCCCTCCTAGCAGCTGGCCCGGGTTCGCTTCCTGGTCAACGCATTTGATATAGGGAAAAAAATTTTTTTTTTCTATATGCCATAGCATCGGCCAGGAGGCGAACCCACAACAACTGTCTGCAAACAACTGCTTGCTTGCAAGGTGGCTACGCTGACCTCTCGTCTAACAACGCTTGACAAAAATTTTTTTTTAATAAACAGAGAGGCCAAAGTGTTAAATGTTGTTTAAATAAAATTTATTTTTTATTTTATAAGAATGTGGCATATACCATTTGAAGGATAAAGAAACAATAGAAAGAAAGACATAACTTGTGTATGCCTCCAACACATGATTTTCCCACAAATTTGAAATAGAGACAAAGAAATTTAAAATTTTTAAAATTTGCAGTAAAGTAGCTCCTTATCTAGAAAAATATAAATAACCTGATTTTCAACATTTTTTATGCTGAAAAATATACCTTTTGAACAATTGACTCATTATTAGACAATTAATGATATAAATGATTGTAGTGAGCATAGATTGTTTTTATCCATCACACCTACATGGATCACAATAATAAAAGATTTTGACACTTCTAAAAGAAAGATTTACGACCAGGGCTCAAAACTAAAATTCTTTTTAAACATGCACAATAAGAAAAATGTATGCTTCAGACTGGCTTAGATAAGTATATAGAAATTTAAGTAAAGAAGAAGGTGTTACCACCTTTTTCTTATAAAATCTCTGTCTTGTGTTGCAACTTGAGACCTCCCTATACAGTCATCATTACATCTAATTGACTGACATATAAGTTTTCTAAAATGCATGTGCGAGAAGATTTTAGTCTTTCACTTTCATTATGAACTGCTTGCACTTAATAAATAATATTTACATACGTTACTGTCAATTTCATAAGTTCTGAAAAAATTACTTCATTGTAAATCCAAAGATTTCACATTGTTGATTTAGAAATAATACACAGTAAGTTAAATGTGAAGATGTTTAAAAACTTCACACTCTTAAGTCAAAATGCTTCAGACTGGCTTAGTTATATAAAAATTTAAGTAAAGAAGAAGGTGGAACCACTTTGTTCTTATAAAAACTCTGTCTTGTGTTGCAACTTGAGAGCTCCCTATACAGTCATCGTTACATCTGATTGGTTGTCATATAAGCATTCTAAAATGTGCTTGTGAGAACATTTTAGCATTTCACTTTAATTAGGTGACCTAATAAGTGTAATAAGAGTGCTTATATGCAACTATAGAGAAGCTTGTTATTTCTATAAATTAAATACAGTTTAGAACACTTATTACATTCCATACAGAAGAAGTATGAACAGTTAACATCATTACATTATGTAACTTAACACAGAACTTGACAACAGAACCATATAAATTTTTGACAAAATGTTGCATTTTCATTTTAGCTGTGAAATTTAAATTATGAAAGGTGAAGAAAATCCAAATACTGATTGTCATTTGAAAGTCCAGTACTATTTAGGAAGCTACCATTAGTGTTTATAGTGAATAGTAGTAAATGCTTAACAAAAGCAAAGGTAATATCTAGAATTGCAGACTAAAAAGCACAGTGCAAATAAAAATTTGATGAAAGTTTATCCAGGGAAAATTCACTTCAAATTTCTGAGAGGGTTACAATTCCAAAATAAATGTGTAAAATTAACATAGGAATAAAAATGTCAGAACTGACCTTGCCTTCAGAAGTGGAATAGTCCAGATTCCTTCCTTATCTGATTGTTAGAGTACTCATTGCCACTAACCCATGTGTAAACATGCAGATAATCAATGTACCTACATGGCCAATAGGTAAAAACAAGTATGGCCAACGTGCAAACATGTGTATAAAATTCTATCATTGGTTAGGCTCTCTGAATCAGACTGCTACCAGGAAGATAGAGTATCTAACAATAGATAGTCAGCCTTTTTGGAGGCAAGTCAGAGAATGTCTGTCTAACCTAAATGACAATATGCTCTCTTAAGAGAGAGAACGTTTGTCTAATCGGAAGGTGTTTCTACTATATTCATTACCGATATGTCTACGCAGTGAGTCAAATCCAGGACAGGACTGGAAGCTGCTACAATTATGACAGACTTGAGGCAAGCTCTCTAGTAAAGCTGGAAGAGTCATTTAACAAACTCGAGGCAAGTTGTCCAGTACAGCTGGAAGAGTTAAGACTAGAACTCACAAGGCAAGCTAAATATACAGCTGGAAATGAGTCCAAGCATGACCAGCTCAATATAGACTAAGTTATATGTCAAATTGTATTTATTGATTGTATAATATGTATGTATATTTATTTGGTCTAATAAATTATACATATTAAATAGTGAATATTTATATTTTTGATATTACTCTTGGTTTGAGTGTGAAACGTGCAATTCAGCTAAACACAACAACAAATAGACAAAAAATCTTTGAAAGTTTTAAAATATTAAAGAATTGCACAACACATATGCAACTGAATCCATTTTAAATTTAGAAATGTAAATATTGTAGAAAATATATGACCTTAATCTTTTATATGCTCTTTTCTTGAATATACTCATGATAATATTTTCCTGAAGGTTTATGATGATGATGTTTTAGTTGTATTTATATATTGGACTATTTCCATCATCTAATATAAGTATTGAATGTTTCTAGAAAAATTTAATTTTATTTAAATATTCCAAACACATTCAATTGTTTGTCATAGCATGCATGTTAATATATTCACAATGTTTCAAGAGATATTCTCCTCTCTTCATCAGGTATTGCTGCTCTGACCAATGACAATACTAGCATGTAAATCAGACCTGGATCCTTAGATTCTTGAATATTGAATTTTAAGGTAACTATCTAACCAACGGAGCTATTCTACCAAAGGCTCTCAAAAGGTTTTACATATACTAACCTGTGCACTATTACTAACTGTTTATATATTAATGGGCCTTTGCTATTATCTATAATATAATTAAAATAACCAATTTAGTTTGCTTTAAACTGTTCATGAAGATGTTTGCATATATATATATCTGAAGAGCCTTGTATCATAGTAGTTAGCCCAATAACATGTAATGTCCATGACATAGGTTTGGATACAGATAAAAAATAGGATTTTTTAGTTAATTAATCATTAAAGCTTAGGATTTTTCAGATAACAAACCCAGTTAGCAATTCAATTGTTGGTTGGTAAATCGATATTCAGTTATTATTAATGAGAGATTAAATAAGAAAGGAAAATTCATAAAAACCTTTACTACTCTGCATTAGACTACTTGGTGAATATTGATCTTTTCTTCACTACTCGTCTATAAATGTATCTGGAGAGACAATTATCTTATAATGAGATATGTAAGATTATTTTACTATTTACTTATATATATATGTATATGAATTTCTATCTTTTGAACTTAAAATGCGCATGTTTAATGACGTCACTTAGTCAATAGTAAGTACTACCCTACTCCTTATATTAAACCACTAAACATCACACGATCACCATTCTTTATGCTTTCACAAGCTGTTTCCATAGAGGCAAAACTCTCCATAAGGTAGCGCCATTCAGTGCAAGTCATTAATTATTGTGGTTTGCACGAGTGGCGCTACTGTATGGAGAGTTTTGTCTGTGTACTTTTATTCAAAGACCAAACATACTGAATGTATGCATACTTGCACATTTAACCATCATACTAACATTTAGTCTACATTCTCATACATATATACACACACATTTTCTACATTTTTTAAATAACTGCGTATCTCAACTCCATTATACCACAATCATCGGTCTGCACAGAAAACAGACCTTCCTTCCTCATTAGTCATGTATTTTGAAACAAATTTTGTTTTTTTTCAGATAAGCTTAAATGAATATATATTTAAAACTTTTATTCCACCTCACATTCCTAAACTATATGAGCAAAGACATTTGAACACCCCCCCCCCCACAAGATGTACACTTATTGTTGAACGAACATTTATTTATTAGGTGGCCCAAGTCGCAATCTCTTATAGATATCATCATCATTTTACCACGTGATTAATAGCTGGCATTAAATAGTCAAATTTATTCGTTACTACGTTAATCAAGCATAGGTAAGGAAAAAGTTTCACACGGAAAGACATTCTTACGTCATTTCTGTTATATTATTAAAAGTAAACAATAAGAGTATAAAAAACTTTTTATGAACCACCTTGTATATGCAAAAGATATTTTAAGCTAAAAGTATTATTTATATTTACAATTTTAGTAATATATAAAATATGCATATTTTGAATAGAATTATAATTCTAAGGGGGTAAAAAAGCGCAAAAAATTATTTACATCTCAGCACATAATAATTTTAATTGGTATAATTAATTCTACCTACTTGTCGGAGATATTATTAATTAATTAACAAGTTAGCAGTTTACTTGACTGGAATAATATATTATCCTTAATAGATTAATTTTTGTATATCCATGAAAGATTTTATATATATATAAAAAGTTTGAGACGGATATTATCTCACAGAACTTCCGATTCTCATGATCAACTTATTCAAACTGAGACTTTTGAAAGTTGGAGGGGGGGGGTGATCGAACTACTAAAATTGAATTTCGTTTTTTTAAAAAAATAAACTTTTATAACAAATTAATTGCTCTATCTCTCTTTCTTTGATTTTTATATAATTTAAAATGTTGATATATGAAATAGAAAAATTGAAAACCATTTGTTTATTGCATGCTTGCGTCAGTGAATATTTTAAGTATCCCCCTCCCCCCCCCCCCCACAAAAATCTTTTGTATACGTAAAGAGTTAATTTCTTACACAAGGCTTTTTTTTTATTTAAAAAAAAAATATTACAGTAAATTAATTTTATACAGTATTTAATACAATATGCGCCATATCTAGAAACTCATCATATAAATATAAAATCAAAAAAGTTATTTTTTCCCCCAGTAACATCGGAAAATATCGAATAACAAGAAATTTGACTAATAATTTCTTAGAAGTTTGCTCTATAACGGCACTTATCAGAGCGTGACTAACATTTAGGGAAGCTTGGATTAGAAATGTAATTAAAGAATTATTTCGTAATTACTTATATCATATGATAATGCTAATACATAAAATAAACTAGTTGAGTTGTTTTTTTCTCTCTCAACTTCGATATCTTTTGTATTTACATTTTAATATGTATATGAAATGTGTGTGTGTGTGTTTTTAAATGTAAGATTTTGAAACATAGATATTAAATTCAAAAACGAAACATGTCAGGAATAAAGAGGCAAGAAAAAAAGAGAGAGCGAGAGAGAGAGATGGTGAATTCAATCCAAACACAATATTTTTTTTTAAAAAGTAAAGTTAATTTTTTTTTGGATATTATTATAGCGCTATAACTTTCCTTCTTAGCAGTGATTTATCTACTTCCTTAGACTTGGACAAAGATGTCCAACTTAGTGAAGTTAAAACAGCTCTGTGTAATTTTAAAATTGAAAGTAGATTCGATGAAAAATACCTATATAAATTTTAAATAATTACATTTTGAGCTACACGTGGGAAAGAGAAATGTGAATAACACTATGTGTGTGTGCTTAATTGAAAAATAAATCAGATATATTAATCTTTAATTGAGTTTTAAAACGTCTGTGCTAGAGACAATCTCTAGTTTAGTAAGTGATTAGTAATAATCATTACTATATTTAACTGAAGTGGATTGTGTCAAAGATGTGGGTTGAGTTAGTTTGACCCCTGTAATTCAACATGTAATTATTTAATACAGATAGATATTTTTCATATAATGGAGATATATATGAGAAATGGTGACCTGGACCAATTGATGAGTGCTAGTTCAGCACGAAATGCATCTTGGACATCATTTGTCTTTTATTGTATCTTTATTTATATGAATTTGAAATAATATGTGGTAATATTAAAGTTATTTAATACATTTATAAAGATATTATACATGGGAAAGAGAAATGTGAATAACTCCATGTGTTTGTGTGCTTAATTTTAAAATATCAGATATATTAATCTTTAATTGAGTTTTAAAGTTTATATCTATGCTAGAGATAATCTTTAGTTTAGTAAATGATTAGTAATAATCATTATTGTATTTATCTAAAGTGGATGGTGTCAAAGACGTGGGTTGAGTTGTTTTGACACTTGTAATTCAAAATGTAATTGTTTAATATAGATAAATATTTTTCATATAATAAAGACATACATGAGAGATGGTGACCTGGACCGACTGATGAATCTTGGTTCAGCACAAAATGCATCTTGGGGGTCATTTGTCCTTTTTTGTATCTTTATTTTTATGAATTTAAAAGAATATGTGGCAATACTGAGGTTATTTAATACATTTATAAATTTTAAAATATGATGGTATATATTTTGCCAAAAATATTGAAATTTTTAAGGAAATTATGCTTCCTGATTTTAAGGATGGTTCTATTGTTCCAATTTTTAATAATAAAAGGAATAGGCAAGATTTCAATAATGACCATGGAATATCATTATTATCAAAGATAGGAAAGACCTTGTTGATGAAGTTGCTTCCAATTATTTATGAAAGATCACCAGAAACTCAATATAGTTTTAGAGAATGAAAAATCACTATAGATATCATGGAATATCATTATCATCAAGGATAAAAAAGACCTTGTTGGTGAAGTTGCTTCCAGTCATATATAAAAGATCACCAGAAACTCAATATGATTTTAGAGAATGAAGAATCACTATAAACATCATGGAATATCATTATAATCAAGGATAGGAAAGACCTTGTTGATGAAAATGTTTCCAGTCATATATAAAAGATTACCAAAAACTCAATATGGTTTTAGAGAATGAAGAAACATTATAGACATCATAGAATATCATTATCATCAATGATAGGAAAGACCTTGTTGATGATGTTGCTTCCAGTTATATATAAAAGTTCACCAGAAACTCAATATGGTTTTAGAGAATGAAGAAGCGCTATAGACATCATGGAATATCATTATCAAAGGATAGGAAAGACCTTGTTGATGAAAATGCTTCCAGTCATATATAAAAAATCACCAGAAACTCAATATGGTTTTAGAGAATGAAGAAACACTATAGACATCATGGAATATCATTATCAAATGATAGGAAAGACCTTGTTGATGAAAATGCTTCCAGTCATATATAAAAGATCACCAGAAACTCAATATGGTTTTAGAGAATGAAGAAGCGCTATAGATATGTTTTTCTGTCAGGCAAATGCAAAAAAAAGCACCAGGAATAAAAGAATAATTTATATATTACTTTTATTGATGCGGTCATTGCATTTAATTCAGTACAAGTTTATGATACTGTTTGAAATTAGTTAGTCATTCGCTAAAGTTTATTCGTATTGTATAGATTCTACATAATTAAATGAAAGGAAGTTATTATACTACAAGTGGACAATCTAAATCATTTGAAATGAAAACTTGAATTAAACAAGAATGTGTATTTGCAACAACATCATTTATAACTTTTATGACACTGATTTTTGGAACTGTATTATACATGGGTTAATGATCAAGGATCAAGATGCGATATAGATTTGATGATGGAATTTTTAGTTTGACCTTATTTTCTTGAATCCTGGATATACAGTATGCTGATAATTATGTTATTGTTGACAGTTCTTCTACAAAATATTTCTTAGTATTATTGAAAGCAAGATATAAAGACTTTGATTTAACAATAAGTGTTCAAAAAATTCAAGTACTTTTGTAGCTAATGATGGAAGCCAATTCTAAATTGGATGATAATTAATTTGAGAATACACAGAAATTTAAATATTTTGGTAGTTTTATAAATAGAAAGATGGTGTTAGATATTGAGATGCACCCCAGACTCCAATATGATGTTATTTCTGCTTTTAACTAATTAAAAAATAAAGTGTTACATTACAGAGATATAATTATCACCATTAAATTAGTAGTATATAGAGCTGTTATTTTAACTAATTTGTCATATGGAAGAGAAACATGGGAACACTACCAGTGCAATATAAAGGCATTAGAAAAGTCTTATTTAAGAATGCTCTACAAAATTTTTAAAATCCAATGGTGAAATCGTAAAAAACAATCAATATTTTCTTCATTAGCTAGAAGGAATATTTTAGATTTTACTATTGTAAAATCACATTTATTGGATTGGAGATGCAAAACAAATGAGTAAGGCAAGGCGTCCTAAAAGAATACTTTATGATAAACTTAAGAATGGTTTGTGTGGGAGAAGTAGATCCATTTATATTACAAGAATTATCTCAAAAATATTCTAAAAAAAATAAAATATTGATTATTTCCACTGGGAAGATATGGCAAAGAATAGAATACATTGTCAAGCTACTATTAGACATGATGTGCAATATGTTAGAAAGAAAAGTGTTCTGCCAAAGAAATTAAAAAGACAGCATCACAACAAATAAAGAAGTTGATTAGCAATTGTATATGTGGATGCATATAATGATTCACAGATTAGTTTGTATACTCATTGCAAAACCTACCTCTGGAGCAGATTTATTTCCTTTTCCTCTATTTCCTCTTAAAGCTGTAATAACCATAGTCGTTAACAAGTGGCTGCTGTATGAATGTATAGCAGTGAAAATTGCATTACATAACAATCATGTATTTGTTTTATAGTCAATGCTTTGATATTCATCCAAGCAAATCGCTTTAATTAGAATCATTATCTTATAGCTATGAATAAATATATTTTCCTTTAATAACTGAAATACAGGCTTATTATATACCTGTATCTATATATGTAATACATAGGGTATATGAGCACAGACTTTCACACGACCCAACATTCTCCACTCTATCTCATAACACTGATACACTTGAACACATATGTGTTTAAAAGATAAATAATCACCAATATACGTACTTCATGCTAAACCAGCAATCATCAGTTGGTCCAGATTATCATCTTTACACATATATGCAATAAGTGCTCAGATATATATATATTATAACGTTTTCCGTTTTGCTTGGCCTCCTACACGCTAATATAAACTGCGCGTGAGTTGATCAAGCTATGTCAAAAAAGAAGAAAGTTATATTTCTATTCTAAAAACATAGCTATATTTCCTGATCAACTCGGCCTAGAATTATTGCTAAGTACAATCGTGAGCTGACTCAGTTTTTAATTTCTACATGAGGGCGCCAGAGTCGTTAGACCCACTGAGTCAGCGTCAAACATATTGTAACTCGTAAACTAAACAGAAAAAAAGTGCTTTTAAACTAATCGGTATTGCATCATACCGTAACGAGAACTATTTTCTCCTTTTTGATTATTATTTCTGGGCTTGTTTAAATACATTGGCAAGGTAAATTCCATTTTAAATCCCACTAAACTAATAATAAATTTAATACTAAAAAAAAACGACTATTGTTAATAACGCACAATGAAAAGGTTGATAAAAGTAAAATCTCTTTTATTCTAACAAACTAAACATATTTATAAGTTAAATTACAAATTAACTAAACAGGAAAGTACACACACACCAATCCAGATAATGAATCGATTAACAAAAACAGATTAAGCAATTAAAGCAATTTAATAATGTCCCAAGATCTTGTATAAAATTCTTTATTAGAAAGTCCCTTGAATACGAAAAGTCTATATCAGGATGGTAGTCTAAGCTTAGATAAATAATTGTTTGCAAACTTTTAAGTCACTATCAGGAAAATTTATTCTTAACTTACCGGTAAGTTCATGTAGGTTTATGGGATCCCAGATCATGAGAATTTCCATTGGTCTCTCCTGCCGGCGTCTTCCATTATTGTTCCGTTCTATAGCTGGAGAAAAGGCACGGTTGTAGTGACCCTTTTATTGCAAAAAGCGGTCTTCACAAGTCCCGTTTCCATGCTTGCGTGACAACTTGGTACAGCAAGGGGCATACCTGTGTAGAAGTATATTTCTTGCCACAGGTTATGCTCGTGGAAACCTCCAACTTTCAGAGACATAACTAGAAGTTAAAGAGAAGACCCAGATTGAAGTTGTCATCTCCTTTTTATATCGCGCTCCATTTTTGGAACTTCTGTGCACTCTTTTGTCTTTTTAACAGCGTATAAGATAATAATCTTATACACTCTCTCTTAAATTTAAGTTACAAAGTTCTCTTTTTTTTTAGCATTATTCTTCCATCTTTAATTAGCTAAAATATTTTTCTTTTAGCTTATACTTTTGGAATTCTTTTAATTTATCTGGATTAGTAATCTGTATGTCATTTATTCTTTCCAATTAGATAAAAAAAAAATAAGAATGACAATTTTAACCTTCATTGCACGTTTTAACAAAAATTATACTAATCAAAAAAAAATCTAAATTTACTTTTTTAGCTTTTACCAAATGCCAATATATTTGTAACGTATATAAATAAACGTTACATATACATAGGGTATATATATGTTACATATACATAGGGTATATGAGCACAGACTTTCACACGACCCAACATTCTCCACTCTATCTCATAACACTGATACACTTGCACATATGTGTTGAAAAGATAAATAATCACCAATATACGTACTTCATGCTAAACCAGCAATCATCAGTTGGTCCAGATTATCATCTTTACACATATATGCAATAAGTGCTCAGATCATCTTTACACATATATGCAATAAGTGCTCATATATATATAACCAATCTTCATAGTTTAATGGACAGGCTTTAATCCACTTCACACTCCAAGTCTTCAACCATCCATCCAATTGAAAATCTGATGATGGAATGCTCAAAGGTCACACTGAGGCTGAGGTTTTCATCACACCCATGTTGATTTAAAGTCAATCTGACCCCTCATGTACAGGACATAATCCATTTAATACATATACTAGGGATGGGCTGTTGATTGTTTGGTGTGACTACTGTAATTAAATTGAAATTGGTGTGGACAATTCTCAATGCTTAAAATTTTTCCCAAATTCCATGGCAGATTTGAATCCCAGATCATGGATGTGTGCTACATATTACTCATAATGTGTGTTAAATAAAAAATAACAAATTAATGGGTACTCAGTAGGTCATATGATATTTGAAGAACAGAAGTGAGATTAGGTTTCATTCCAGAAATTTTATTTCCGGAAGTTCAATTCCCTACCACTGATCTAGACTGTGCTATGTTAAATGATCCACTAGAAAAACACAGAATATATTACGACCATACAGACATTTTTCTACTAAAAATTTCATATAGTACATTCAATTATTACCAAATCATTTTTTAAAAATCTTCTTTGCAAATTTTGTTAAAAGCAATAGTTAATTTTGAAGTACAAGGATTTTTTTAACCTAATTCTAATAATCCTTATTTGTGCTAATCAGAATACATTTGTTAAAATAAAATTATCTGGAGCTTTTGAATGGCTTGCAATTTTATTTTTAAATCTCATCACCATCATTATTATCAACCATTATCAATCCACTACAGGATGAAGGTCTCTCTATATTCAACCCATATTGTCTGATCTTTAACTTCTCTTCTCCACATCACCCCTGCACACTTTCTTATTTCATCCATCCATCTCACATGTGGTCGCTTTCTGAGTCTTTTACAATCTGTTGGAATCCAGTTTAAGATTTTAATTGATCATTTATTATCAGCTCTTCTAGCAATATGTCCAACCCAATTCCACTTCAGTCTTTTATTTTTTTAATGAGGTCAGTAACACCTGTTTGTTCTCTTACCCATATATTGTGTTTTCGATCTCTTCTTGTTACTCCCAACATGTATCTCTCATACTTCTTTCAGTGGTTTGAAGTCTCTATATTGCTTTTCTATTAAGTGTCCAAGTCTCAGATCCACAAGTAAGAACTGGTAAAACACATTTATTAAAAACCTTTTTTTTCAAACACACAGGCATATTTCCTTTTGGTATCAAGTTATTTGTACCAAAAGCACTTCAACCAAGTTTAATTCTATGATTAATAGCATCCATTATGTTCCATCCGTATTAATAATCTGACCAAGGTATTTGTAGGTGTTAACTTCTAAGTAATCATAATGAGTCATTATCCATTGAATATTACTTTAGTCTTTTTAACATTTATCTTTAGTCCTATGTTCCTACTTTTATCTGATAACTCTTGCAACATTTCCCACAACTCCAAAACATTATTTGCAAAAACAACTACATCATCTGCAAAATCTAAATGACTTAAATAATCTCCATTTAGTTTCAATTAGTTTCCCATTTTAATCCACAAAATACTCTTGCAGCACTGCTATAAAAAGTTTTGGAGATATGCAGCCTGTTTTTACACCCTTCTCAATGTTGACTTTCTTGGTATCATTATGTAATCTAATTGTTGATGTTGCATTTTTATAAATATCATTTAAAATATGACAATATCCTGGATCTATACATTTCATTAAAATCTATTCAAAAGACAAACCTGAAATTTAAAATGCAGCTTTGTTGATTTCTTGGTGCATTTCGTCTCAAGGTCCTTGATCCTAGTAATAAAACAAATGTTTTGATGAAAAGGCTCATCATGTTTATTATTCACACTTAAGGTCAACATGGGTATGACTATAATATTGGTGTCAACTAGGACTTTGAGCATTCCATCTTTAGATTTTCAATGATATGGAATGGCTGAAAAATTGGAGAGTGGAGAAAAATTGAAACCTCACCATTAAATTGTGCAGATTTGCTATTATAAAATAAACTGAGCACTGATTATAAATATGGGTGGGAGATTATGATCCAGACCAACTGATGAGTGTTGGTTTAGCATGAAATATATATAGGTCATTTATCTTTTTCATATGAATGCGAGCATGTGTAATCAGTTATATTAGAGTGGCTGATTGAAAAGAGCTTGAAAGTCTGGGTTCAAACCCCTTTAATTACAACAATATTATGCTGAAAAATGCATGTGGTAGTCTAAAATAAATCTCTAATGACATGTTGCTTTGTAAGACTTTAAAAGGCTGATAATTTCTTCATGTAATTGGATGAAAGATTAATGTTAGGGTTATTTAAAAAAAAGGGGTATGTGGGCAGTAAAATTAAGCAGAGTTCAGTAGCGATGAAGTCAGCAGTCACACACTCAGCTTAGAAGTCTCATACTAGATACTGATCATTATTGACTCAATCATATAATCAATCTCATTAAAAGAAATGTCTTAACTCCTGAAAAAAACTTACAATTAGCCTTATGTGTTGATCCACCCAAAATCATGGCTGTCTCAATTAATATTAACTTGAAATGAAAGTAATTGTTAATTTGAAAATTCTGAAGCTGGAAAAAGAAAAAAAGGCTAAATGAATGAAAAATAAAAAATTGTTAAATTGGGAAAACTACAAAAAAAAAGAAAATGAAAAGAAGGAAAATAAGGAATGAAAATAACCATTGAGAAAGCTAAAAGAAGTCCGAAACCAAGATATGGATTAAGCTACTATATGCAAGTTTTATAAAATGGGATACTCAGTTAAGCAACTACAAAAAAACAAACTAAACACCAAAAAAATTCATGGTAAATTAAGAGATGATAAAAGACCCAGAAAGAGAACACATGTGAGATGGATAGATGAAATAAGAAAGTGTGCAGGGGTGATGTGGAAAAAGAGGCTAGAGAATGGAGAAGATGTATTGAACTTGGGGAGATCTTCATCCTGCAGTGGATGACTAGGGTTGACTATGATGATGATAGTGAATGTGCATACATTTTTTATTAGGTTAAAATTTAAATTCATTGAAAGCAGTCAAAACTTAAATGAGACTAATATCAATAATAACCAACAATCTCAATTTGTTGTCAAGGCAACCATATTAACAATAAAAGTAAAAAACCCATTTTTATTTATGGTCTGATAGGTTTATATAAGCAGTAAAGATTGCAGCTTGACCACAGAGAATGAAATTATTGATACAAAGAAGTTTAAATGAACCTCTTTACACAGGTAAATAAAAACTGTTCGAAAGCCGATTCACAAAAAGTCGATTATAACTTTCAAACTTCACTCCATCAGTAATTACTTACATAATAAAGCTAATAATCCCCAATGTCTATATACACCTATCAGACCATAAATTAAAGGTGGATTTCCATCTTTATTGTTAAAAGAAGGTTGCCTTGACAACAGATTGAGATTGTTGACTATTATCCAAAAGACTGTTTTTTATGAGGCTCCTCATAGACATCTGACGTCACTCTAACTCAGCCGATTCTTATGCTAAAAAATTCATTCAATAGGTTTTGAAGAGGTTTTTAAAAGTTCTGTAAGATGGTGCCCTCTTCCGACTTATTTTACAAGTAAAAAATAAAAAAAATGCATTTAAACCTAAACAAAGAAAGAACATTATTTGTGATTGGTTCTTAGCAAGCTCTCAGCCGAAAAAGACATTCTGATTGGCTGGAAAGAACAAAGAAACCGCCTGATCAAAGAAAATAAAGAAAAACGCTGAGATTTTCATTTCGAATATGATTTTAAAGTATTATAAAAGTATATTTTGAGAAATTAAAATTATTTTCAGAGAGAATACTAAAAAAACAAAATTATTTTCGAAAAATATCGAAGATTTTTGTAAAAATATTGAAGAATTAGTAAAAAGAAATATTTACTTTTCTATAACGTAAAAGTCGACCTTTTTGTTTATATTATAGCTTTTATGTTGCCGAAATTGAATATTTTAGAATAAATAAATAGCAATTTATTTTTGAAAGAACTTTCATTCTCTTCATAACCTGAAAAATTAGTAATATACTTTTTATAAACGTATCTGAGTTGAATTTAATATTATAGGCGAATATGTTTTAACAATAGGCTTTGTCTTCAGTTTGTGAGTTGGCCAATTAAAAGATTTGATTTTTACCTCATACAACCAATAATATAATTAGCGGTTAAAAGGTTATTGATATTGGTCTATTTTAAGTGGTAACGGCTTTCAATCAATTTCATTTATTGATCTATCTAGCATTGGATATTATTAGCTTTATTTAGATTAAAATTGTATGAGGATATCATCATTTAAAAAAAAAGAGGAAGATTCAAGTTAAAATTATTATTATTTACAAAGACATCAACTCAGATGTCACATGACCTAATTTAAACAAGCTTGTATTACAATGTTATACAAAGAGCTCACAAATAAACTCTTAACAAGCTTTTCAGAATATCCCTAACCCCAGACAGGTTTTTGCTATTGGCTTCTTCCTTTTTTATTGTAAAATAGATTATTTTTATAGGGTTTGATTATTGTATGAGAATAACTCACTTGGATTAAAAGTTTATTAATTAAAAAGAATCGGAAGGAAATAATATTTATATGTGAATTTATATGTATATCCATAAATAAGTTTGATCAATATCTTTCGCCACAGCATCACACAAGCTTTAAAATATTTTATATACATCTTAAATCTTAAAATGATTTACGATTATAAGAGGATAGAGAATTATAAAAACCAACAAGTCTTACATTTTTTAAATTCTTAATAAAAAAAACTATATATTATAAACTTTTTAATATTATAAATTCTTCAAAATTTCTATCGGAAAAATGTCTGACATGTGATAATTTTAATAGGTGGGTTGGTTATTCTTGTTACGAAAGAAATCTTCTTGGCTCACAATTACAGTTCATAAAAATCACTCTTTATAATATGTCTTTAATGAATTTTCAGATGATGATGATGATGATGATATATAGGAAGGAGAGAGCTTAATCCTTAGCATTTGTAATAAAATAATTATCAAAGAAGTGTAAAAATTGATCAAAATAACACCTCATTGGAATGGCACAGAATATATTGTAAAAAATAAGATAATAAAAATTAATAGATTACGAAGAACATATAACATCAAATCAAAGAAATGAAGAGAAATGGGGAAAAAATTATAGATATAATTTATTGTTTTAGATAATATGTTAAAAAAAATAATGATAGATATAATAATAACCTTTTAAATAAAAGGAAGTTTTCAAAAAATATTTAACATAACAACAACAACAATAATAATAATAATAATAATAATAATAATGATGATGATGATAATAATAATAATAATAATAATAATAATAAAAAAAAAAATAATAATAATAATAATAATAATAATAATAATAATAATAATAATAATAATAATAATAATAATAATAATAATAATAATAATAATAATAATAATAATAATAATAATAATAATAATAATAATAATAATAATAATAAGAAGAAGAAGAAGAAGAAGAAGAAGAAGAAGAAGAAGAAAGGCTTTTAATTTTTTTACATGTACCTTAAACATTTGTAAAATAGCCAAATGATGTAGTTTTTGCTATAGAGGGAGCTTGAAATTCTGGGTTCAAATCCCCTCTAATTATATCTAGCTCAAATAATAAATAGTATACATGTATTTAATTACTATATATGTATATATTAAATACAATATTTTTAATGAATGTTTAGATGGAAATCTTGAATATGTGGAGTAATCTATTTAAATCAACTTAATTAGAAAGTACTTAACCTAGATCAACTGTTACAGGCCAAGAATCAAAGTAAAATGACAGACTAAAGCATCCAAAAGAAGAAAAAAGAGTTTTGGATGCATCAGTATGTCAGTTTATTTTGAATCTTTGTTTAGGACAGGTATTTTAGGTTAAGTGCTTTCTAATTAAGTTAATTTAAATGGATTACTCCACACATTCAAGATTTCCATATATATATAAGTGTAATAATGCTCAAGGCTAAATGGGTTTGTAAGTAATCATTAATCACCAATCAACACTTAGACAACCCCAATATCAATATCAATTAAAAATTTCAAACTGTTGTCAAGGCAATCTCCTTTTAACAATATTGGGATTGTCTAAGTGTTGATAGGTGTGTGTTTAATTATATATATATATATATATTGTAACGATATATAAATATATCATTACATTAAATTGAAATAAAAACTTTTAAGTTCGCAAATAAGGGTAAAATCTATTAAAAAGAAAAAAAACTAAACGTTAAAATTAAAATGTTTGTTTAACGTATATATTCGCACAGATGCTAAACTTTAAAAATATTTTTTTTCATAAACAAAAAAAAAAGTATTTGAACATATTTTTTTATAAAAAAATACAAGATTTAAATATAAAAATATTTTAATAAAGAAATAATGTTAGTAAAAATAAAAAACAGGTATTAATTAATTCCTGTAATCTGTAAATGGAAATGATTGTTTATTAATTGAAAAGCAAGCTAGCCTTGGGTTCTTGTGTAATTAAAAAGTCAGATGAAAATTAGATAAGGAATAAAGAATTAGTTTGACCAATGGAAGCACCAAGCCTCAGCCCGGACCTGAATGAAAAGGATGGATTAGTGATGTTTTGTTGGTTGAATCCATAGGAGGATTATAAAAAGAGAAATATTCAGTTTCCTGACAGTTTTTTTTTTAACTTGATATGGTGAGATGAACGACAAGACGCACTTGTCGTCCTCTCTCACTTATTTTAAAAATGGAAAGACTGTGATACCAGAATAGAACCAGCTATTGCTACCTCCAAAATATCAGTTCGGTCTTCCAGGAAAGTCTCTGTGGGAATTGCCAACAGGAACCTGGACTCTTCTACCGTAAGCACTAGAACTGAACAATTGTTAAAATCATAAAATTAATTAAGAACTTTAAAGATTTGATAAGTTAATTTAAATTTTTTAAGAAAAGAACTTTTCTCTGACTTATGTGTCAACTCAAATAATAATGTTTAATTTTATATGTCTTACGTTTTATAAAAATCATTTCCATTTATTATTTTATTTGTATTAATATTTATTGTTTAAATTTTAAATGAGGAAATTTAAGTTGGGTATGGAAGTTGCATAGATTCATCAGCAGTTAATTATGTTGCTGTTTCATAGTCGATTGGAATATATAAGTCATCATGTCACTGCAGCATCTTATGATGAATGCTATTGGGTTTTTTTGTATTCCCTGTGCAATTGACGTTATCGATGATTTTGTATTTTGATCGGTTATGTTTATTTTGGAATGTTTTTAACTGTGGAATCTATGCAGCAGATCTATACTCGACATTATAAAACAAATTGTATAAAATTCTTCTGTGCGAATGTATCTTAAGGTTAAATTTAAGTCAGGCGTGAATGGCTGTATAGATTTGTAAAACTATATATACAGTTTAAGGGAGGGTAATCTTAAGTTATTCATTTCATAGTTGAATTGGCTCAATGGATTGGGTATATTTGTGTAATTAGATGTAGTATGAGATCCGCTACAGACAGGATTGCATATATATGCCACACACCTTCTGTTTGCCTATGAATGGGTTTGTAAGTCGGCAAAGGACCGCCGTCCATTCCTATGGAGTTTTTTTGTTTATTGTTCTACTCGCCAATAGATGTAGCATTCCTGTTGGTGGAGAGACAATGTCTTCTCTAACTCTACTTACTGTTCAGATGTACATTCCTGACAGTATAGTATTTTATGTTGTCGTATTTTCATGCTACATTGAATACATAAATGTATCAGATGGATTGGCGCAATTTTGACTGCAAACTTTTTGGCCTAAGGTTTTTCTGTTCAAATACAATGTATATAGTCTATTCATACTCGACTCACTAAATAAATATTAAATTCATTATTGCAATCTATTTAAATGTAAAATTAAAGATTAATATAAAAATCTAAAATGTTAAACTTATTCCTCAAATTAGAATGATTTTATATGTGCGTAAATAAATATTTTTATGTGTTAATTTCTGGCAATAGCTTTTATTTTTTTATATTTAAAATATAAAGTTATATTTTATAATCTCTGCTGTTCCACTGAGCTAGTGACTTGGGTTAATGATCTGAATATTTAAATAAAGTGGAATCTTAACAGCGCGTATCTGCCTACTTTATAAATTTTTCTAGGCTCAAATGCCTAGATGGTGCCCCGGTAGTGCAGATTGCAGTTAGATTCGATTTCCACTTGCTTTCCGATCGTTACAATATATATAACTGAATAGTAAGTAACAGAAGCTTCCAATGAGTTGTATAATATACATAAAGTATCCAAAAGCCAGATGATACCACATATCTATTAGCATTTGTTCTTATAAATGCTTAGTTTATTTACATACTTTTAAATGAATGAGTGAATTCAATCTATTGATTATATATAGTTATAGAATAAATGATAAGAAGCACCATTTAAATATTCAGAGCATCAGAGCTGAGCTTGAGTTTAAATAACCACTATACATGAAAAACTCTATTCGTAAATAATAAATAACTCGGATTATATGTAACTAAACAGAAAATAACTGAAGCTTCCACTGAATTATATAATATGTAAACTTAAGAGCATGCTAACACTCTAAACAAGCTTTTTTTTATTATGATAAATGCTACTACAAGAGAAGGCATTCAAATCATCTTTATCTTAGATTGTCCTCACCCCCAGACAAAACTCTTCAAAAGACAGATGATACCACCTGTCAATTAACAATTGTTTTTATATATGCTTAGTTTATTTATATAATTTTAAATGAGTGAATTTGATTTATTAATCCTTTGAATATTTACATAGTGACTTCTATCATTTATTCTATAAATATATATAATCACTAGATCAAATTCACTCTTTCATTTAAAATTATGTAAATAAGCTAAGCATATATAAAAACAAAGGATAAGGAACAGCTGATATTATCAATCTTTTATAGAGTTTATTTATGTTATATATCTCATTGGAAGCTTTAGTTACTCTCTGTTCAGGTACATATAATCTGAGTTGTTTATTATTTACATTGTATATATTTATAATACATATAATATGTCCATTAATTAAAAACTATTGTAATAACAATAAAAATAATAAATATTTACAGTTAATTTAATAGTTAATTTAACTATTATATATAGTCTTTCAATCCACTGAAGTATTTTTGGTTAATTTCTTAAGCCTCCTCAACAGCCGTAAAATTCAAAAAACATAACAGAAGCAAACGCCATCAGCTCACATCCTATGAACCCTGAATTTTAACATTAGCAGTTTGTCGATTAATTATATTCATTTTATTTCTATTTATTAAAATTGCCTCCTTAATGTTTCTTTTGTTATGATTTCTCTCTTCATGAAGAATCTTAACACTTTCAATATCAAAATTAAATTTATATTTACATATTCTTTCATGATCCAAGAAAACTGAAGCAGTCATTAAATCATTATTATTTTTACTTTTCATACACTTGTATAACAATTCATGCTCTTTTAATCTTTTTTCAGTATTGCATCTTGATTTACCTATATATATGATAACATACATCCACAAAAAAATTGATACACAACATTACTTTTCTTCTTGACAGGTATAACATTTTTAGAATTATTCACTAACTTTTTAATATTATTTTAACACAAAGTGAAACATTAAACACATTATATATATATATCTTTAAAACATGTTATTTGAGCATTTGAAATATATGGAAATTTTACTATTAATCTGCAACTTCTTTAAAACATTACAACTCTTTTTAAATTGACGTAAATTATTGCTAATCTGTTCCATCTTATAACCAACTTCAACCAATTCCTTGGCAAATATCTCAATATGTTTTAATTTATCATACTGGTAATGACATAATTTTTCATTACAAAACAAAAAAGATCTAAAACTTGTCATCTTATCCATTATTGCTTCTTTTGATTTACAATTTATACATCTCCTTTTTTTGCAATGGTTTGATTATTAATTTATAATTTAACATACTAGAATCTATTGTAGTAATTAAATCCAAATACAAAATACTTTTGTCCTATTCCTTTTCAATAGTCCATTTCAAGCTATTCAAATTATTTAACTCTTCTACAAACAAATTTATAGTATTGATACCCATGAACAAAAACATCATACACATATCTTTTATAAATTTTAATATCTTTAAAAGTATACATATCTAAAATATTGCTTGCATATGTTGACCAAACAACATTGCAAACTTGTGCAACAAAATGCAGACCCATAGGCCAATCTTTAGATATTTTATAGTATCTAAGGAACAATGTTATCATCAATTTTTTTTAAAGAATCAATAACAAATTTTTATCACACATTTGATAAAATTTGTTATTGATTCATTAAATATTTTTGATAATATTGTTTTTTTTTGAAGGTGTTTATTATAAAATGTCTAAAGGTTGGCCTATGGGTCTTCCTGATCTCAAGCTAGACACCTTCTCGCATCCAACCTCACCTTGGAGCATGTGCAGTTTGATTTTTGTAGGCTAAAACTTGAACTGCGCTTTCACTTGCTTTGATTGACAGTGTAGTTTTACTACTTCTTTGTTGATATTAATTTTCTATAGTGATAAAATTAATAGGAATATTAATAACCCTAAACAATAGACAATATGCTAAAGAGGAAGTGTACTTACAATGATGAATATACACAGGAATGAAGTTTTATATAAAAAAAGAGTGCAATGTCATAAAAATGATTGGTCGTTTCTTCCTGATTTTTGATCAAGCAAGTCTTGTCACCCTAATGTTAAAATTCAGGATTCATGGGATTTGAGTTAATGATGTTTGCTTCTGTTATGTTTTCTGAATTTAATGGCAGTTAAGAAGGATTAAGGAATTAACCAAAAGTTCTCTGCGGATTGAAAGAGTGTATATAACAATTAATTAACATTATATTTATTATTTACATTGTTATATGTGTGTGTATACTTAGAAGTATTTACATTTAACATTAATAAAAACAGTCACTTTTTATTTCATAAGCTATTAGCTCCAGAATTGTATCTATATTTAATATAGTAGGGATTAAAGGGAATTTGAACACAGACTTTCAAGCTCTCCTCAGCTATCTATACACACAACCATGCATATGTAAAAAAAAAAAGAAATGATTTCCAATATAGTATTTTTTTTTTTTAAAAAAAATAGTATTTTGTGCTGAACCAACACATATTAGTTGGTTCAGATCATCATCTCCCACACATATATAACCAGTGCTTGGTTTATATTAAGATAGCAAATCTTCAAACTTTAATGGATAGGCTTCAATCTATTCCACCCTCCAACTCTTCAGCCATACACACAATTGAAAATTTTATGATGGAATCCCCAAATCCCTTGTTGATGTCAATATTCTTGTCATGCCCATGTTGTTTTTCACTTTAGGTCAACATGGGCATGGCAATAATATTGACATCAATAAGGGATTTGGGCGTTCCATCATCAGATTTTCAATAATATGGGTGACTAAAGATTTGGAAGGTAGAGTAGATTGAAGCCTGCCCATTAAAGTTTGAAGATTTGCTATCTTAATATAAATCGAGCACTGATTATATATATGGGAGATAATGTCTGGACCAACTGATGAGTGCTGGTTCAGGACAAAATATGTATATTGGAGGTCATTTATCTTTGCGTGTGGTCACGTGCATCGATTGTATGAGATATAGTGGATAGCTGAAGGGAGCTTGAAAGTCTATGTTCAAACCCCCTATAATTACATCTAAACTCCAAGTATATAAATTATACTTGTATTCAACGAATATTATAGTAGGGATTATAACGTTCAGTTGTTTACAAATTTGATAGAATGGAATCGATATATATATATACGGTAAAAGATAAAACAACCTTTAAATATACCTTTCCAGAACCAAGATCTATCTAATAGCTTATCATAAAAAAAAGTGAAGGAGTTATTTACTAGGTTCGACAATTATAGGTAGTGAGAAAACCATTTGAGCAATTTTTCATTTTGGTTTTAACCTCTAACAAAAAATCGCTAGAAGCACTTTACTGATGGCATTGAATTTTTTTTTTTTTACGACAGAGCCATTTTGTGTCAGGGTACAGGGGGTCTAGTGGACCCGGGTGACAGACTGTAGGAGCGGCACAAGTGACTCGTCTTAACAAAAAATTTAAATCAATAGATAATCTTTTAAGAATAAAAAAAACCCCGATTGCTTCAATATTTGATTTTGCTGATGTTAATCGATTATTTTATTATATTATAGGTGTTATTTATGTGTGTGTATTGTTTTATTAGTTAGTCTAGGTCTATTATTATGTGCCTACGCTGTTTGCGAGATAGACAACTTTATTATATTTGGAAACATCGCATTAGCGTTTTTATTATGTATACGAAACAAACGTCAGAAAATTTACCAAAATTGTTGTGAAAAGCCATCTAGCGAGTGATTCATTAATTAACCATTTATTATTATTCAATTTTAAATTTTTTAAATGTATTATTATTGATATTTTTTGCAAGGACGGGAATTAATTCTGCACCCAGGCGGCCTAAACCCACAGAATGGGCCTACTTAAAAGTATTTCAATTTTTTTATATGGCATGGTTTCAAACTCTGCTCATGAAAATGATAAGAAAATGCTCTTTGTTTACAGTAGGGCTTCTTATATACATAAATATTTAGCCACAATACGGTATTAGCATTTCCATATTAACTTCCTGGGTGATATTTTGTTATACTTACTGTTTTTTTAAAAAAAATTATATTTCTTCACATGTGTGTGGTTATGTGTATCTGTTGTATAAAATGGAGTGAATAGCTGAAGAAAGCTTAAAATTCTGTGTTCAAACCCCCTTTAATCAATCCCTAAAATGTTTCATTATAAAAACATAAATAAAACTTAGAATCTTTGTTGCAATTTTCATACATCCTATTTTGATTTTATTTGGGTAAAGTTTTGAATCAATTTCTTTTTTTTCTCTAAATTTCGTTAGCAAAAAGATCAAAGAAAATCAATACTTTAAGTAGAAGTATTTCTTTCTTAAACAATTATTAGATTTTGCGTGTCTGTTGATTCAAATTTTATTTTTTTTATCGAAGAGAAAAGATTCACTTCTAGTTTAAGTAGTGATCTTTAATACATATAAATACCCATAGCGGATAAATTTAATTAATTGTAAATAAAAAAAATTGAAGAGGAGGAAAGGTAAAACTTTAATGAAAAAGAAATATTTTACACTGCATACGTTTTGTCTTGTAAACATATAGCCACCCCCCCTTTTTTTTTTTTACAAATGAAAATGTTTAATATTTTTTTATTATTAAATTCTAAAAATTCAATTTTAGAACTGAAAAGAATGATAAAAAAAATGCACGTGGCTTCACAAGTTAGCAGTATGAATCTTTATCTCTTTCTATTCTGTTTAACAAACAATAAAATTAAAGAGACAGATATTCCAACCGAACCATTATTTTCAAAGCTCCTTTATATATCGATCTTCTGACAGATTGACCTTTTCCATTGTTAGCTCTGGTCGTATTTTTTTTGTCAACGTTCAATATTGGATATCGGTATAAAACTTAACAAATTGGACTTGATATATGGGTACGTAATGGACTGATGGTATGAAGAGTTAGGTTGAAGTAATGTCTACATGGGTGTGACATCCAGTAAGGGATTTGAGCGTTGGACCATTGGCTTTTCAAGAAATAGGTAGTTGAATAGTTGGAAGAGTGAGAAGATTGAAGCTTATCCATTAAAATTTGAGGAATTGCTATCTTAATATAAACGGAGTACTGCTCATATATGTGTATGCAGGAAATTATGATCTGGCCCAACTGATGAATGCTGGCTCTGCACAAAATACGTATATTGGAGATCCTGTATCTTTTTCACATTCTAAAAAATCTTAAAAAACATTATAAAAACATTCTAAAAAATAGTATTTGAAGTGTGAAAATATTGAAAAAACGAGTATGTAATGAGAAAAATAAGCTTTTCATCATCGCATACAAAATCAGCAACATCTTTGTTGATTGAAATTTATTTTTAAAATGGAAATGTATAAATCTAAAGCAGGGATGGGCAATTGTTTTGGCATGAGGGCCACTTTGTGGAAGTGGAACTTAGCAAAGGGCCGCATTGTTTAAAATGATTGCATTCTTTAGTTAACTCTGCATTTCAGAAAATGTATAAATTGTACCATAAAACACATGACATTCAGCACTGATTTTACATTTTTTTGGAGGATTCATAGTTTCATTAAAGCTGGTAATTTATATATTTACTGTTGCAAAGACAAAATTGAAATTAACCAAATTAACCAGATCAAGGGAAAAGCACTGTGCATCATATCTGCACTGCACATGCATTTGATGTAGCCATCCTAGTGGAAAATACGAGTTGAATCTTCGGTTACACAAGGAAAGAAAATCTCAGTTCACGGCAGATTTTTCTGCTGATTGTCTTGACGATCCACAAAAAACTCTTATCTGACTGCATGTGGCTGCGGACTGCTATTTGCCCACCCCTGATCTAAAGCATTGAAAAATTTATAATACTCTGTTATAAAATATTAAAATTGCATTTAGGATCTTTAGGGTATCTCAAAAGATCATACCATGATGTTAGTAAACTCTCAGCAATTCATTTCACAAGGTGTAATCTTTGTTTCAGCCATAGTTTTCTTGTTAATATTATGGTTGAATTTATTAATTTCTATTTTTAAAAAATATAGGTGGATATATAAAAGTTTTTTGATCAGACCAAACAACATTTGAAAATTGTACTGGGAGACTTAATGCTAGAATTAACAAACAAAAGATAAAAGTGCCGGAGGTTATGGTGATAAAAATAAGAGAAGACATAGACTTGTGGAGTTTACAAGAAAAAAAAAACTTTATATTACAAATTCTTTTTTTTTTTTGAGAAAAATGCTAAATGGAAGTGAACATGGAAGCATCAGTTGGATTATATGTTGACCGACAAAAAATATATATTTTAAGATTGTAATGTTCTTAATAAATTCAACACAGGAGGTGATTATCGATTAGGGAGATGTAAGATGTGTTGGTGCAAAAGTAGAGAGCAATAACAATAATTTCAAGAAAATCAAGTCATATATCATGTGACTTAATTTAATAAACTTGTATTACAAATGTTATATAATGAGTATAACTTTTCAGAACATCCCTATCGTCAGACCAGTTTCTAGTTCTGGCTTTCAGATTTTCTACTTAATAGTTAAACATTAGATAAAGTGCTGGGTTTGACCTGGTATTTTAAATCTAATGCTTAAATATTCTAGTACCTCACTGATGAAAACCAGAGCTAGAAACTGGCTTGAGAATAGAGATATTCTGAAAATCTTGTTAAGAGCTATTGGCATGCTCATTATATAAAAGTAGAGAGACAAATATTATTTAAAAAAACAAATTCTCAGGTGATATCTTCAGAAACATTTCAGTGAATACAAATTAGAACTTGCAAATCATTTTCAAATATGAATAGATTTTGAATATGATTCAGATTTGAACAAAATCAGTAGTAAGATAACTGAGACACTTTAAAAAAACTGCAGCAAAGATTGATGGTGTAAAAAAGCAGCAATCAATGAGTAAAATTTTTACTGAGATGACAATTTATAAATAAAAAAAGGAATATAAAAATGTGATGCATTAAGAAGGATTAAATATCAAGAATTTTGTAAAATGGTGTGAAAAAGAGTTGATAACGATATAAAAAATATAAAACAGGCAAAACTCACTATACATATTGCCACACACAGCAAGCTAGAGTAATCAACAGATGCCAGAAGACTTGCGCATAAAATCCCCATCTAGTGCCTACTCATCCAATATCCCCAGATTAGTTTCTAGCTTGTGGCCTTCATCAGTGAGGAACCTTGATTACTCTAGCTTGCTGTGTGTGGCAATATGTATAGTGAGTTTTGCCTGGTTTGACAACAGTTATACACAAGCATAAGAAATGGTGGTCATGTGATGTTTATTGGTATAAAAATATATTTGTGAATTAGTAAGGAAGGCTATAGAAAAGAATAAAGTTTCAAAATTGTAAAACAGTATCTTAATATTGGTGGGAAACTTATTTCTGCAATAAAGAAAAAGATATGGAACTATTACTAAAAAGAAAGATGACATCATGAAATGCGTAGAAGAGTTCTACCAAGAGTTATATAGCAATAAAGAACAATGAAAAGTACCTCCTAAAACTACCATATCTTCTGAATTGCCTAGGATTTTAAATAAACAAATGAGAATTGCAAATAAATCTAAAAAAGAGAAACGTTTTAGGTAATGTCAGAATTATAATCAATATCTTAAAAAAAATAGCTGAAGGGATAAATTTTTTGGGGGGAAAGTTATATACCAAATGTCTAAATGATAGAGATGTACCAGATGATTGGAAGAATGCAGTATTAATATTAATATTTAAGAAAAGTGATAAAGAAGATATCAGGAATTATAGGCCTATCAGTTTTTTAGCAGTTCTGTATAATTCTATGCAAAATATTTATTACATAATGAGTGTGCTAATAGCTTTTAACAAGCTTTCCTGAATATCCCTATCCTCAGACCAGTTTCTAGCTCTGGCTGTTGTCAGTGAGGTGCTACAACATATAGGTATTAGATTTAAAAATACCAGATCAAGTCTCAGCATTTATCTAATAGTTACCTATTAAGTAGAAAATCTGAAAATTTCAGACATCCATATGTCTTCAAACCCAGCTTTCTAACTTAAATAGCCATATAGACTGAGCTAAGTTTGGATACACCACATATTAATAGCTCTAGCAATATAAAATCATCAAAGCCTCAAGAGTAAAACAATAATTGCAAGGAAATCAAGTCATATATCACATGATTTAATTTAATAAGCTTGTACTACAATAATGAGCACACAGCTTTTCTAAATATCACTATCCTCAGACCAGTTTCTAGCTCTGGTTGTTGTCAGTGTGGTGTTAGGACATTAAGATATTAGATTTAAAAATATCAGGTCAAACCCCAGCATTTATCTAATAGTTACCTATTAAGTAGAAAGTCTGAAATTTTCAAACATCCATGTCTTTGATTTGAATAGCCATATGGAACTGAACTAAGTTCGGATACACCATATATTAATAACTTTAGCAATATAAAATTTTAACCAACTCTTCTACACAAAACTTTGGACTTTAACCAACTAAAAGAACAAGCTGGATTTAAAAGTGGTTTTAGACAGTGAATCATATGCAGATATTGAGAGAAGTTATAGAAAGAACCAATGGATATGAGATGCCATAATGCTTTGGATTTATAGATTATGAAAAGGCATTTAATTTTATATGCATTTCTTCAGTGATTAAAGCATTGGATCTTCAACTTATAGATCCAGGATATTGTCATATTCTGAAGAATATTTATAAAAATGCAACAGCAACAGTTAGATTACATAGTGATATCAGAGAAATTAACATTGAGAAAGCTGTACAACAGGGCGAATATCTCCAAAATGTTTTATATCAGTTTTGCAAAATGTATTTTGTAGTTTAAAATGGGAAGCCAAAGGTCTAAAAGCAAATGGACATTATTTAAATCATATAGATTTTACAGATGATGTAATTGTTTTTGCAAATAATACTTTAGAGCTTTTATAAAATATTGCAAGAGTTATCAAATGAATGTAAGAAAGTAGGATTAGGGATAAATGTTAAAAAAACATTCAATGGATTTTTTCATAAGAAAAAAACAAAGATTGATAATGATGAGTTAGAAGGAATTAAAAATTACAAATATCTTGTTCATATTATTATTACAGATGTAAACATAATGAATGAAATTAATAATAGAATGAAACTCGTTTATAGTGCTTTTTGGTAAAAATAAATATTAAAAGGAAATATCCCTATGTGTTTGAAAAGAAAGATTTGTAATAAATGTGTTTTACAAGTTTTTGATTATGAATCTGAGACTTGGATACTTAACAGAAGGGTAATACAATACAGAGACTTTAGAACACTCAAAGAAGAATGGAGAGATGCATGTTATTAGTAACAAAAAGAGATTAAAAATGAAATATATGGGTAAAAATCTTGAACTGGGTTCTAAAAGATTGTAAAAGACCTAGAAAGAGATCATATATGAAATGAATGGATGAAATAAGGAAGTGTGCTGTGGTGATGTAAAAAAGAGGCTAGAGATCACAGAATATGGATTGAACTTGAATAGACCTTCATCCTGCAGTGACTTGATAATGATGACGATTTTTAAAAATATGATGAGATGCATGTTATAAGTAACAAAAAGAGATAAAAAATGAAATATATGTGTTAAAAAAACCCAGATGTTACTGACATCATTGGACAAATTAAAAAACTGAAGTGGAGTTGAGATGGACATATTGTTAGAAGAAATGATGGATGGTTAAGATCTTAAATTGGGTTGTAAAAGATCTGGAAAAAGACCACATGTGAGATGGATGGATGAAATAAGGAAGTGTGCTGGGATGATATAAAAAAGAGAGGCTAGACTCAGAGAAGATGAATTGAACTTCATCCTGTAGTGGATTGATAATGATGATGATTTTTAAAAATATGATGAGATGCATGTTATAAGTAACGAGGAGAGATTAAAAATGAAATATATGGGTAAAAAAAACAAACAGAAATTGAAGTGGAGTTGGGCTGGACATATTGTTAGAAGAAATGATAGACAGTTAAAGTCTTAAATTAGGTTCTAAAAGTTTGTAAAAGACCTAGAAAAAGATCACATGTGAGATGGATGAATGAAATAAGGAAGTGTGCTGGGATGATATAAAAAAGAGAGGCTAGAGATCAGAGATGAATTGAACTTGAATAGATCTTCATCCTGCAGTGGATTGATAATGATGATGATTTTTTAAAAATAAAACTTGTAATTGTGTAAAAATAATAAAAAATATTTAATAAGCAATGCAAAATATTATGTTTTTATTATTCCAAAAAATTTCTCGAAGAAAATCTCGTAAATGGTCTCCAAACCGGATTACAAAAAACTAATTCCGTCAAACACGTGGAGGATGCCTAAAACATTTTGATCTTTAATGATTATTGGAAATAATGAACTCTTCAGATTTTTTTTTTTGAATTAATAAATCAATATACATTAGTTCAAGTTTTGTCATTTAAAGAAAAAACACCTACGGGAAGATCACTATACAGCCGCAAAAGAGCAAATTAAAGTGGGAAAATTTCCATCACCATCTCCGAATTAAGCAATCGTGTTAACTATCAGAACTCATGACCATTCAGTTAAAAAAATTGATGTGATGTCATAGAAATAAAATAACGGAATTTATTCTAATGAATTAAGATAGATGTTTTTAAAATAATTGTATTACTTTAGGAAGTGGTTTCTGTTATAGATGCTCAAATCAAATTATTATTTTCTTCTTAGTCATCACGCGACACTCTCCATTTGGCTTTTACAGTCCTGTAAAAGTGGAAATGCTTGCCAATAAACTTAAATATAATAATAATTGAAGGTTGGCACTAAAGTGGGCTTTGAGTATTTCATCATCAGATTTTCAATGAAATAGACAGCTGAAGAGTTGTGGGGTGGAATGGTTTGAAGCCTGTCCACTGAAATATGAAGATTGGCTATCTCAATATAAGCTGAGCTTTGATTGTATATATGTGTGGAGATGATAATCTGACCAACTGACGAGGGCTGGTTTAGCAAGAAATACATATATTGGTGATTGTTGATCTTTTCGACATGTGTGTGATCAAGTGTACCAGCGGTATCAGATAATATGGATGGTTGAAGGTCGGGTGAAAGTCTGAGTTCGAATCCCTATATAAAAATAATAATTATGATCTAAAGTGCTTTATCTATGAATAAATAGACACAAATTAGAACTGCTTATAATGTTTTTTAAAATGGTTAAAACTTATAAACCATTGACTTTTGATTTGGATTTTATTTAAATAAAAAAATACTAGAATTATTTTTTATCCTGTTTTTCTGCAATAATTGTAATGGTTCAAATAATATTAAAACATTTTAAATAACAAAACAGATTTGAATTTAAACAGACAAAACTCTCCATATAGTAGACCCACTCAGTGCAAGGCAGAGTAATCAATGGATGCCAGAAGGTTTGTGTATAAAATCCCTTTCTAGTGCCAACATCCCCAGACTAGTTTCTGGCTTGTGACCTTCGTCTGGTGACCATGTGATGTTTAGTGGTTTAGAGATTTGAATTTATGCTAAAGAAAATTTATTTAAAGCTGAGCACTTTCACTACTGAACAGTATCATCATCATTATATCATGTGACTAAAGGAAGTTGAGCTCTAGATTTAAAGTTACTTTTGAATATTAAATAATAGATTATTATAATATGGAATTTTTAGGAGTAGATTTATATACTACTGATGAAAAATGGTTGCTACAAGTGCCACTTTTTTATTGATAGGGTGATGATGTTTATCTATTGACAACACTTCCTTCATCTTTCTCTTTCTGTTATCTCTCTTGAAACAAACGGTGTCAGCCCTAGAGAAATCAAAGTTATGACCTGATTGTAACTTGCGGTCAAGAAAATGGAATATTCATTGTTTTTGGGCCCACTTGTACATATATTTATGAAGTATTAAATTTTTTTTCCACTTCTCCTTATTTGCATTGATAAATTATATATATATATATATATATAATAATATACCATATACTTTTTAATAAACACTTTGCAATGCAATTTTAACATATGATTTATTTCCTCTTGCTTACAGTTCAACTGCCTTGTAGTCATTATCAGAGCTCTTTTAAACTTCACTACAAGTACACCATTTCTTAACTGAAAATTTAAATTTTATTAAAATTTTTTTGATAAGAAATGGTATACTTGTAGTGAAGTTTAAAAAAAAGCTCTGATGATGACTGCAGGGCAGTTGAAACTATAAGCAAGAGGAAATAAATCATACGTTAAAACTGCATAATAAAATGTTTATTAAGGAGTATATGTATATTATTATACATATATTTATGCTGGACAAGTCTTGTGAATAGGTTAGATCAAGTTTAACTATAGTAAAACTTTAAGCAATTAGGTTCTTTGCAATTAATTTTCTACACAAATTTGATGTGAAACCTGTCTAGGTGCAAATAACCTAATTGCTTGAAGCTTTTCTTTGGTGAAACCTGAGTTAACTTATCTACAAGACTTATCCAGTGTAAATATCTGCACAACTAACTGAAGAAAAGCAATGAATATTCTGCTTTCTTGGATCATGAGTTGCAGTCAGCCATAACTTTGATCTCTCTATGGCTGACATTGTTTGTTCCAAAAGAGATGACAGAAAGAGAAAGGTGAAGGAGACGTGATCAACAGCTAAAGATCATCACACCATCAATAAAAAGGATTCTAGCCCACCTTTTTTTTAAAAAAAAATAGCACTTGTAGCAACTCATTTTATCATTAGTATATATATCTCTCATAAAAAATTTAATTTTATGATAATCTATTATTTAATATTCAAAAGTAACTTTAAATCTAGATCTCAATTTCCTTTAGTCACATTATGCTATGATTATGATATTAAGTCAATAAACATCACATGATTACCATTTCCTATGCTTACTTATAACTGTTATTAAAACAGGCAAAACTCTCTATACATATTGCTTATAACTGTTTTAATAACAGTTATAAGCAAGCATAAGAAATGGTGATCATGTGTTGTTTATTGGCTTAAAACCAATCCTGACTAATAGGATAATGGTGGCTATGGTTATTAAAGAACTAAAGATATGAAAATGTATAGGTACTTAACTGAGTTTATATCTATATGACTATATAAGCTAATGAACTTGGATTGAAAATATTATTTTGCAGTTAAGTAGAGATAAAAGATGGCTGCTGGAGGATTGCATTAGATCCTAAGATCTAAGTGCAGTGCTCTTAGATCCAAGGCTCCTCACTGATGAAGGCCACAAGCCAGAAACTAGTCTGGGGATATTGGATGAGTAGGTAATAGATGAGCATTTTGTGCACAAGCCTTCCAACATTCATTGATTACTCTGGCTTGCACTGAGTGGCAATACGTAGAGAATTTTGCCTGATTATGATACTATTCAGTACTGAAAGCACTCAGCTTTAAATAATTTTTTTTTTTACAAGTTCAAACCTGATTTCTTATTAAAAATGTTTTATTTTTTGAACCATTACAAATAAAAAAAGTCAACAATATTTTTTCATTCTGTGACAGATAATTAAAAAAAATGTTATATCAAAGTCTAGTTATACAAAAAAAATAGAGAGATTTATACTTAGAATTTTCAGTCAATATTCATCCTCCAGTCTATCTCAAACAATCAATCCACATGACCACACACATGCAAAGAAGATAAATGATCCCCAATATATGTATTTCATGCAGAATCAGCACTCATCAGTTGGGACAGATTATAAAAATCCCACATATATACACAATCAGTTCTCAGCCTATATTAAGAAGGAAATTCCTTAAACTTTAATGAACAGGATTCAGTCTTACTCACTTAACAATTAAACTATCTCTTTCATTGTAAAACCAATGATGGAATGCTTAAAGCCCTTGGAATTGATATTGTAGTCATATCAATATAGACATTATGTCAATCTAAGCCTTCATATTATTGGTTCAATAATATAAGGGTTAGATTGCTGTACCATCTACATGGGTATGACTACAATATTAAATCCACAAGCCTTCCATCATTGGTCTTTCAATGAAATAGTCTATTGAATTGTTGAAAAGATAATATATAAAAATAGTTTATGCTTGCAATTTTGTTATTTCTTAAAAGGATATTTACACGACTGTATTCATCAATACCTAATATAGATTATGGCAATAAATTATCATTAGGTATTATGCAGTCAATATCGATTTCTGTTAATCATATTACTTCAGAAAATTATTTATCGCTGCTTATTGAACTGTCCCCACGACTTGCTTATTATTCCTCTATTACTCCTTCAATTCTCTACCATTTTATTATCTTTGCTTGAAATACATTATGAGCTAGAGTGATTCTATATGGTAGCTTATGGGATTTGAATAGTCCCAAATTTGTACTAATGGTGAAGAGTTTGGCTGTTCTTGCTGCAACTGAAATGTGATGGAATGCTGTATGTAAAAAACAGGAAGCATTTTGAATGAAGCTACAATCACCTGAAGACCAGGTATCAGGTATGCTCCTTTATTTATATATCTATTCACAGTTATACAATAGTCACTGTACAACTCACAGTTCTATCAATGTGACAAATCTCTACAATGAGTGTAACCATATTGACTCTTGAGTAAACATGGTTACATCTATCTTAACCAAATCATTGAGTGTATTTTCCACTTTGGCATTCAAAGGAAAATAAACCTTTCATTGTCTACTGGACAACAGGATAAGTGTTATTTCATAACTCTATATTAACCAGTTGTTTGTTTAATTGTGCTGGATCTGGGGTCTTCTTCTTCTTCTTCTTCTTCTTCTTCTTCTTCTTCTTCTTCTTCTTCTTCTTCTTCTTCTTCTTCTTCTTCTTCTTCTTCTTCTTCTTCTTCTTCTTCTTCTTCTTCTTCTTCTTCTTCTTTTCTTCTTCTTCTTCTTCTTCTTCTTCTTCTTCTTCTTCTTCTTCTTCTTCTTCTTCTTCTTCTTCTTCTTCTTCTTCTTCTTCTTCTTCTTCTTCTTCTTCTCTCCTCTCCCCTCTCTTCTCTTCTTCTTCTTCTCTTCCCTCTTCTTCTTCTTCTTCTTCTTCTTCTTCTTCTTCTTCTTCTTCTTACTTCATCCCCTACTTCTTATTATTATTATTATTATTATTATTATTATTATTATTATTATTATTATTATTATTATTATTATTATTATTATTTTTATTCAAATACATATATTTAAATCTTTTTCAGCACAAAATTGGGTTTAAATTTTTTGATATGGTATAAAAAGGTAAGGTTTTCATTCTTGTGCTTACTTTTACTGGTACTCTTACAATTTTTGGTATATCTATCCACTTTCCAATCATGACAGTCACTACTAAATCAGTTTAATCCATGTAGACATTCTTTCCCAATTGTTTCTATGACCTTCATCCAACCCTTTTTTGACATCAGAGATACCTGCTCCATTAACAATTTTCATTCAAATTTTGAAACATCCAGGAAATTGCAATTTTTATCATCTTTTTAATATTGTAGTTTTCCAATTCCTCTCATCGATTTATTTCTTAACTGCTTATTGCAACAAGCAATGAACTCATGGTAAGTGTCTTTCAACAGTACAAATGTGACAGGAATCATTTTAAAATTTGCATATCTTTTTCACATAGGCCTTTACCACTTTGACAATAACATGTCCTATAATATCACACACTTCAATTTGTAGACTGTGACTGTGGTTGTGCTCTGTTTACCATTGGGTTTAATTTGTTCTGTAATATTTTGGAACTCCACCATGCTTTTTAACACAGCTTTATATAATATTTTCTTTGTGATCCTGTGTTACTTGTATGAGCTTGTTATCACTTATACCCAGAATAAATGAACTAATAGCACGCCTTCCAGTTCATCCCTGAAGTCACATTCCTTTGTGAACATATGCATTGTCACATCATAATCTTTTATGCTTTCACATGGTGACTGTCTTCTATTTGTGAAGTATAGATGCATCATATGTCTAAATGTAGTAAGCTAAAGTAGGTATTATTTTTCAATTCTTCATATGGAATATCTTCAGAAGTCTTCAATTAGCATAGTTGGGTTGGTTATCAGTAATATTCATCTTTGCCTGCCATCCATATAAGTGTTGTTGCATTTAGTTTGTTATCAGCTATATTGTTGATAAATGTATATCTCTCTACATGACCCACATAAAACATCATCCCAATGTATTATCAACAAATTTAGTTATGGAGCTATTTTGCAGTGCCATTTATTTTTTTTCATTGATTTTTTTCTCACTATTATCTCTGTCAATCTATAGTAATTATTCACAGTTCCCTCAAATTATCAATTCTGATACTGCATACAACTTTCACATCCTGTCAAATGCACTATTCTGCTCTATTCAGTCATGATTCTTTACCATCAACTGAATATGCAACTACATTGTCTTTAAGTAAATACTCACCTCAAAGAATAAAGATAATAACTAGAATTTATTAAACTATCAAAACATTACATTTACACATGCTCCTCACAGTAGTGCCATCAAGTGCAAGCCTTTGTAATCAATGGATGCAGGAAAGTTTGTGCATAAAATCCTTATCTAGTATCTACTCATTCAACATCTCAGATTATTTCTATCTTGTGTCTTTCATCAGTGTATGGAGAGTTTGGTACATTTATTAGATTTCATTAACTCAAAGTATATAACAATAATAATAACAATAATAATAATAACAATAACAATAATAATAATAACATATTCAATAATAATAACAACAACAACAACAATAATAAAAATAACAACAAAGATAATAATAATAACAATAATAACAACAATAACAGTAATAATAATAACAGCAACCACAACACTAATAATAATAACAACAACAACAACAATAACAACAACTACAATAACAATAACAACAATAATAATAACAATAACAACAATATTAATAATAACAATAACAACAATGACAATAATAATAATAACAACAACACTAATAATAACAATAACAACAATAACAGCAATCACAACTATAACAAAATAATAATAATAACAATATTAACAATAACGACAACAATAATAATAATAACAACAATAATAACAATAACAACAATAATAACAACAACAATAATAATAATTACAATAACAACAATAACAATAATAACTACACCAACAATAATACTAACAATAGCAACAATAATAATAACAATAGCAACAAGTGTACAGCTTAAACAATATAACCATATGCTCTCTGATTGTTCCAATGCTAAAGCCTTTTGCATATAAATTTTTCAAATTTTTTACAATCTCTGCACTGCTCCTGTGACCTTCCATTTCTGTTTTTTTTTCTGCCCAATAGTTGCAGTTTTTATTTGCAATTCATATTATCTGCATAATTAGTCTATACTTGCATAATTAGGGAATTAAAATACATTTTCATGATTACATATATTAATTTTTTAGAGTGCCACTTTATTGAGGTTTTTATTACCTTCCTATCTGATTAATATATACATAGACAAACATATACATTTTATTTATAACATTTTACAAATATATATATATAGAAATTTAATCAGATTTTGCATACAGAAAAACCAAACCAGAGTTTAAAGAATTCTTTTCTTTTTAAAGATAATCCTCTGTATCAACAATTTTTTTCAAGACTTTCAGTGTGATTCTTCCCAGTATTAGTTTGCAACAAATCTCTTTGTTATAGAATAGATAATCAATTGTCAATGGTGAAGGAATCAAAGAAAAAATGACTAATGCCTCTTAGGTCTTCATCTATTCTTTTTCTTTAAATATTTATCTGTAATATTACCTTTTTCACTTTTACTATTTATTTATTTTAATGTCTCTTTAGGTCTTTTATTCTTGGCTATAAATGCAACATCATCAACATATCCATGGTTATTAAAATTTCTTTTACTAATCCTGGATACTATTCACTTTTGCCTTAATCCAATCTGAATTTACTCATTTATATTCAGTATTTGAAAAAAATACACAGATGGTTATAACATGATAAAATTGCTATAAAAAAGATAGAAATGAATAGAAGCAAAAAATAAAAAATATACAGTTTTTTCTTAAGAAAGATTACTACAGGAATAAAGATGCTCCTTATCCTCATCTTTCTCTCTCCTCATTTTCAATTTTTTATTTTCCAATGCACGGTATTCAAATAGATTAAGGTATACTGCTCATACCAGAAATGCAATATTACACCTCAGTAAATTCATGTACTACATTAAACTATGATGAAATGTTTATTCTATAGATATTACAGTTTAATATATTATTCTTAATTTATAGTTTTATTTGCAACTAGGGGGGGGGAGGTATAAATGAATAATGATAGAGAAATCTTAATAAATCAACTGAAATAAAATTCATACCAGCATATTATTTAAATATGTAATTTTTTATCATCATTAGAGTCAATTTGTTAGAAGCTGACTTTGTTAAACAGATTTTTAAAAATATTGTATAAATATTGATAAAACTTCAATAAATTTAGTTAATAACTAGTCAATTAAAAATGAATGGAAAATTATGTAAGATAGTATATATAAAGATGTATTATTTATTCTATTTATTGTTATATTAAATACATTTTTTGAACTTATATTGGATCTCTATATAAAGGTTTTATTTTATTGATATTTTATTTTATTGTATTGTATTTCCATTATAAAACAGTACATGGCATTCTATCTGTAATAAACAGAATGGGTACAAATAATGAAGTTATGGAAGAATAACTATGAAAAAAGTGATTATACAGAAAGTGGGTTATTGGTTTTTATGCTGGGTTTGGTAAAAATAAGGGGGATTTAGATATAAAGGCCATAGAGTTGACAAAGATTATGTTGTGGAAATGGATGGAGCTGAATATGGGAAAATTTAGAGTGGGGAATGGAAGGTAAAGTGGCTAACAGGTTTCTCTGGGCATAGTTGCTGAGAGATTCCTGACTCCATTTAAGGAGAAGTCACAGTACATCACATCACATTAACCTTAAAATAGATGATTATTATTTGAAAAGGGTGTAAAATGTACCCAAAAAACTTTTTATGTGTAATTATTATTAATATATGGTATTTATGTATAATTTCTTCACTGTCTTCCCTGGGCACTTTTTGGTTAATTATCCATTTTCAGGGGCATTGAAATATTTGTTTGTTTTTTTCCCTCAAAGTTATTTTATTGAACACGTGTTACTTGTTGAGTTTAAAAAATATTAAGAAATCAAATATAAATTCATATTAACTTTAAAAAATAATTTTGTTTTATAAATGCCATTTATAACATTTAATGAATTAATTTTTTTTACATAAATTATAACGTACAAACTGTTAACACGTTACTATGATTTTTTAAGGCTTATCGCAGTATAGTTCAAGCTGTTGGTTAATTATTTTTTGTAATCTTTTGCAAGAAGTGATTAAAAATTGGGAATCTAACAGTGACAGAAGATGTAGTGAAGTATTTTCAAAATTATAGAATAGTATCTGAGTAAAAAATGGATGCAAATGGGCATGATATGAAATTATGTATGAACAGCGATAATGGCAGTGTAATCTCAAAACATGTTCGAAGTGAGTATTTTTTCATCATGTTTTATATTTTGTTTATTACAGTTATATTAAATTTTATTTAATTACAATAATTTGGAGTTTTGTGTAATTTATTTTGTTTTTATAATTATTTTAAAAAAGTATCAACAAAATATTTACTAAGATAACCATCTTAAAAAGAAACAACATAGCCATATTAATCAATGAGGATTGCCAATTCCTCAACAAGCTTTGTGATAAATGCTTAGCCAGAGCTAGCATTTAAAATATCTCTGTCAGAAACCCCTCCCCCCCAACCTCTGACCATGATTTCATGCTTTGGCACTTCTCAGAGAGGTTCTAGGGTAGGTGCAGACACTAGATCTAAAAATACCAACCCAAAGCCAGCATTTATCTAGAAGTTATCTATTGAGAGGAAAATTTGAAAATTTCAGACATGTACATGTCTTCAAACCCGGCTATCCAACTCAAATAGCTATATGGGGCTGAGAGATTTTCAGCCATACCATATATTATTAGTCTTAGCAATATAACATTGCATAAGACTTAAGGCAGAGACTATAAATAGTCAAAATAAGAGTCAGATCATGATCCAATTCTCTCTGAGGAGTGCCAAAGCACGAAACCATGGTCAGAGGTTTGGGAGGGGGTCCTGACAGAGATATTTTAAATGCTGGTTCTGGCTAAGCATTTATCACAAAGCTTGTTGAGGAATTGACAATCCTCATTGATTATACCTTACAAACTTAAGAGAATTGGGTCATGTGATCTATGACTCTTATTTTGACTATTTATAACATAGCCATTTTGTTTAAAACGCAATGCCCCTCAAAATGGTTAATTAATCAAAAAATGCTTGGCAAAGAGAGTAAGGAATGATACGTAAGTATCATAGATTTATATATATAGCTGTTGTACATGATTTTTGTTTTTTATTATAATTTTTGAATCTTATATTTAGAGATAATATATTGTATATATATACAGATTCATATCTTAAATTAGCGATTCTTTTTTTCTCTTTTCATAATTATTTTCGATTGTTGCGAAATGGGAAAATATTTGAATACAAAATAGAATAAATATATTCCATATATGAAAATTAATTACGATCGCATTAATTTTTTTGAATTGTAATTTATTGCTACCAAACCATAATCTCTGGTCTTATACTTTTGTCTATTGTAAAAAAAAACCCCACAGCCTTACTAAGAATTTATAAGCACACAGATTTCTGATTTTAATGATAAAAAAATATTTTAATATTGACAGAAGATTAAAATAATCTGACATTATATTAATAGAAATGTCGATCTTGTTCTTCAGACTTAATTATTTTCTTATCGATAATATTTTCCATTTAAAAAGATTTATTTTTTACTCGTGTGTAAAAAAACTTAAATAAATAAATTTCAATTCGTGATAAAAGATGAGGGAGAGAAAAAGCTTCTAAGTTTTTAACAGATTTGCTAATTTATTAAAAAATCTGCTCAATAGCGTTTCAAATCCAACATTTCTCGTCTCGACAGACTTTCTGTTCCGATAAAACAGTTCTCGATTGCAAACACAAGCTGACATTTTTGAAATTAAAGCTTCCAGTAATTATCTACAATGCTAACTTTGTAATGACTTGGTCACAAAACATATAGACAGGCGAACTCTGGAGGACTAACAAAATTAAAATTTGTAATCAACAACAGCTGGTCTTTGGAAACTAAATACTAAAATTTGGAAGCTGTATTTCTGCTTAAAGAAAAGAGAAATATTAATTAGCTAATTTTTTCTTTTAAGTTAAAAACTAAATAATAGGTTCAGTTGTTGCTTTCTTTTATTATACTAGTAATCTGTAATGCAAAGATGTCATGACTGTAAATTTTTTTTGTCTTATCTATAAAAGTTGGGAAAGCAAACGCAAGCAGGTAGTAAATGCTAAGAGGGTTTGGCATATCAATATTTTGTTACCTGAGGCAAAAACATGGCGTTTTAAAGTCATTCAGAAAGGCTTGTGATTCGATGACAATGCATTCACGTACTAAGCCTACGATTTGGGATTAAAATTCAGGTCAAATGAAATTCTTTTCAGGAGGCTTAGAAATTTTTTCTCAGTAGCCAAACCAGCTAATTAACTAACTTTGGTCAGTAATTGGGTATTTAGCTATCTATAATTAGAACTAAAACAGGAGTAGAAAATCTCACATCTTATCACCTAATAATTATGTAGCACTTTTTTGTTCATTGTTTTTCTATGAAGAGTTGTAGGAGACACTTTGACCTGTAGTGGGCTGGTTATTACAATAGGCTGTTTTTTACTTAACTTAAAATGGTCTGCTAAAGAAAGTAATGGATAATAATAGGAAAAAACATGTATTGAATAAAATGAAATATATCTTTATTAAAAACGCACCCACACATTAAAATTTATAAAACTAAAAAAATGTTGAGGAAAGAATTTAAATAAAAACATATAGAACAAAAAATAACGTGCTAAATAATTCTTTGAGTTCTAGTTATAGCAAATAGCTTTTTTATAATTTGTTGTTTTAGATACGTTTTTTATAAAAATTAATGTTAAATTATGTTACCTAACTAATATTTTTAAATTTTTTTTTAGTAAGACAATAAAACCAATTACTTGGTGCTTTAATGGGTTTATAAATGTAGATGATAATTTTTTTTATAACAATCTCAACCTATAGTCAAGGCAACCTTTATTGCTAAAGAAGGTTGCCTTGACTACAGGTTGAGATTGTTGATAAATTTTCAGTATTAAAAAATTGGCTTTTGATGCAATGGCTGCAACAATAATTTTCAATAACAATAAATCATTTGATTTTTTACTTTAACAATAATATATAGGGGTTTGAACTCAGATTTTCATATGATAAAGCAAGCATCCATTATAAGAATGAGTAATAACAAGAATATTGCATTTAAATCTACTATCAGTTGGTATTTTTTTTACTCAATCTTAATATTAATGACACTATAATAGAAAAATACTCATTTTAACAAAGGCAATGTGTAAAGAAAAAAAGAATATAAAAATATTTAAAAATAATACATTAACAAGAATTAAATATTTAGCATTCTGTAAAATGATAGAAAAAGAGTTAATAATGATATAAAAAATATACCTGTGAATTGGCAATGAAAACTACAGAATCAGCAGCAGAAAACAACACATTGTACAATTATTATTTATTTCTTTTCCTTCATTAAATTGTCATTCTATCATAAACATTTTATCTGCTCAGAAAAAAAAGATTATTTTGTTTTAAACTTTCAATATATTACCAAGCATGCTTTCGGCTTAGTCGGTCATATTCATCACACTCAAACTTAGCAATTTGTGGTGAACTTAAAATATCAGTACAGCAGGCATTATGCAAATTTATAAATTTACATGTTATACTTTTTGGATAAAGCAACACAAGTCTTTCTGTTAGTTGCATGGGAATCATCCATGAAACCCACCTCTTTAATCTTCCTCTTTCGATTATCATGTTCAGCTCACTTTTGTGATTCAAAAGTATGACCAAAATTTATTTAATGTTTGAGGAACACTAGGATCATTTCTGTGCAGTTTTAAAAGTATTTATGCTGTGCCCATCTTGTGCCAATATTAGTGCATGATTCCCCATAATAAACTGCATTGCAAATAGAATTTCTGCAGTCATTATAAACAAGCTGAAGAGCCTGGTCTACATTTACCATGAATTTCAGCTGTTGAGTTTGGGCACTATGAATTTGACCATCTAGGTTGAAAGCATGCTCTGCTATATATTGAAAGTTTAAAACAAAATTGGATTATCTATGCATATAAAACCATATGTGTGATTAAAAGATCACTTATTTTTGTTAATACACATGAATTTTTTCACTTTAATAACATTTCCTTTGCAAAGTTGTAATTATTTATCAAGGGTGCATAAATTTTGCAATAATTTATATATTTCCCGTATAAAGATCGTAATATTAACTCATAAATCACAAGATTTCACGAATGTTAATTTATATACGAAATAGTGGACTTAAACAATGGAGAGAAGAACAGCTTCACGCTCCCAAATCAAGATGCTTCAGATTGGCCTATATAAGTGGAAAGTTAGGTTAAAGATAAGATGGCCACTCTTATTTTTATCAAAGTCACTATTTTGTGTCAAGGTTTGAGAGGTCCCTCTATCAGCAAAATAAAGATATTGCTTGCATATTATAAATTTCAAGGCACATTGGATACAGGTTAAAGCCTGTCTTAAAAGTATTAACATTTCCTTTATTGGAGGGAATTACTTTACAGATCAACTTAAACTATAGATTAAATTAGAATAGAATATGTATGTGAATAAAGCTAATTGCATACAAATTAGATCATATATAACATACCTTATTGTAAATGAAGAATGCAAGAAGCAGGTGAAATGGTTAGATTGGATTAAAGTTGGTGTGGATTAGAAACAGCAGAAAAAAGTGGTCAATGACAGATTAGTAGATTGACTAGAAGATTAAAACAGAATAGTGACAAATAAGAAGCAGTACTTGTTCATGAATGAAAAAGATTATTAGCAGTGAAGGATAACTAACTGAAACTTAACCAAATCACAAGAGTCAAGTTGGTAGTGGAGATCGTTAATACATAACATAAAAATTGTGGGGCCAATGTAAGCACTGAAATTGCAAACTTTAATAGTTTATTCTATTGGAAATTATATATGCCACTAAACTTAACATAATCACATTCTTTATGAAAGCCACAAGCTAGACACTAGTCTGGGGATATTGGATGAATAGGCACTAGATAGGGATTTTATGCATAAACCTTTTTGCATCCATAGATTACTCTCGCTTGCACCATGTGGCGCTACTATATGGAGAGTTTTGCCTCTGTGAAATTATTATATATGCTTATTTGTGTTTCAAAAGAGATTTGATTTGAAAGCACAAAATACTAAGTGGATAACTTCCTGGTGTGAAAAAAGACTACATTATTATTGTTATTAAGTAAACCATATATTTTGAAGTATATCATTCATTTATTTAGTTCTCTGACTGGTCCTTAAGAGAGTCTCAGGACACAGCAAAATCATCTTTTCTTTATCAGTAAAATGCTTATGATAAAATTAAAACAACATATTTATATTGGAAGGAAAGTTAATTTAGCAACAAGAGGGGGAAAGGATATTAAAAAAAGGAACATTATGAAGTGTGAAAGAGTATTACAAAAAAAGTATAAACATAATAGAAAAAATTAACGTCTACAATTGTATCTTCAAAATCCAGGCATTCTAAATGAAGAGATATGCAATTAAATATGTAAAGAGGGGAAAATCTCCAAAACGTAATGGAATTTTATTATTGATATCTTAAAAAAAGTAGATGAAGAAATATAAAAATTATTGGTAAAACTACATATCTTATGTCTAACTGATAAAGATGTAATAGATGATTGGAGGAATGCAGTGGTGCTTTTGATATTTATCACATGATCACTATCATCTATGCTTAAACTCTTCATACAGCAGTGCCATCTAGTGCAAGCCTTAGTAAATCAAAGAAGATTTGTGCATAAAATCCCAATCTAATACATTCTCATCCAATATTTCCAGACCAGTTTCTAGCTTGTGAATTTCATCAGTAAAGAGCATTGGATGTGAGATCACTGCACCTTGTTAGTCAAAAAAGTAAATGGTGGCTGCTGAAGGTTGCATTAGATTCCAAGATCTACATGCAGTGCTCTCAGATCCATGGCTTCTCACTGATGAAAGTCCCAAGCTAGAATCTAGTCTGGGAATATTGGACGAGTTTGCACTAGATAGGAATTTTATGCACAATCCTGCTTGCATTCCTTAATTACTAAGACTTGTACTGGGTGGCACTACTGTATGGAGAGTTTGATAGTGATATTTAAGAAAAGTGACAGGAATGTAATTAAAATTTATAGCAGTATATGAGAATTTTATTGAGGCAATTACTACTTTTCTAAAGTATAGTTGAATTTGAAAATGGTTCGAGCATAGTGGATCATATCCAAGTATTGAAAGAAGTTGTAGAAAGGACTAATGGGTATGAGTTTTCATTAGGCTTCGAAATTTTAGACTAAAGAAGTAATTAAAGCTTTGGATTCTCTCCTAATATTTTTAAAGCTGATCAATATAAAATAGTTATTATAGAGCATCTTGGGAAAAAATACTTCTTATGAGTCATTCTTTGGTTGATAATTGGTGTCTTACGGCAGTATTAAATAGAGGGTAATTGTGAACAAAATTTTTTATAGTCATTTTAAAATTGGAAGACTAATATCACTGGTGTTACCTTCCAAATGATTATAGTGACTTGGACGATCACATAAAGTTTTTGGACATTTGCATTTATAAATCGTTAAACCGCAATAAAGCATATTTATTGTAGCCCACACTTATTAACTATATATTTATGAATATTATTTTTTTATCACATTCAAATTTATAACTGAAACACAGGCTTATTATATACCTGTGTCTATATATGTAATATATAGGGTATACGAGCACAGACTTTCACACCACCCACCACTCTCCACTCTATCTCATAACACTGATACACTTGAACACATATATGTCGAAAAGATAAATATATCACCAATATACGTATTTCGTGCTAAACCAGCAATCAACAGTTGGTCCAGATTACCATCTCCACACATATATGCTATAAGTGCTCAGATATATATTAAGATAGCCAATCTTCATACTTTAATGGACAGGCTTCAATCTACTCTACACTCCAACTGTCCAACCGTCCATCCATTTAGAAAATCTGATGATGGCCTCAGGGTGGCCTTTGAGCATTCCATCATCAGATTTTCAATTGTATGGATGGTTGAAAAGTTGGAGTGTGGAGTAGATTGAAGCCTGTCCATTAAAGTATGAAGATTGGCTATCTTAATATATATCTGAGCACTTATAGCATATATATGTGGAGATTGTAATCTGGACCAACTGATGATTGCTGGTTTAGCATGAAATACATATATTGGTGATTATTTATCTTTTTGACATACATGTGTTCAAGTGTATCAGTATTATGAGATAAAGTGGAGAGTGGTATGAAAGTCTGTGCTCGTATACCCTATATATTCAAATTTATACAAATTATGGTTCCAATGTAAGACGGCCTTGAAACCTCCATATTTATATTTTGGATATATATATATATATATACAAGATTTAGGACTGATATAGCATCTAACATTAATAGTTTAATTCACATTGTACAGTCCAATGTATTGTTATTTTTGTGACTGAGTATTTTTTATATTATATATATATAAATTATTTAATTAAATCATTTTTATAATAAGAAAGCAATTGTATCATAGCTCTTTTGTTACAGTAGATGGAATAAGATCAGAATCAATTATATTTTACAGAATTTGCATTATATGTATTTAATATATAGGGTATATGAGCACAGACTTTCAGATGACCCACCACTCTCCACTCTATCTCATAACACTGATATACTTGAACACATATATGCTGAAAAGATAAATAATCACCAATATATGTATTTCATGCTAAACCAGCAACAATCAGTTGGTCCAGATTACCATCTCTACACATATATGCAATAAGTGCTCAGATATATATTAAGGTAGCCAATTTTCATACTTTAATGGACAGGCTTCAATCCCCTACATACTCCAACCAATTGAAAATGTGATGATGGAATGCTCAAAGACCACCCTGAAGCCAAGATTCTCATCACACCCATGTTGACCTAATATCAATCTGGCCCCTCATGTACAGGACATAATCCATTTAATACATATACAAGGAATGGGCAGACATCTCTACTATGTAATAACTGAAATACAGGATACATGGGAATCAGATTCACATTAGATCAACATGGGTGTGATGAGAATCTTGGCCTTGGGGTGGCCTTTGAGCATTCTATCATCATATTTTTCAATTGGATGGATAGTTGAAGAGTTGGAGTGTGTAGTGGATTGAAGCCTGTCCATTAAAGTATGAAGATTGGCTATCTTAATATATATCTGAGCACTTATTGCATATATGTGTAGAGATGATAATCTGGACCAACTGATGATTGCTGGTTTATGTATATTGATGATTATTTATCTTTTCGACATATATGTGTTTAAGTGTATCAGTATTATGAGATAGAATGGAGAGTAGTGGGTCGTGTGAAAGTCTATTGCTCATATACCTATATATTACATATATTGATACAGGTATATAATATGCCTGTATTTCAATTATTATAGGTATTTATGTACCTATGTTTATACTTGATACTATTGCTACTATATGTCATTTTAAAATCATTATTCTTTTGAATGCTGTATATTGTTTATTTCACATTTTGTTTTTATACTAAAGATAACTATGGTCCTAGGCCACATTAGAAATATGGCATTGTTTCATCAGTAATAGAGGTTGCATTGGATCACAATATTTGCACTTGCAATATATAGATGGCACTAATTACAACCCAATTAACACAAAATCTCTATTGACTAACTAAAAATCACTAGATACCCATTTACCGACGACTAGAAGATGGCTAGCAGAGTTGTCTATGGATCTGAAAAAAATAGTCTAAGCATGATTGTGATCACTCGATACCCATTTACTGATCACTAGAAGATAGCTAGCACAAGTTGTCTATGGATCATCTATCAGAAAAAATATTCTGAGCTGATTATGATCACTAGATACCTATTTACTGATCACTAGAAAATGACTAGTGCATCCGAAAAAAATATTCTAAGCATGGTTGTGATTACTAGATACCCATTTACTGATTACTAGAAGATGACACAGCTATCTAAGGATCATCTATCTGAAAAAAACAAACAATTCTAAGCATGACCGTGACCTTAAAAAAAATCAGTCATAACCCCACCTGAACTCAGATGCTAAATTCTGAGCATGAGGCAATTATGATGTTATTATACCATGATAATCTTTTTAGAAGTTAAAACTGATTAAGTCATATGAAGATAATTTCTTTTTTTTAATGTATCAAAGCGTCGGTCCGGAAGCGAACCTCGGGACAACTGCTTGTAAGGCAGCTGTGCTAACCATTCGGCCACCAACGCTTGACGAAGATAATTTATTTGTACTTTTTTTTTACTTTTAATCTTATTTTATGTCTGTAAATTATATAAAACACACACAGATCCATGTACTTTTATTAATACTAATTTGAAATAATTGATTTTCTTTCTTTAAATTCTATAAAATATAGACGCAAATAATTAATTTTTATTTTAAATCGATTGTTCAATAAAATGTAAATTACGAACTAAACATTTATGTTAAAATAAGAAAATTTACATATGCAGATTATTTTTAGTATTTAATTTATGCGTGCATATTTATGTGTATGTAAACATAAATATTTATGTAAAAAGTTTTATTTTAAATCGATTGTTTAATAAAATGTAAATTATGAACTTAACATTTATGTTAGAATAAGAAAATTTATGTAAGCAGTTTATTTTTAGTCTTTAATTTATGTGTGCATATTTGTGTATGTAAACATAAATATTTATGTAAAAAGTTTTATTTATTTTAGTATTTATTTCTTATGACTCAGACATTTAAATCGATACCAAAAAAATATTTTTTTTATTTGCATCATTTTTAATGAAATCGTAAAAAGATAACTTTTCTGTCTTCAGATATGCAATATAATATTATAATACCAGAAAATATACAATGGCTTCAAAGATTAAGTTTAGTTACAAAATATTAAACTTATATTATTATAGTCTTTATTGGTAATCTTAAATACTACTGAAAGTATTTACCAATAGTTAAAAAGAAAGAAAGAAAAGAGCACAATAATGTTTTTATTCTTTTTTTTTTTTTAATTTTTTTAAAATTCTTATATATATAACATCTGACTGTGTATTGCATAGTTATATATACAACATATTCATCATATTGTTAAGAAACATTACATTAAATAAATAAAATAAAATTATTGCTGCAATTTATATTTTAAATCTAACACGACCCACAACTCTCAGCGCCATCTTATATTGCTGTCCCACCTGATCACACACATGTTGAAAAGTCTCCCAGTGCTATCTTATATAGCTGACCCACCTGATCACACACATGTTGATTATTTATCTTTTCAACATGTGTGATCAGGTGGGTCAGCAATATATGATAGCATTGAGAGTTGTGGGTCATGTGAAAGTCTGAGTTCGAATCCCGCTTATATTACATATATAAATGCTGGTGTTAAGCCTGTACAATGTATTTATTTTAAATTTAAACAATTATATGAAACATGGATTGTATGAAGCTGCTTATATGTGTGTCTACATATATTTGCTTCATTTAAAAATAAATTTGAAATTATTTGTTGTGCATATATGGGTGTAAATGAGTCATGTAAACTACATTGAATAGAGTAAGATAAACTACATTTAAATATAATAAAATTCAATTTATTTTAGTTTTAGTTTAGCCCCCTATCCGTTTAGTATGCATTGCTAAGTATTATATATATTTAATAAGCCATAAGTTATAAAGAAAATTGTATCTGTTAAAAACATTTTCTTTAAAATAAAGTAGTTATATTTTAAAACAGGCAAAACTCTCCATACAGTAGTGCCACTCAGTGCCAACCAGAGTAATCAATGGATGCCAGAAGGCTTGTGCATAAAATCCCTATCTAGTGTCTACTCATTCAATATTCTCAGACCAGTTTCTAGCTTGTGGCTTTCATCAGTGAGGAGCTTTGGATCTGAGAACACTGCACCTAGATCTTAGGATCTATTTAATTTTAAATAAATAAAAAATTATTTAATTTTAAATAAAAAATAATAATTTTATTGATAGAATATTTTCTTTTATATTAATTTTGTTATTTTTATGTTAAAAGCTTTAATTTGGTAAACACATATACAAACTATTTACTAATTATTGAAGCAATAAGAAAACAACTGATGTCCAGAAAAATGAATTTCAATATTAAAACTAAATTTTAGGAAAAAATAGAAATTTGAATAAAGATTTAAATGTCTACCAGCAAAAGTTTAATTAATTTTCTTAAAAAAACTTTTAATTAGAGAAATTCCTATAAATTTTAATTAAATAATAATCTGGACCCCTTTTGTTTACATGCAGTAAACCAGTCACCGCTAAAAGCTTTGCATTGAAAACCAGAAAATGAATGCTGAGACTAGTGGGGTAGACAACTGATCTCATCAGTCAGCTATGTCTCTGGATGAGGGCATGCATGCATTCCAGCATGATGTATTCAATACCATTGTTAATAAAAAACCAATCTTTTCATGTAGCATTAAAAATACTTGCTTAGCAATGTAGAAAAAACACATCCAGTCATTGTAGTTTTACTAAAATCCCCAAAAGAATGTGGTGCTAGTAGCAGAAACTGGTCTGGGATTGAGAATATTCTCAAAGCTTGTTAAGATCTTATTTTGTGTGCTCTATATATAACATTTGTAAATACAAGCTTTATTAAATTAAGTCATGTGACATCTGACTTGATTTTTTTACCATTTTATTTTTTGCTATTAAGGCTTTGGCAATTTTATATAGCTAAAGCTAATAATATATGGTGTATCTGAACTTAGCTCAGTCCCATATGGCTATTTGAGTTAGATAGCTGGATTGGAAGATATATGGATATCTAACAATTTCAGATTTTCTACTCAATAGTTATACATTACTGGACTTGTCTTAATATTTTTAATCACATGCTTGAATATCACTGCACTTCACTGACAATGCCAGAAGCAGAAACTGATCTGGGGTTGAGAATATTCTCAAAGCTTATTAAGAGCTCATTTTGTGAGCTCTATATATAACAGAAATATTTCTTATATAATGTCTTCTCAATTATGAACTGAGAGGAATAAGGAAGAAAACAATATTCACATTTATAATTGCAAATTGATGATGGTTTTATAGGATTTTTGTTATAATCTGTCCAATTAGCAACTACTGAACCAGGAAGCTCCACAATATGTATTCAAATCTTGAGAATCTTGAGAAATAATTGAAAGAAAAAGAAAATGCTCTACCATAAAAATCTTAAAGCTCCATTTGAAAAGCATACTAAAAAGGAATACCTAAATAAAAATATAACCTCTAGAAAAGCTATGCAAACTACTCATCAACATGGGTATAATTAGCCCTGAATTTCCACATGCAAGTGATCGGCATTTTGGAGTTTCATCATAGACTCTTACCATAGAAAAAATCTCATCAACATGGCTATATTTAGCCCTGAATTTCCACATGTAAGTGATTGGCATTTTGGAGTTTCATCAAAGTCTCTTACCATAGAAAAAATGTTGATAACATATATTTTGTTTCTATTAATTTAGTCATAAATTTTCATATAAGTACAGATATTTCTTTAATGTTATATTTATATTACATTATGCTTGTAAATTTCTGTTTAAACTTACAACAAGTTCTTGATTTCCCCCTTATTTATGAATATATATGTGTACCATGAAGCAGTAGGGTGAAGTTGGTCCAACTGTAATTTTTTGATAATAGTAGACTTGACAATCATATCAGTTTACTGGAATTTGTTTAAATGTTACATTCCTCTTCTCTCCCATGCTACTCATATTTTCTTTTCTTTTGAGTACTTTTTCTTATTTGTTATAATATTCATTTATTATGATAAGTAGTTAGAGGTAAAAGTTTAGATCCGTTTAAATATATATATATAAAATTCATGTAATACAATGCATAAACTGAATGTAGGTAAATTTAAAAATAAACTATTGTAGTACAAATGAACAATTTATTTATTAAAAGTTAATATGTTAGCCATGATAGGATTTTTTAAAAGTTTTAATGAGCTTAAATTTGGTGAATTATTTTCTGGCTACATAAATCGAATTACACATCTACAATATTAGAAAGAGTACATGTATTTATGTTAATATTTTGGATATATGGGCTACCTAGATAAGTTATTTATTTTAAGTGTTGTAAGTTCTATATTATAGTCAAAGAAGGGATTCTACAAGATTTGTGTTAAACTCACATTCATATGTACATGGCATACAATCATTTGTGCGACCTGTAAAATTGTTGTTTCATGTTTGAGACATGCAAATATTTAAATTCCAAGCAATTCTCTTAATATTTGACAAAAACTTTCTATTAATATTTAGGTCATACTTATTTTTGCATATTAATTATTTAAGCAGATGAGTATTTCCTGTTGTATATTTATAGTTATACACAACACATTTTCTTTTCCCATTGTAGGTCTATGCAAAAGCTGGTATGTCTTCTATATTTTGATATTTAGTAACTGGGTACCCTTTCTTAAATCCTAGCATCTCAATAAATTATTTTTATATCATAGCAGTATATTTAAAGTCCTCCTTTTTTGCCTAATGTATTATATCCTGAATGTTTTAACTATGAAAATGCCATAATTTATAGATGATTTCATGATCACATGATCATGTTTACATACAGATGTAGTTGGATATACTATGCTCTTATACTGTTTACATAGCAAAATATTTAGATAGAGTCATGTTATCCATCCAGGATCAGCGGAAATGCACGAGATTTGTCCACATCTTATACACATAGTAGACTTCATAATGTTACATCAATGCTTTTAAAAAGCATGCATAAAATTATGAAATAATAATGCTATATAAACTAGGATTATGAATATAATGATACATATTCAGATTCATGTCATGATATCTTTATAAAATGATTTAAATTTGCATAAGTGGATGGTCAGTAATTTATATCTAAACTTGAATTAATGTCAACATTTACCCTATAGTTGCAATTAAACATGTTCAATTTATTAATCTGAAACTAATTAAGTATTTATCCTGGGTTCAAACCCTCACAATGTAGCATGATCTTTTGTACTTGCAGATGAAATGTATTCATAACTTCACCACCCTTTTTTGTTGTTGTTTATTATAATGTGAATAAATAAAGTACTCATCTCTGAATGTTGTGTCATTTATTGTAATAGATGTATTTATACTTTGTAGTTAATTTAGAGACTTCTTGATTCTCCCAACCTAGTGAAATATAAAAGAAAAATGGATGTTAACATCAAGTATGGCATCCAGATGAAGATTGCTTTGGAGTGGCAAGTAATGCTGATTGAATTTATATTGTTTGTGATGATGTTTCATAAATAATTTGCGCACACATATGAGTTAAATGGTCATTTTCTTAGGTCTTTGGATTAACTTTGCTGGGCTGTGCATTTGGACTGTTGCAGTATATATCCTTTATAAGCATCTATCATTACTTTATTTCATTTATTGTAATACTAAAAGACCTAGCATACTCAACTTTTCCAATACATTGCAGGAGCAAACATTGTTTATTCTACTCCATGCCTGTCAATATTAGCTTGGGCCATCAATAGGTACTAGATAACAGTGCTAATTCATATCAATTGCAATCCAATCGATATCTTCAGACCAGTTTTTAGATTATGGCCTCCATAAGAGATAAACTTGGACTAAGATTTAGAGTACTTAGATTTTTGTACCTAAAACACATTTCATCTAACAGTTGCCTAATGCACTTTTTTATGAACTTATCAGCTTGAAATTTAAAAAGTGTACATATAAACAGATAGATAGGTACATAAGAAGGATAGACAGACAGGGTAGACAGATAAATAGATAGTAGATAGATAGACAGATAGATAGATAGGCAGACAGAGAGATAGACAGACAACTAAATAGATAGATAATTGGTTCAATTGTCAAACAAAAAATATACATGATTACGGAAATAGCACAGCTCAGTAAGTAGATGATCTTTCACTAAATCAGATCAGTAACTATATATAATTGCAGTTATTTTCATTCTTACAATAAACAGAAGTGGCAGAAACAAATAAACAATTATTGCTTTTGTAACTCAGTGTGTAAGCTGATAATAATGTTATATGTTTTAGTTTTGTACTAGCCCTGCTCAAAAAACTAAAGGTGTCTGAAGTTGCTGTAAAAACTATTAAAATCAAAATATATAGCTATAGCTTTAACTATACACTATGCAAGCAAGATGGATTGGATTCAAAACATTAAGCTGTATTTAAATTTCAGACTGATAATTTGATGGTAAAAAAAGATGGGAAGCTGTGTAAAAGATTCATTAGGCTCCAAAATTCATGTCTGTTAAATATACACCCGAGCTTCTCATTGACAATGGTTATGAACTAGAGACTGGTCTAGAAATATGGTCAGAGTAGAACTGTGTATAATAAACAACCATTTAGTATCTATTGATTTTTTAAATCTTATGTTAAGTAGAAGAAATGAGGTAGAAACACTAAAGTTTGGGGATTATTGATCTTTTCTACATGTGAGTGATCAAGTGTGTCAGCAGTATGAGATAGTGTGGATAGTTGAGAGCCATGTGAAAGACTGAGTTCAAACCCCCTTATATTACATATTGAAGTGCAGGTATGAAAAATCCTGTACTGTAGAAAAAATTCATATATTAAAATATAGTGCTGTAGGGTCTGCCCATCCCTCTTATATGTATGTAAATGGATTATGTCCCATACTTGAGGGATCAGAGTCACTTATGGTCAACATGGGTAGGGTAAAAAGGTTGACACCAATATGAGTTTTGAGCATTCCATCATCAGATTTTCAATGAAATGGATGGCTGAATATTTGTGGGGTGGAGTGGATTGAAGTCTGTCCATCAAAGTATGAAGATTGGCTACCTTAATATAAGCTGAGCATTGATTGTGTATACGTGTGGAGATGATAATCTGGAGCAACTGCCAAATGCTGGTTCAGCATGAAATATGTATGTTGGTGATTATTTATCTTTTCGACATGTATGTGATCAAGTGTGTCAACAGTATGAGATAGTGTGGATAGTTGAGGGTCGTGTGAAAGTCTGAGTTCAACTCCCCTATATATAATAATCAAGATAACTTTTCCATTAATCGTAAACCAAATTAGTTTTTTTTTAGAATGTTTTTTTAAGTGTAGTTAAAAATTATTATATCATTTTAAAACCCATTTACATTTACGTGTAATATTTTTCCATAACTTAAAAAATAGTAAGTGAAAGCAATACATCATTTGTAAAATGAAATGCCACATTTTGCAAACATAAATTAAATGAGTTTAATAATTAATAAAAAACCTGTTCATTTTTAAATATGTATATAATTTTTTAAAGTATAATACTAAGTTTATAAATTTATTTAAACGCACTGATTACATAAATAATATTTGCTAAGGCTGTAAACCTCAAGAATATGCGTGTGAAAATGCGAAGGTAGGGACCTCTACAGGTCTTAACCACAAGCTTATGCTTTGGAAGAAAAGTTTATCAAATGTGCTTTAGATACTTTTTCATTCATTTGAAATAATATCCAATTTATTAATAACTTATAAGATGACTATGAAGGAATCTATCGCATAGTTGTTAGCATATCTACTTATAACTCACATGATGTGGGATTTGAATCTGGGTGTAATAAAATATCAAAGATTTTTTACATTTCAGACAGACTTATAATTTTTTCAGGTATCCAGCTTCAAATTATTATTTGGACATTAGTATTTAGCAATTTTTTTTTTTTTGATCTTGATTAAGTAATAAAACAAGCATGAAAAATCTTAATCTGATTTTCCTGACATTTAACTAGCTTAGTAGTGATAAAAATTGCTTTATGTTGTTTATGTTCTGTTTCACACACTTTTGGGGAAGATAATTTTACATTCTTTTATTGTTTTGTGAATACATAATAAAGAATAAAAACAAGAAGATTATATCCATGTAAACAGAGATAATTTCTTGCCTTTTATTGTTACCAGGAAACTATCAATTACTATTAATTGACAATCTTCTTGAGGCTAAAAAGTTTCTCCATTAACCTATAATAGCTCTTTTATTGTGGTTTTGTATTGAAATAAAAGGAGGTCTCTTACTTCAACACAAAAACCCAACAAAAAGAACTATATAGGTTAATAAACTTGTTTATCAATCAGAGAGATTATCAATTAATAGTAATTAACAAATGGCAGGAAGTTATTACTGTTTACTTGTATAGATTTTTCTTGTTTTTATTTATTTTTATAATAACAATCCATGAAAATATTTAATTCAGTATATAGTAATAAAATCAAGTCATATATCACATAATTTATATAGCTTGCACTTACAAATATGTAAAATAAAGAGTGTGCTAATAGCTCTAAACAAGATTTTTTAATGATAAATGCTACAAGAGAACACATTCAAAATCTTTATCTAGAATTGTCCTATTCACAGACTGGTTTTGAGCTAGGGCTCTCTTCAGTGAGGAGCTAGGACACCAGATTCAAAATACCAACTCAAGTTAAACATTTATCTAATAGTTAATTCTTAAGAAAAAGACCTGAAATTTTCAGACATCTACATGTTTTTAAATTCAGTCTCCAACTAAAATAGACCATATATTAATAGGATTGGCAATTTAATTTAGCCAAAGGCCCAACAGCCAAATAATAATAGTAATAAAATCAAGTCATAAAACACATGACTACATAGCTTGCATATATGTAAAATAAAAAGCATACTAATAATTCTAAACAAGCTTATTTTTTATGATAAATACTACAAGAGAATGCATTTAAAATCTCTATCTAGGATTGTCGCCATTCCCAGACCAGTTTTGAGCTATGGTTCTCTTCAGTTAGAAGCTAGGATACCAGATTCAAAACCCCAACTCAACCTAAGCATTTAACTAAAAAAAGCATTTATTTAAAAAAAATAAGCTTGTTTAGAGCTATTAGCATGCTTTTTATTTTGCATATTTGTAAATGCAAGCTATATAAGTCATGTGATATATGACTTGATTTTATTACTTTTATTATTTGGCTATTGGGGATTTGGCTAAATTAAATTGCTAAGCCTATTAATATATGGTATTTCTGAATTAAGTTCATGCCCATATGATTATTTCAGTTGGAGAGCTGAATTTAAAGACTTGTAGATATCTGAAAATTTCCTGTTGGGGATTTGGATAAATTAAATTGCTAAGCCTATTAATATATGGTGTATCTGAATTAAGTTCAGGCCCAAATGATTATTTCAGTTGGAGAGCTGAATTTAGACATGTAGATATCTGAAAATTTTAGATCTTCTTAAGAGTTAACTATTAGATAAATACTTAGCTTTAGTTGGTATTTTGAATCTGGTATCCTAGCTTCTTACTGAAGAGAGTCATAACTCAAAACTGGGATGGGGACAATCTTAGATAAAGACTTTGAATGTGCTATAAAAAGCTTGTTTAGAGCTACTTGCACATGCTTTATTTTACATATTTGTAAATGCAAGCTATATAAGTCATGTGATATATGACTTGGATTTTATTACTTTTATTATTTGACTGTTGAGGCTTTGGCTAAATTAAATTGCTAAGCCTATTAATATATAGTGTATCTGAATTAAGTTTAGGTCCATATGATTATTTCAGTTGGAGAGCTGAATTTAAAGACATACATATATCTAAAAATTTCAGATCTTCTTAAAAGTATTGAATTTTAAGGTAACACTCTAATCAATCAAGCCTTTGACAGGATGGCTCAGTTAGTTAGAGTGTTACCTTAAACATAAATAATCAAGAATCCAAGGGTTCAGGTTCGAATTCCATGCTAGTACTGTCACTAGTCAGGCCAGCAACACCTAAAGAAGAGGGGAGAATAATACCTCTCAAAACATTGGGCATATACTAACTTGTTTGATGTGATATTACTAACAGTTGATGTATTTGGAAGATTTAAATAAAGTTAAATTTTTCTAAAGACATTCAATCTGCATATTAGATAATGGAAATAGTTCAATATAAAAATACAACAAATATATACACTTTATAAATTTTAGTATTATATTTCAGGCATTTTTGTACCTGTATATCCCATGCAATATACTATTTTCTGTTTTTTTTTTATGACCTTCTAAAATTTCCATCTTATTAACTGCCAATTTTTGAATTTTAAATAACTTTCTTTATATTATATAATAGCTTTATCTTTTTATTTTTTTCTGTATCTCATTTTTCATTTCTTGTAATTTTATTATTTGAAATTGTTTCACTCGCATGAAGATATTTTTCAACTCCAAGTCTTTATTTAATATGCTTAATACTATTTAAAAGGATAGATTTGGAAAAGCACAAATCCTATTTTATTAGAAAAATAATCTTAAAAATGCTTGAACAGGATCAGAGTGAAGACTCTGTGGAGCTCACAGATTCGTTGCCACCCATACCCAGTAAATGGGTCAAAGAGCTACAAGATCAATTGGAGACTCCATTTTCAGTTACTGAGCAAATAGATAAAACAAAGCAATCAAATTGGGAAGTGTATAAACTCCTTTTCCCAAATCAAAACCTGATATCTACCCAATTAAGACTGTCAGTGAAACAAATGCTCAGGAAGTCAAGATACTGGTGGATAGGACCAAAGCTGGTTGATTTTATAATCAAGTTTAACTTGTCCTCCTTGCCCACCAATCACTTTTTGGTGATGCAAAAAGGATTTCGTCAAATAAACCCCATGTGTAAACTTTGTAATATACATGAAGAAACACTGGAGCACATCTTCTCTATGCTTGCTTATACTTGAGCTACACTAGAAATAAAATTATCACAAGCATTTCCTCTGGCTGTGGGAATGTTCTGTCAATTGATCGAGCAATGAAAGAAGGAAAGTACGCAACTATCAGACTAGCAGCATGCCTACTACATACCTTATGGATCACCAGGTGCCAGTATATCTTCAGACAAGGACATAGTGATCCTTGGAGAACTTTTAAAAAAAATACTAATAAACAAGAAGAACAGAGATCGCCTCCTTGTGCCAGAGCATCTCTTTGTGAACACATGGGCACATATTACCATATCTGATGATGAGACAACATCTCAGACTCCTGCACTAAACAATATGATGACAATGCCACCCAGATTGGTTGCAAAGCTTTGAACTTCTACATAAAACTATTCTAATAAGTAAATTGTAGCTACCTGACACTGTATTTTTTTTCTTAATAAAAAAAAAATGCTTCCATTAGAAATATATGCAAAAAAAAAAAAGGATTGATTTTTTTCCACATAATTGAGGCATTTATTAAGTTTCACAGAATGTTAAAATTAAAGCTTTATTTTTCGTATTGCATTTCCAAATCCATATAATATTAACATCATCTATATTCTTTATTACCTTTACAATGGACTCGCAATAGGAAAGCTAAAAAGTACTAGAAGTCAAGCATTGGTAGCCAAGAGGTCAGCACAGCAACATTGCAAGCAAGCAGTTCCTTGAAAATGGTTGTCATGGGTTCGCTTCCCGGCTGATGCTTTGACTGGAAAAAAAAAAGGAATACTGGAAATAGAGCTGGGATAAGAATAAATATAAATATAAAAATTATATATATATATATATGAGTGGATGCATGGATCATATAAGGAACATCAAGAATTTAAGAGACTATGTCAAAGAGAAGTTCTGAAGAAGATTGCTGGGGTAATCAAAACTATCTTATTAGTTTGTAAAAATAGCATTGTAAAAGTAATAAAGAACATAGATGATATTTATATTAAATGTTAAAATTCATTCATTATTAATCTGTATATATAAAATCCCTACTTTCTCTGTTGTCTGATTGGTGAATGTGTGTTTGTTCATAAGGCTGTCATGTGAACCATGTGAATGTTTGTCTGCAAGGCTGTCATGTGTCAAATTCACAACCAATTGAAAAAAACTATTACAAAGTTGTACATAACGCTGCCAAATTCACATATCAAATATGACAGGTATATTTAAAAAAAATAATTTTAATTTAGAGGCTTAATTTGATTATGAGCATTTTATTCAAAGCAGGTAATTCTGCAAAGCAAAAAAAAAATTGTTAATGCAACCAATTAAGAAAACTGTCAAATTCACAATTGAAAATTCGAGAAAAAAATACTTTGAATTTGTTTTTATAAATAAATAACGATACCTGACTAAATTATAATTTACATTAGAGCATTTTATGCAAAGGGAGTAATTCTGCAGATTAAAAAACTGTATATAATAGCTTATTTATTACTGTTATATTTATTATTTTTTTTGATATTCCAATAGTTTTTAATTAATGGACATTTTATTTGTATATATATAAATTTCAGTACATGTTAATTATCTCTTAGATAAAACAGATTAACTTTGGCTTTGTGAATTTAAATTTATGAACAAATTGTTATTGCTTGTTTAAAATATAAAACACATTTATAAAAAAAGCTAGATGATCTGTACAGAAAAAGTCATATTTTGTCTTACAATGCCAGTAGTTGTAGTAGCAACAGAAAGTTAGTAAACAGCAAAGAAAGGGTCTGAACATGGCAATTGACTTTAGATGGTTAATTATTGTTCAAAGCTTGTGAATGGTGATTGGTTAACACTCCATTATTTCAGATTAAGTATTAGGGTGCGCCTCTGGAATCCCTTTAAATTGTATACATATTAGTTTATGAGTGTATAGATACATGAAAATGCTACAGACATTCATACAATAATCTATCTATAAAACAAAATTTCTACCAATCCCCTTAAAGCAAGACAAACCCTAATATAAATAGTCCAAGTCAGACATTACCTGATTTAATTAGCTTTTATTTACAAATGTAATATAATGAGCAAGCTATAGCTCTAAATAAGCTTTTTTGATAAATACCACAAGAAAAAGCATTTACAATCTGTATCTAGAATTATCCCTTTCCCAAATCTCTATCCAGATCCCTAATCCCAACCTGGTTGGTACAGTGAGGCACTAGAACATCCAGATACTAGAACTAAAATACAAACTCAAGCCCACCATATATCTGCTACTTAACTATTAAGTAGAAAATCTGAAATTTTCAGACATCTATATATCTTCAAATCCAGCTATCTAACTTAAAAAGCCATTTGGGACTGAATTAAATTCAGGTACACCATATATTTATAGCCTTAGCAATATAACATCACCAAAGCCTTAAAAGCTAAATTATAATAGTAAGGAAAACCAAGTCATACATCATGTGACTTAATTAGCTTGTGTTTACAAATGTAATATAATGAGCATGCTGATAGCTCTAAACAAGTTTTTTCGATAAATGTTGTGAGAGAAAGCATTTAAAATCTCTATCAGAATTATTTATATCCCCAAACTGGCTTTGAGCTAATGGCTCTCATCATATGGGTTCAGCCCCATATGGCTATTTAAGTTAGATAACTGGATTTGAAGAGAGTTTGTATTTTGGATCTAGTGTCTGAATGTCTTAGCACTTCACTGATGAGAGCCCTTACTCAAAACTGGTTTGGGATAGGGATAATTTTAGATATTTTAAATGCTTTCTCTTGCAGCATTGATAAAAAAAGCTAGTTTAGAGCTATTAGCATGCTTATTATATTATATTAAAAACAAACACTCACTAAAATTGGAAGCCATTTCTAAAAATTATTATTTTTTTCTCAGTGATAGAAGCTTTTATTCATTAAAAAGACAAAATACACAACAGTTAAAAGGTTTATAAAGAGATGACTACATGGCAAAATGAAATTCAAGTACAAAATGGTGGGGGGAGGGGGAGAGATGCATATGAAATGGGAAGGGAATATGGAAAGGGTGTGTAGTCCAGGCAAAGAAGAGTCTTTGGCAAGGAGCAATGTTGATAGGCTTGGTTGCACTGGTGATTAATAGAAGGATCCATATGTGACATTAACTTTAAAAGAATTGCTATATGTTAAGTCTTTAGAGCTTTCAGGGATGAATGAAGTGTTATGTTTTCTGTGCTATGCTTAGACGCAATGGGCTGATTTTTGTCTTTTATAGATGAGTAAATTTTAGTTTTCCCCGGTGTACTTGGTACTTTGATGATAATGTTTTTAGTCAAGTTTTGTTTAAAATTCAATTTGGATAAACTTTGGGTGATTTTGAAGGTTTTAGTTTATGCAGTTTAGGACTCTGCATATTTTTTCCACTAGGGGCAGTGGCCATCTTTAAACCATTTGAAGGAATGAAAAGTAAAATGAAGAAAATAATTTTGAACTGGAAAACTTAAATATATTGATGTAGAAGCAAAAAAACACTGAAAATCTTGTTATTAATAATTTTAGCTGAATAATGAAAAAATTGAGTGGAATTTTAGGCAGATAGTTACCCAAGAGGAGGGGGTGTCTAAAAAAAAGTAGATTAAAATGGCCTAAATAACTGGAACAACTCACAAAAAACTTTATAAACAAGTTCTGAATGACAGGAAATTGGAGTAGGAGAAATATTTAAGAGTATAATAGGGAATAAAACCCTTTACGGTCCATGAAACAGTTGAATCACCCACCAAACGGGGGGGGGGTGAGGTAGTTAAATGTTGATAAGCACAAAGTAGTCATAGGGAAATTGTGTTAAAAATGCACTAAAACTGACATTTAGTGAATAAAAGAGTATCTTAGCAGCAAAAGAAGGCTTTTAAAGCACTATATAAATAAATATAAAAGGCACCTTTCCACTGCTTCAAAACCAACCTTTCTGAGTCATTCTGTGCAAGCTGTGAGGATGATGACTTTTCAGTAAGAGCTCCATCCGTGGACTTAAAAAAAATTTGTCAAAATTTTTAAAGAGATTTTACAAAACATAATCTAATAAACAAGATTTATATTTATTACTGCAGTAGCAACATCATGATAAATTACTCTTCCAGCAGTACTCAAATAACAAGAAAAAAATAAGCCATGAAATACATTGTATCAATATACATGATTTCTATTACAGGCTATCCCCCCAAAAAATGTAGATAAACAAGAAGTAAAAACACCAAAATTTATAAATTTAATAAATTTTACGATATAGTGGCAGCCATTTTTCTATCTTGAAACATGTTTATTAATAATGTTTCTTTGGCTTACATTGAAAACACATGTTTTATTCTTTCAAAGTTCAACACATATAGTATTTTATGTACTAAAATGTTTTTCAAATGTAATATTTCACATTGTTTGTATTTATAATTTGGTAAAACATTTTTCATGTCTGTGTAAAGTTAAAAGTTTTACCAAATTTAATAAAATTCATAAAGTATCTTTCTTATTGTAAGTGGTAAAATTATTAACTTATTGGTAACCGGACTCCCTCCCACATTAATTGCAACAAACAACTTAAACATTAAAAGTTTAAATGATAAACAAAAACAGGTAAGGACAAGAAGAGATAAGAGTATAGATTCCAAAGTCAATATGAACTTAAAAATATCAAAACAACTAGAGAAATGGTAGTTTGCTAATAATGAAACTACTAGAAAGTTATCAAAGAAAAAATATAACAACCAGGGCTTATTTAATCATAATAAAATAACAGTTATGTGCTCTCATAAGAGATGGTGATCGTGTAATATTTCACTATTCCAATTACCACATGGAAAAATATAGATTGTAACATAATATTGAGAAATTTACCAAAGGATTGCGATTTCAACATGGAAATTAATGTTATGTTATTAGATCAACTTCTGTAGGGCCTGCTAGATTAAAATTTCAAAAAAGTATTCTTGAGCAAACCTGATCTCAACTATAAATATGTTATAGAGAAATGCTTCAAGCAAGAAAATATGTTTGATAATGCTTCAGAATTTTATTATCACATCAACTGGATAAAATCTCTCTCAGTACAGAAAATGAATACAAGTACACTGGGTCCCAGTAGAATAAAATACTACACTTTCTTATTGCATTGCCAAATGTATATCATAAGTTCTGAAGAAGATTGCTGGTCAGTCGAAACTGTAAATTGTAAAAAAGGTGATAAATAAAGCATTGTGTAACATTAGTAAACTGAATGGACAATTTAGTATTATATGGTATAGAATAAAATACCTTGTGACATGCTATTGTTGTGGTAAAACTGATCATTTAAGTAAAAACTGCATACATAAAACATGCATTATTTGCCAGAAAAAGTGAACATTTACCATGCATCTGTCACACACGAGACCATAATATCAAAATTGAATAAACTATAAATCTGGGGGCATGAGTAATAATTATGATGTTAAGGAGCTTAATAACATAAACAATGATCACATACTGCTTGGTATGGACATCTGTGGTCAAACGTTACCAATGGAAGTAGATAGAGTGCAGGTCTATCATTGATATCATATAAAGATTAGTTGAAAATTAGTAGAGGGTCTTACACAAAAATAACACTTGCAAAATAAATATTACTGCAACAGATGCTAATGGTAATAAAATTGATATGCATAGAAGAATAACATTATCTATAAATCTAAATTCAAGAGTCAAATTTTATCACTGCATATCATTAACAAGGACTTTAATCCAGTACTTGGATTGAAATAAAATCTTTGTTTTTACTTTACTTTCGAGTGGTAAGTTAAAGCGCAATTTAAAACTTACTGCTTGGATTGATTAGATTTTACCCTTTAGAAATTTGTATAAACATCATAAAAATGTTCACTTGGAAACTATAGTGTGGAAGAAGTACCCTGGGGTCATTTATGTTTAGACTAATGGAGTTAAAATATGACCGGTCAATGTTGAATTAATATAGGAAGCACAACCTATTATCGGTAAATGATGTAAAGTTTTATTTGGTCTATCTTAAAAACTATTAAAATGGAATACTACTACTGCTTGAAGATTCATACTGAGCTACATGATTACCAAATCAGATGGAAAATTTTAGACTGTGAGAAAACTACTCTATTACATTAAGATGCCTATCCAGTTCTTAGAATAGGTGCAGTATGGCCTTCATTGCTAAAAGCTTTGTACTTCACAAAAATAGACCTCAATGCTGTGTTCCACCATATTTCATGACAAAAAGAATAGTGAAGTTATTATCATTAACCACACATATATGATTTTATAAGTATAATGAATTGCCATATAAAATTATAGTGGCACTGAATATTTTCCAAGCAAAAGCAGATAATCTTTTTTATGGCATGGGTGGTATTATTCCATACTTAGATGATATTTTGATCATCATAGAATTGAAGTTGAAATTAGGAAGGTGAGTGAACATAGATTGTTCAAAATTGGATAAAGCAGGAGCCAAGATAAATGCATCAAAATGTTTCTAGTCTACAAATGAGATAAAATTTATTGGGCACTTTATAAATAAAAATGAAAAGTATCATCAAACAAGATGAAGACCATAAAAATACTGCAACTTTAAGAAATGTAAAAGAGTTAAAACATTTTTAAAACTGAAGGAAAGTTTCATTGCTATCACTGTTGTATTGATTGTTAAAAAAGAAACAATGTTGGAAATGGTCTAAGGAACATGATTTGGCTTTTTGAAAAGTCAAGGATCTCTTAATTTCAAATCAACCCCTGATATACTACCATAGTAACCTGGGTATTATTACTACTACATATGGATTGGAATACGGTGTTGAAGTTGTCAAAGCCTTGAGAACATTTTCAGAAGATTAAAAAAATGTACAGTCAGATTGACACAAGTGTTAGCAGTTATTTTCACCATCAAGAAATTTCATCAGTATATTTATGGACAAAATAAAATTCCGCATGGTTCATCATCTGCTTCTAGGAACATTTGGTACTGGAAATAAATCCTGAACACATAAGTCAACACATGGCACACTGTATAAATGTAGTCAGGATATGATTATGAACTAGTATATAAGCCTTGAAAGCAGATTGGACATGAGGATGTTTTACCACACCTATCTGACACTAAAGAAAGATAGTATGGTTTTAACAAGTTAAATTATATATACACCATGAATTATACTTTGTTTAATGGTTCTATACAGAGGCAAAACTCTCCATACAGTAGTGCCACTCAATGCAAGTAAGAGTAATCAATGGATGCAGGAAGATTTGTGTATAAAATCCCTATCCCGTCTCTACTCATCCAATATTCCCAGGCTAGTTTCTAGTTTGTGGCTTGCTCTGAGTGGCACTAATCTATGGAGAGTTTTGCCTCTGGGTAAACAGCTTGTATAGGCATAAAGAATGGTGATCATGTGATATTTAATGGTTTTATAATCAGTACACTAAACAAGACCAAGGTTTTATCCAGTTACTGATATGTTTTAAAATATGGTTGACTAGAAAGGCATCCAATTGAAACTGTAATGCCAATTTGGAATTTATGAGATAGCTTATCATCTTGCAATGATTATGTGTTAATGACTAACTGTGTACTTGCATTACCAGAAGGCTAAAATTAAATAGTTTATTTACTTAATCAAAGAAATCCTGGAGTCATAAAACCTTTAGCTAGATCATATGGCCAGTGGCCAAATCCGAGCAGTGAAATAGAATAAATAGTAAACAAATGTGCAAATTGTTAGTCAACTGCTAAATTACCATCTAAAACACTTGATGCATGGCCTAAGTTAATGCATCCTTGGAAATGATTACATTAGACTACACACATACCAGGTGTGCATGGATGTATAATTTTGAGAATTGTTATGTTTCCACATTGGACTGAATATAAGATAGTTAAAAAAATATGAGTGCATAATGTACAATTGAAGCTGTTGGAAATTTTTTTTGCTACATGTGGTTATTTGGAGATTATTATAAATGATAATGAGACTGGTTTTGACTCTCAGCAATTTATGAATTATTTAGACGATAAAGGGATATGGTACATTCATCCTCCATCTTATCATCCCGAGAGTAATGGCATAGCTCAGAAAGTCATTCAACATTTGAAGCTTACATGGAACAAAACTTGTTATAAGGATATACCAAAAGCATTAGTTGAAGCTATCAACACTTTACTCCATGTACAGCAATGAGGTGATACTGACCTCATTGAAAAAATTAAAAGACTGAAGTGGAGTTGGGCTGGATATGTTATTAGCAGTGATGATAATAGATGGATAATTTAAATATTAAACAGGATTCAAGAGACCGAAAAAGACCCAGAAAGAGACCACATGTAAGATGGATAGATGAAATAAAAAAAGTAGAAGCTAAAGATCGGAGAAGATGGATTGAACTTGAGACCTTCATTCTGCATTGGATTAATAATGGTTGCTGCTGCTGATGATGATGACAGCAACTAACAAGATACCAGACAAATTAATAATGCACTGACATTCCTGCAATCACTTTTCTAAGTTGTTTCTAACTACAATTAAAAAAATTAAGAGCGCAGTTTTGATTGTGAAAATTTAAAATTGGAAAGCATATGGACACATGATGTTTAAAAATAAATGATAAATGAATACCAGGAGTGATAATGCAAACTTATCAAAGCAGCTGTGACTGGTAAAAGTAAAAATTGAAAATAAAATAAGAAGACATGTAAATCATTTTCATCTTCGTTCAAATGTTTCTGTTTTTGAATGTATATTAGCAATGGATGAAGACCACACAAATATGAAGGAAATAGAACAATAAATACTTTGTTAATTGAACAAAAAATTGATAGAGACCAAGTGGAAATAAATGACTACAGTATAGATGAAATAATTGAGCCTGAGGAAGATTACATTATTACTAGATTGCTACAAGAAGAACAAACTATCACAAATTCACAAGAGAAGAAAAAATACTTTCTTCTAGGAACATTAATGGACTATATATATGATTGAAATCTTCATTCATAGATTAGGGAGAGGATTGGAATGTCTTTGCATATATTATATAGATTGTAAGTAAAATGAATTTCATAATTATGTAAATGCATACAGATTGTTCCTAAATTTATTATCTTAATTTTAATACACTTAAAAAAAATTACAAACTCTAGACTACGTAAATTAGCCATTTATATGCCAAAGTTCAGACTTATATAAAAACCCTTATTTAAAATTAGAAAACAAAAGAAATGGCAAATTAGTAATAATTTTTATTAGTCATTAGATTAGAGATTATCCTCTTAATGAATAATATTTATGTAATGTAATTTTCACTCACATGCAAAGATAGGGGCTGGTTTCTATTCACTTTTAACCCCTTGTGATAGGTATAATCATAAACATGTGACCAAAGATATATGAAAAAGATGTATAGTCCTCAATATGCACATTTCTTACTGAACCAGCACTTATCAGTTGGCCCAGATCACATTCTCTTACACATATCTTTAGGAAATAACTACAATTTAATTGGAGTGTCAAACTTTCTGCCCCCACAACTTTGACTCAAACCTCTTTCTGAAAGTATATTCATAATTTTTGTTAGTCATTCATAGGACTTGAGATTATCCACTTAATGAATAATATTCCAGTAGTGTAATTTTTATTACCCCACTAACATGCAAAGTAGGGACTGATTTTTTATTCTCTTTTAGCACAGCAGATAAAAGCCTGTTCCTATCTTGTGTGTGATTGATGTATTGAAATTTACACTACAGAAATATTATTCATTAATTGGCTAATTAGTACCTGAAAAGTGTGTATGCTCAGCAAGAATAAAGAAAACATGGAGTAAATATGATCCATTTATTTTTAATAACAGATTGTCAAGTATGTTAAAATATTGAATTGCCAGAAGGGTAATTGTTCTGGAAGACAAACACACTCACATGCACACAAAGACACACACACACACACACACATATATATATATATATAAACTGTAACAACCACATGTGTAAAAGACTTTGTAATTAAAACACCTAATGTTATTTATATTATCCTGTGTATGTGAGAAGCGAAAGATGCAACTTGAGGAATAATAGTAGGCTATATTTATTTCTTATGGAATCCTAAACCATTTATTTCTTATTTATTCATATTTATTTTGTTAAAATAATTTTTTTATTACTAACATTGTGTTAATTTATTTAAACTTTTTGATGCTGTCTCGACTGATATCTCAGGACAAGCTAAATAGATAGCGGTTACCAAATGGAAGTTCAAATTAATGCCTAGTTTGGTTTTTAGTTTTTGCCTTTATTAATGCATAAATTGTAGTTTTGACTCACAAGGCATCATTGATAAAGCATAAGACAGAAATTGACCTGAGAATGGGAATTAAATTGCACTAATATTTGATAAACACTAAAAACTCAAGTTTACAATAGATGACACTAGAATAGAGACGGTAGACTGCTCTTATTAAATAATAACAACAATAACCTGGAAGATTTAGATCAGTTCATAAGTTGAAGATACCTGGTTCTATTCTCAATAGAGTAAAGGACAAAGAAATGTTTAATCAATAGAAAGGAAGTGTTATTTTCAAATCAGTCATTTTAATGCTTAAATACCACACAACTAAACATGTGATCATTAATTAAAAAAAACTTAGCTTTAATAAATATTGATTTCTTTCATCTGTAGTATTGCATTGGCTACATTTTTAAATAATATATTTTGTTTTGTTTGTGCGATTTTGCAGTCTGAATTCTTTTTTAAATTCACACACACACACATATATATATATAATCAACAAACCTCACATGATCACTATTCTTTATGCTTACATAATCTGTTTACATACAGGCAAAACTCTATATAGTAGCGCCACTGAGCGCAAGCTAGAGTAATCAATGGATGCAGGGAGGTTTGGACATAAAATGTCTAGTCTGGGTGTATTGGAGTAGGCATTAGATAGGGATTTTACGCACAAACCCTCCTGCATCCATTGATTACCCTGGTTCACACTGAGTGGCGCTACTATATAGTTTTTCCTGCATATGTATAGAATATAGATTTTTTGTTATTAATAAACCATTTTGCAATAAAACTTTAACCAATATATACTACAACACTATAGTTTAGAAATAAATTATTTGATTATAGCCGTATGAACTCCAATTTAAGTACAGAATTTAACAAACATTATATATACATAACGTTTTCCAATTTCTGATTACTGACACAGTTGACTTTTTCTCACCCGTCAAAGCTAAGATCAGCTGTCCAAATTTTTATTTTAGAAACAGTTTTTCTAAAAATGATTTTTTCACATGCGATGGACAACTAGAGTTCAAGTTTGATAAACGTGAGGAATGCGAACAGCATGCCAAGCAGTCCGCTGATGTCCCAATTGAATTACTGACTTAGAAGACATTCACAATCTTCTCCTACCAATAGAAAATACTTAATTTAGCTCGTCTAAAACATCAGCAACAGCTAGTTACAATCAATCACAACCAACATCAAGATGCACGTCAGATAAAAGAAACAGTTTCTACAAAAGTTGAAAAATGTTCTATTAAGAAATATAGCTTCAGATATATTCAAAGAAGTCAAATGGTAAATAAGTAACGAATTAAGAAAACGGCAAAGTTCTAATACAGTATATACGTACACATGGAAAGAATAATTATGCTGAAATAAATTCAAAATATTTAAGTATGCTAACGTTTAATCATTTATTAATCAAATCATTTATAACTGTCGAATTATCTCGGTCAATTTACAACCGCAACTTAATTCCTAGCTCTTTACGTAAATATGTTCAATCCTTTATTTTAACAAAAAATATATATATTTGATACCTTCACAGAAGCATTATATCAAAGATTATTTGTTTTATACCCGGCAGATATATTCATATATATTTAAAATATCAGATTAATCTGTATATTTTTTCTCTAACTAATATTAACTAAATATCCTTTTACTAATGCTGATTAGAAATATGAATTTTTTCTACAGTACAGACTTTTCGTACCTGCACTTATATATGTAATATATAGGGGGTTTGAACTCAAACTTTCACACGACCCTCAACCATCCATGCTATCTCATACCGCTGATGTTCAAATCCCCTATAATGCTAATTAGCTAAATAAGATTTGCCTTCGAGTGGTCACTGGAAAAAAAAGCCTATTTATGACCTGAAAATATTCTCAAGGTTCACCCGGATCAGATTCAAATCTTAGATCGTGGATATGGCATGTAGACATGCTAATCACTATGCCATGAGACACCTCTATATTAAAAATTAGATTTTATATGTAAACACTAGCGTAGTTTTTTTTAAAGAATCTTACCAATGAGCTAAAATAATGGATTTACGTCTGAAGTAATGACTCATTTACAAAAAAAAATCTAATTTAGAAATGTTTATCTATAAATATATAATTATTTGCCCTTTAATCGTACTTTAAACAAAATGTATGTGTGAATAAATACTAGCATGACATTTACTCGAAAATATCATGACCGACTAAATTAGTTTATATATTTGTAAAGTTGTTATTAAAATTGTTATGTGTATATGCTGGTCGGACGGGAAGTAAATAAACTATACTCTAGAAAAGTAGGCTATGTCAATATAGCAGATTAAAAAAGCATGCTAATTTGCAAAAATATGCAAATTGGGTGAAGCTAATGTAAATATTAAATTAGCCGCAAGTATATGTGACAGTAGCAGCACATTACCATGAAATGCAGTAATTGTGCCGTTAAGTGTGTGTGGCAACGTGTGTGATGATCAGTGCATGCAAAGAATAGTACAGTGAAGTGTAAAGTTTAATACAATGATGAGGAAATACAAGAAGATTCTCTTACTTCATCTACATGTGTGTTTATTCTAAAACAATCAGTAAGCAAAACTAGTAGTATTACTTAAAATATGCTACTTATTAGTATTTTATGTATATGGAGTAAATAAACTCAAATTGTAAAGTTTATACTGTGGTTCATGTAATTTATTCCACAATGAAGTGTTGACATCAATATTGTGTCTGCATACAGCACAATAATTTTTGCCAACAGTTAAAAGAACTTACAAAAAGGAACAGAATGGAACACTTCATAGTTCACAAAACCTGGTGGACTATGTTAGTCAGTTAATATTAAGATAGATAAACAGAATAGCTTCATATTACCTGAAATTAATGCATAAGTCAGGAAAGAGATCACTGATGCTGGTACTTTATGGAGAATACCTGATATGCATGACAATGCTGAGTATAATCACCAAAATAAACAGTGGAAATGTTGACAAACAAAACATTTGGGAGCCATCCCTATATTAATCCCCAAAAAAGAATGAGAAGAGGGAGACAAAGTTAGAAAACATTAAGTTCAATTGAGAATAAACAGTTTGGATACATGATACACTATAAAAGAAATGGCAGACTGGAGCTATATCAAAACTGTTATCAAAACAATTACTTGCAATACAATTGGACAATGGTAAAGAAGTGAGAAGAGATGATCATATTAGAAACTGCTTAAGTGATTCACTTGATAAAATAAACAGACAAGTTTTCCTGTTTCTAATATGTGATTATGTAAAGGAAAATGGTGACTTATCTGAAACTCAAGTGAAAGGGATACATAAACCAAATTTAATGAAGGAGATTCTTCAAGATTATATTCTCTTGATGTATCTACAGAACCAACCAGTGACCTTGGATTTAGGAAGAATAACCAGAGCCTCCTCCTAAAGCTACAAAATGGAGAAGGCCAGAGAAATTAAAAGTCTATGTATACAATTAAACTGTGCCCTATTTTCTAAAGTAAGGAACAGTTGTGTTATGTCTCACTAAATTTGTACCTATATTTATAAAATTAAACCACTGGACATCATATGATCACCATTCTTTGTGCTCACACAAGCTATTTACACAGAGGCAAAATTCTCCTTACAATAGCACCACTCAGTGCAAGCCAGAGTAATCAATGGATGCTAAATAGAGATTTTATGCACAAACCTTCCTGAATCCATTGATTACTCTAGCTTGCATTGAGTGGTGCTACTGTATGGAGAGTTTTGCCTCTGCATAATTTATGAAGTTGTTAATAACTCTTTACTCAGATTTACATGTACATTGGTAGAACATGAAGTAAATAAACTAAACTTTAGAGAATTAAAGTTATGCTAATATGCAGATTAACAAAAAAAATGCAAATTTGCAAAAGTATGCAAATTTGGACTAATCATGCAAATTAAGTGAAGCTAATTTAAATACTAAATTTAGCCATGTGTATATGTGGCAGGAGTAGCATACTGCCATGTACAGTATTTCTGAAAATAGTGTGTGCAGTAAGGTGAAGAGCAATGCATTCAAAGAATAGTGTAGTAAATTGTACAGTTTATTACAGCAATGGGATACTTTCCTCTAATTTAATCTACATGTGATTTCATTGTAAAAAACCTGCAAACAAGCTAGTTGAATTAGTTAAGATGTACTATTTATTAATATTCTAGATGTAGAAAATAAATAAGTTCCAAACATCACATGATCACCATATCTTATGCTAACACATAACTGTTATTAAACTGGCAAAACTCTCCATACAGTAGTACCACCCTGTGCTGACCAGAGTAATCACTCAATGCCAGAAGGCATCCATTGATTACTCTGGTCAGCACAGGGTGGCACTACTGTATGGAGAGTTTTGCCTGCTAAAAAAGTTCTAGTTGTTAAGTTTATTTTTTGATTTGTAATAGTAAGGGAATCATCATACTTTACATGACTTAATTAGCTTGTATTTACAAATGTAATATACTGAGCATGCTAATAGCTCTAAACAAGATTTTTTGATAAATGCCACAAGAGAAAAGCATTTAAAATCTCTACTTATCCCTATCTCCAAACCAGTTTTGAGCTAATGGCTCTCATCAGTGGGTGCCAGGATATTCAGACACCAGATCTACAATACAATCTCAAGGCCAGCATTTATTTCATGTAATTTATTCCATAATAAATTATCAATGCTGTTTACTGTTGATATTGCCTCTGGGTATAGCAGAAATGACCCTATCAACCAATGTAATAAAACACACTATGCTGACTTTATCTCCACCCCTAAATGATAAACAAATTGATTTTTGGAAATGCTCAAATTATAAGAAAATTTCCAATATTATCATTATTTTTTAAAATTTACGATCGACTTTTAATTCACGTTTTTATTACTGCATTTGGTTATCATTTTACAGTTCAAGTAAAAGGCAATCTTTTAGAGTATAAATAAAGAACTTTTATCATGGAATCAACTGATCATTGTCAAAACTAATAATGGTTTTCATCAAGTAAGTAGTCAGACATTAATTATGCAAAGACAACACATCCATTTATAAGCAAATAATACCTCAGAGTTATTACACATTTTAAGAGGCAGAAGGGAATATAGAGCTTATGAAGATAATTTTCAAAAAAGGATCAAAGGCTTGTATTGTTTTCAGAGATCAGAATATTTTATAGATAGGGATTTTATAAATGGACACTAGTACTGTCACAGGTCAGATCAGCAACACCGTAAGAAGAGAGGAGAATAATACCTCTTAAAACAGTGTGCATATGCTAACCTGTGTGTTATTACTAACAGTTGAATGTATTTGGAATATTTAAATAGTTACATGTTTGTAAAGGCATTCAATACTCATATTAAATGATGAAAATAGTCCAATATATAATTACAACTAAAATACCATCATCACAAACCTTTAGGAAAACATTTTAATAAAGTGTTTAAAACACCTATTTCTAATAATATGTAAAACAGTGAATGATTTGTAATTAACAATTTTATAATTAATAAAGTTTGTTCTGCTAATAATAACGGTAAACTTTTTTTTTTAATTTTTGTATTGTTAAAGTGAATAATTATTTAATGTCACTTATTATAATAAAGGAGTTAGTTTGCTAATAATGAATGAAAAAAATCCATCTTTCTATTTTTCATTGGATTAATTGAAAAAAGTAAAGTAACAAAATCTGTATTAAATAAATTCCAATTTTTAAATATGAACAATTAATTATAAAATCATAAAAAATTCTATGAAATTCTATTCTCAAAAGTAAAATTGCATAACTCACTGGCAAGTGTCATTTTCATTTCTTCTCTGTTGTTGTAAACATTCAACATTAAATTTAAGATTAAACCATTATTATTTATCAGAAAATAATAAATTTAAGTTCATTTGATGGATATTTTTGTTTACTACTGAAATATATTTTAAATATTTACATTTTAATTCTAAAAACATTAAATGAATGAATTTGTAATGAAAATTTAAAAAAAATTGTACATAATCATTTCTAGAAAAATTATTTTCATTTTCCAAAATCAATGAAATTTCCATTATTTGTCATTTCTTTTTAAAATCTGAGTAAATATATATTTATTTCTCTTAAATCTAATGAATTATGCTTTAAAAGTTTAAATTTTTAAACTATTTTTTGCAATATTACAATATTTTCATTTCATTGATTAGTAGGAAACTGAACTTGTAAATAGCTTTAGGGTATATGTGTATTGTCGAAAAATGTAATGTTCTATTTTTAAAAATAAAATATTTTCATTCAAAATAAATTATTAATAATTTATGTTCTTGTTTTGTAATAGTTATTGCACACTTATTGTACAAAGAAAAGTATGAATTGTAATAAATTTACAAATAAACATGTTTTTGGTTATTTGAACTATTTTTACCAAACAACATCATACAAATTTGTGATGTTAGAAGATGTCAGAAATGCAAAAGTGACAGTCATCAAAACAGAGCTAAAGCTGTCACATTGTACTGATATTTCAATTTTCTGTCCACCTATTGAATTTTTTAAACTAAAATTTTACATTGAAATATATATGATAAAATGCACATATGTAAAAATAAAGCTTGTGAAAATTCTCAATAGGTGGCAAACTACTAGAAAATATAAGAAAATCAGATTAACTGAAATGAGAATTAAATTATCACAAAAAATAATTACTTTCCTGCTTGACGGATTTAATTAAAGGGGATTTAAACCCAGACTTTTAAGCTCCCTTCATTCATTCACTTTATCCAATATAACTGATACACATGACCACATATATGTGAAAAAGATAAATGATCTCCAATATATGTACATGCTTATCCAGCACTCATCAATTGGTCCAATTCATCATTTCCCACATATATATAATCAATGCTTGGTTCTATATTAAGATAACAAATCTACAAACTTTAATGGACAGTCTTCAATCACCTCCACTCTCCAACTCTGCAGCCATCCATATCATTGATAATCTGATGATGTAATGCTCAAAGCTTTTGTTGATATCCATGTTGACTCTAAGTCATTGCGACCCCTCATATGTATGACCTCAATATGTTTATTTAAATACACAGAAGAGAGATGGGCAGAATATGAACTGATATATAATATTTAGAGACAAATACCGTATATATTAGGGATCTAAGATGTCAGCCATGGTCAAACAGTTGACCTAAAGTCTCTGCAAGTTGACCATGTAATTTCTTTTTTTTGTAAAATTTGCATCTAATTTATTTTAATATAATTCTAAAACAATAATTTTCTCTTTTTTTTCTAGAATTTTTTTTTAAAATTTAGGAACAACTTTAGAAAATAAAGGTAATTTAAAATTATAATTTAATAAATATTTTATAAAGTGACATGGACAAATTATAATACAAGAGGGAGCTGAGGTAATTTAACCTTTTGCCTAATGAACTTTCTTATTGGCCAGATTAAGTAAAAATTTGACTGATTTTATTAGTTAAATATGGATCTAGCCAGTTTCCATTCTGAAATATATTAAAGTACAATAATCAGAATTGTTTTAATTTAGCTTCTAAAAATTGAATTATTTTAAATTCAAATTGGTTAAATTCAGTGAAAAATTAAAAATAAAGTTAAACATATGAAAAATAGCCTGTAGTAAAACAAAGGAATTAGATTTTAATTAATCATTACATGAAAACACCGGTGATTTCTTGTGTCTTAGAAATTATGACAGCTGATTATTCACTTCTGTTGTCTTTTCTTTGTCTAAAAATAAATATTTTAAATAAGAATCCAAATCTAGTCACATTATCAGTTAATATAGTATAAATAGTACTTATAAAACCCATAAATAATTATGAAAAATAGTTCCATTTTCTAGCTAACACTGAATGTCTATGATATGCAGATAGCAGTCAATGTTATTCACTTGTTTTGAATAGCAGTCAAATGCTATTCACATTCCCTTGAATATTTTTTTTTGTAAACTTTAAAAATTTTTGAATCAAAGTTTATATTTAAGTAAATTAATGTAAAAAGTTAATTATAAATCTAAAAAATTATGAGAAATATATTTATTTACTTTCAAAATCTATTATGAAAGCAATAGCAGTGAACATTATTCACTTGTCTTGAATAGCCATCCAGCGCTATTCACTTTTCCTTGATTATTCTTCTTGTAAAATTTAAAAATTTTCAAATCAAACTTTATATTTAGGTAAATTAATATAAAAAGTTAATTATGAACGTAAAAAATTACCAGAAATATACTTATTTATGATTTATTTATGTTCAAAATCTATTACAAAAGCATTAAACATTTTGGTTTGATTTATGACTTTGACATTTAGAAACATCTGGAAAACAATAGCCAACATAGACAGTCAGTACTTTGTGGCACTTAATAAGGGCAAAGAGGTGAGACTATATACAATATATCACAATCAGAAATCAATTTTCTGCAAAAAATACTGCCAATAGCAGATTTTTTTGGAATTAAAATATCAATAAAGCTACAAATTTACAATAAAATAAGCATAAAATACTGGAAATGTGGCCAAAAATAGCTGATAGATGGTGCAAAATTTTTTTGGTTTCTGGTTTGAAGTCTTGAAAAAAATGTAGGTACCCTCAGATACATTTTCACCAAAAAATTCCCCCAATGTCTAAAAGTTTGCCCACCTCGGTATATATACTTAAACTAGATATAATTAAAGGTTATTAATTTACTCTATCCAATATAGCTGATACTCATGACCACATACATGTGAAAAAGATAAATGATCTTCAATATCTATATTTTATGCTGAACAAGCACTTGTCAGTTGATCCAGATGATCATATTGCATAGAACTGAACACTGATTTATATGTGTGTGGGAGATGATGATCAGGACCAGCTGATGAATGCTTGTTCAACATGAAATATGTACACTGAAGGTCATTTATCTTTTTCACATGTGTATCAGTTATATTGGATAAAGTGAATGACTGAAGGAAGCTTGAAAGTCTGAGTTCAAATCCCCTTTAATTACATATAATTTATGTTTGATAGATTAACAGTGGAATTTTGCTTAGTTTCCTTTATATGAATTTCTTCAAATTTTTTGGCAGCTTGTATCTTTAAAAAAGAAATGGTTTAAAAAAATCTAAGTATAAACATAGATACATATTGTTGTGTACTGATTGATTATGTATTTATTAATAGTTATATATACATAACAGTAAAACAGTACTTTTAATTAATTCCTTAACCCTCCACAACTTCAACAAACAAAATTAATGGTAATTGAAGATGGTTAAGGAATTAACTGAAAGTATTTTTGCAGATTGTATTGATTTCTACTTTAACATATCATACCATTTACACCTTTCTTAAACACTTCATCAATACTTTTATTTATATCAAACTAACAGTTTCGACTGTCCTGCAGTCATCATCAGAGCTTTTGAAATAGGATTGTCAGGAGTTCTGATGATGACTGCAGGACAGTCAAAACTGTTAGTTTGATATAAATAAAAATATGCTCTGATGATGACTTCAGGACAGTCGAAACTGTTAGTTTGATATAAATAAAAGTATTGATGAAGTGTTTAAGAATGGCGTAATTGGTATGATAAGTTAATTATTGTTATATTTATTAGTTTTATTGTTATTATAATAGTTTTTTTAATTAGTGGACATTTTATTAGTAATATATATATATACAAGCTGGTTAATACAGATAATGCTGAGTCACTCTAAAAATAATTATATGCAGAAAAGATAATTAGACTAACTGCAAATAAGAACATTCTAATTTGCATTATAATAAAGTCTAATAATATGTAAATTAGCAAAGTTAATAAATAACCTGGACAATTTCTAATAGTGAAGAATGGAGAAAATAAAGTGAAAAAGCACTCTTAAAACTCAAAAAAATAGAGTGACAGCTGATAATGCAATTGCAGACAAGATAACAGTAAAAAAGAGTTCTTTTCAGGTCTAATTAAATGAACTCAAAGTATGAGTGAGCAGATGCTTACTTAGAAATTGTCTGTGAGTGAGGATTTGAAATTATAGGGAGTAAAGAAAGTGTAGATTATTGAAATAAAGGTTTTGATAAATTGTGGAATTAGAGATGAGCTCCAACTAGTTATCTATGTATTTATTCATCTATCTATTGACATATAAACTGTTATGTCATCAATATTATTATTGCTTTTCAATTCGCTAATCACCAATTAAACTACTAATTTATTATTATTGATATAAATATATTATTAAAAGGAAATTACCTTAAGAAAGTTTGAAATTGTTGATTGTTATTAATGTTGGGATTGTCTAAGTGTTTACCGGTTTTTAATTATATATATATTATAACGATCGGGGTGAAAGGGACAGAACGTAATCTGCACTACAGGTAATGGACAACATAACAATGATGGCACACGAGATTTAATTCTTAATCCGGCCCGCTAACAAATTGGAGAAACAATAAGACTCATGGACTCAAACATATATTAACAATTTAATACTAGAGACATTCCAAAGATAAAATCTAATATCTTTAATTAAAAAGGGCTTTAGTAATGAATAGCTAGAATCAATTAATGAATTGGATCGATTTAATAATGAGACAGAAACTGATATATGATGAATGAAAAATATATTTATTGACAAATTTCGTATATATATATATTGTTATAACCATTATTTAGCGAAAGATAATGCACGCAGGCATTTTTATTCACAGACTAAGCAGCATTAATCAAGGCAATCTGTACAACAATAATTGATACAAAGCAAAACAAAACTCCATATAGTAGTGCCACCTGTGCTAAAAAGAGTAATCTATGGAGATGTGATCATGTGATGCTTGCTGGTTTAATAATTGATACGTAGGCAAAATAAGTTTGTTGCTATTAATGAAGCTAAATATTATGCTATATAATTAATCACTACATTCACTTATTAGTTATGCCCTTTCATCATCAGATCGAGTGGCTGTTATACATGAAATCAAACCAAGTCTGGAGTGAAGCTTACTAATACATCTGATTATAATAAATTTTTATATTAAATATGGGCCTATAAAGCATTCCAGATAGCTTTAGATCGAACGGGTTTTCAAGAATGCTTCGGATCAACGCCGAAGACTGCATATTAGGGAGGCAGAGTTGGCTATAGCGATTTTACTAACATGCTAGGCACAAGTAAAATATAATATTAAAATTGCTCTGTGGATGGAGGAATAGTTTTTAGGGTTTTTGTGACCAACACCGGTTTACCCGATAACCGGTCGTCATGCTGCTAAAAGGGAGGCGAGGGACTTAAGTGCTAATCTGGCCCTTAGCTCAGTATTAGCTACTGCACTACCCATAAAAGAGGAAGATGGGCTGGACTTACTGTGACTCCATCTTATTGTATATAAAAAAACCAGCATAACGATAAAATATTAATAAATTCTACATCCGCCAAGCCGAAGTATATTATAAATTAAATATTATACATTAAAGAAACACTAGTTTATCAGATCAAAAGAGTCAACTCTTCTGTAGCATGAGAAATACGATATGCTACTGACGGGAATATATATAGCCAAACTTTACTTTATCCCATTCAATCTCTTTAGTTATCTATAATTAATAAACTTTTAAAGGGAGAAAGTATATTTAAGGGATTTACAAATACTTTAATAAGAAAAATATACTTATTATTACACTCCAGGCTAGTTTAATCTTTAGTAACATAAAAATTAATGGTTGCAAATTTGGATTTATAAGCCACATTTTATATTTATATTAATTAATTTACTAAATGACAAAATAATAACGAGCACAAAGGGTCACCATTATTTATAAATTAGGGTATCGAAACGGAGCGCTAAATGACGCTATTATAAATAATGATACAAAGATTTTAAACTGTATCTTTAAAAAACATATTCTGTGAATAAATGCACGCCATTTCTAAACATAGGCATAATTAATAATTATTAAAATAAGCAAAAGAAATGTAAATATAACTGCAGTGATTAAATTATATAGCAAAGCATTGAAGAAAAATTAGCAAAAGTATTACATTTTATAGAATTCAAATATTATTTAGAAAAACAATTTAGAAAGAGTTTACAACAATATAGTTAGCTAACTTGATTTTGAAGGAAAAAATGATGATTTTAAATTTTACACAGAGCTCTGCAATTTTAATCACATTAAAACAGTTCTCCTATAGTTAAACTGGAGGTACTCGAGCTAGCATGAAGGCGAGTTCTTTGGTGGCTTATGGCATCTTCAATTTAGTTGGGAGATGATTTAAAATGGTGTTTCTGTAGCTGGATGGAAATTGGAATGAAGGCAAGTCATTTTTAGTGGCTTACGGCATCTTCTATTTGTTATTGGCTTGTTAGGGCAAAGTTGGTTGTTGCTTCAGGCTTGGGTGGATTGAACTTCGGCATTCCATCATGGGGATGGCAGAAATTTTTGCCTGACTAGCAGGCCATAGTTAAATTAACAAATTATTAGCTTTTTGTAGCAACAGCTCTTCAAAAGCAAGATGGAGTATATATCTTCCCGCTTAAAATCTGGCTTATTTATATATTTTCACCAAGCCTTAACACCTTTTTGGAATTTCGTTTGCCTCAGGACCAATTGACTTTTAATTAAAACAAAATCATATAATCTAATTTCTGCTACTGATAAAGTCTCCGAGGTGTTATTTTTAATTTACTTAAAAATTATTAAAATTTATAAATCATATAATTTGATTCAGATTTCACTAATTAAATTCCTTTTTAGGTATTATAAAATGTTAAAGCTTAGCAGAAGTAACGGTATTTCTGACTTAATGATAAAGTCTTTTGTTGAAACAAAATCAATCAGTAAACTAGATTTTACTTTTACCCCGGGTGCGGTCACTAATTGATTTCTTGTTTGCACAAAATTCCCATTTTTAATTATAAACCGATGATTTTTATTTTAACTTTAAATAAATAACTTTTTACATATTTTCTTTATATTGTTTATTTAAAAAAAACATATTTGACAGATCTTAAAAAAAATACTTTAGTTTCACCTATATCTGTAAAACATTAAATCAGAAAACCATAAATATCTTAAAAAGAAAACATTTTAAATTATTTTTATTTAATCTGAAATATATATATAAATCATTATGCCGTTATTCCAAGGTTTAAATTATCCATCCACATACGAATATAATAGCGAAATAATTAAGAATTGACTGAAAATTAATAAAACATTTTATGAATAATTATGAAGATTTCTACACTATAATTTTATCAAACCTGTCTAATTATAGCGTACTTTCATATGTAAATGGATGATGCCATTCAAGCGGCCATGATAGCAAAGTTTTACCGCTCGACTTATATATATATAACATTTTTACATTTAAGGTAGGTTCGAAACTAGTTCAGATGAGTAGCTCATTAGGTTGATGGTGAAACGGAAAGAGATTGGAAGGTTTCCATTTCAATATATAATAACAATAAAAATAACAAATATAACAAAAATAAACTATTATATACAGTCTTTCAATCCACATAAGTACTTTAAGTTAATTCCTTAACCTGCAATTGCCGTTAAATTCAAAAAACAAAATGGAAGCAAACATATTCAACTCAAATCCCATGATTCCCAAATTTTAATGTTACCAGCTTGTTTATTAATTATATTCATTTTATTCCTATTTATTAAAATTATATATATATTCTAATATTCTCATGGATAAAGCAAAGTATTATGTAAACAGGCAAAAACTCTCCATATAGTAGTGCCACCTTGTGCTAACCAGAGTAATCAATGGATGCCAGAAGGCTTGTGCATAAAATCCCTATCTAGTGCCTACTCATCCAATATCCCCAGACTAGTTTCTGGCTTGTGGCCTTTGTCAGTGAGGAACCTTGGATCTGAGAGCACTGCATGTAGGTGCAGATCCAAGGTTCCTCACTGACCAAGGCCACAGGTCAGAAACTAGTCTGGGGATATTGGATGAGTAGGCACTAGATAGGGATTTTATGCACAAGCCTTCTGGCATCCATTGATTACTCTGGTTAGCACAGGGTGGCACTACTATATGGAGAGTTTTTACCTGTTTACTAACAGTGATGTGCTAGCATGAGGTGACATGTGATGTTTAGTGGTTTAACAAAGTATTATGTCTGGGAGTTTCTATGTAATAAAAATATAATAGCTAAATAGCTGATGTTTCAAGACTTTCCTCAGAGCTGCTTCTTTCTCAAATCATAAGAATGTGTGTGCAATGCTCTCAGATCCAAGACTCCTCACTGCTGAAGGCCACAAGCCAGAAACTAGTCTGGGGATATTGGATGAGTAGGCACTAGATGGGTATTTTATGCACAAGCCTTCTGGCATCCACTGATTACTCTAGCTTGCTGTGTGTAGCAATACATATAGTGAGTTTTGCCTGTTTTAAGAATGTGTGTGGTGAGATTTAAAATGATTTTTTCCTTTGTTATTTACTTCTTATTCTCAAATTCTATTGGCTGAGAAGTTTTAAAAATATTTTATCCTCCAATTTTAATGCTAGCAGCTTGCTTATTAATTAAACTCACTTTATTTCTATTTATTAAAAATTGCCTCCTTAATTTTTCTTTTATTATGGTTTCTCTTTACATAAAAAATCTTAACATTTTCAGGATCGAACATGATCCAAGAAACTGCTAATGGTAAAATTCAGGATTTATGAAATTTGAGTTGATGACATTTGTTTCCATATGTTTTGTTTGAATTTAATAGCAGTTGAGGAGGGTCAAGGAATTAATCAAAAGTACTTCCATGGGTTGAAAAAACTGTATATTATGTTTTAATTACCATTATATTTATTATTTTTATTGTTATTTCAGTATTTTTTAATTAACAAACATTTTATTTGTATATATATATATAAGGATCTTGAGCTCAGACTTTCAAGCTCTCTACAGTTATCAACTTCATCTTATACCATTGATACACATGACCACCTATATGTGAAAAAGTTTTTTGGTTATGTGTCTCGGTTGCATAAGATGGAGTGAATAGCTTTAGGGAGCTTGAAAGTCTGAGTTCAAGTCCCTTATAATATATATCAAGTTTAGTATAGTCAATATACATGTATTTAAACATAATATATTATTCAAAGTAAACAAACTCATTAAATTTTTTTAAGACAACTTGTGTATATGTTTCAATTTAAAGTAAAATTGAATGCACAGCTGTTATATTAGAGTCTGAGCTCACACATATTACATAATAATAATTGTTATATAAAAATGCTTTGTTAAAATGATATAATTTTTTAAACATACTACAAAATTATGCAATATTTTTGCATATCTTAAAAAAAATGAAAGAAGGAGTTTAAAAGTTTGTTTGTACATTCAAAATCAAAGAATCCACCAATCAGCAACTCTAGGCTGTTGTTGTTTCATTTTAAAGCTTTTTTTCTGTAAACAATTGCCATCTTCAGATTTTTTTGAAACTAATAAATCAATATTTATCTTAATTCAAGATTTTACCACAAAACAGTGTAAATGTGCCAAATTAATAGTAAAAAGGCTAAAAAAGAGATTTAAAGCTAAAACACAGCACTCCACAAGACATGGATCTGATTACCAATGTCAACAAGTTAATCAATATTTTAAGTTATTTCAGTAAAGTTATTTAATACTAGCATAGTTTAAGTATTGTGTATTTTCTCTTGTTTCAGCCATTGGAGTCCTTGTGATCCCAAAGTGAGCTTTGAAATAATTGTATATGAAATATAAATGTAAAAGATCTATTGCATGCAGGTAATGGATAAAACATATTTAGCCTCAGAGGGATTGTCAATTAATAATAACATACTTTTGGCAACATCAAAGGCAAAGGTTCTCTTGGTTTACATGGATAAAATCTTATTTCTGTTCTTTATTAGAATAACAATCCACAGAAAATAATTTAATATATATTAATGTAAAGCAATACGAAAACAGAGTTTAAATATAAAATTAAGTAAGATTTATTGTACCAAGTATATTTTCAACACTTTCATGTCATATTCGTGGTTAATCTGCTGAGTACATTAATTTTTTGCTGATAAGAATGATGTTTCATTTTTACCACATTAAATTTTATGTTTAAACTCTGTTTTAGTACTTTTTACATTAATAGTTAGAATGGCAGAGTATCAAAATGTAATTCAATATACATAATAACAGTAAAAATAATAAATATAAGTTTTTTTATATGTCAAAGCATTGACCAGGAAGCGAACCAGGGCCAGCTGCTTGGAAGGCAGCTATGCTAACTGCTAGGCTACCAACTAACTATACAGTCTTTCAATCCACAGAAGTACTTTAGTTAACCTCTTAATCGAAAGTACTTATGTAGATTGAAAGAATGTTTAAAATAATTAATTACCATTATATTTATTATTTTTATTGTTTTTACAATAGTTTTTAATTAATGGACGTTTTATTGTATAACTCAATATATATATATATGTTTTGAACATCTATATAATTATCTTTAGAATTATTTAAATGAGGCTAAGATAATCAAGATCATCTTTAAAGTAATATCACTTAACATAATATGTTTTGTGATAAGGAATATCTACTGATGGCAAGTCCACTTATAGTACCTGATGGTCTAATATCTTGATGATGATCAGAAGTGATATATTAATCACAGCACTTTGATAGGTTTATTATTACAGTTATTTTAGCACTTATGTATGCGCAAACAGCAGAAATATTGATGTTTGCTCTTTTATAATATTATTCTCCAAGCTTGTCATTGGTTTGGTAACAATTAGCCTAAAATTCTACAGTATGCCTCTTTAAACTGGTATTAAAGATTAATTAATTATCTGGCTTCTGATATTCTGTTCACTGTTGTTGGTAATTTCCTTTAATTGTAAACTTGTTGCTTATATATAAGCTTCTGATACCGATTCTTTGCACATTGTTTACAAGACTCTTTGTTTATCTCTTCACTATATGCCATTAGAATATATACATTTATTAAAAAACATTTATAAATTTAATATATACATATAATGTCATAAGGAAGCACTTCAAATAATTAGCAGTATTTTATCACGTTTTCTTAGCAATGCTAAAAAAAAAACAAAAAACAGAATTAGAATATCTTTACGTAAATACACAAATAATTAGTTAATTTTATTAACTCTCTTACAGCAATCATCTTTCATATGATCTCCAGCTGTTTCCTCCAGATGTTATCCGTCTATTTAAAAAAAAAATCTTATAGCTTGTGATACGTTAAATCATATGCAGCAATACTAGAGGCTGGGCTGACACACGTCATATGACCTTTATAAAAGGGTTAAAGTTTCAAGGAAGTAAAATCAATCAAAAACTAACAAACTAACAATTTTTAGAGTTGATCCAATGGAAAGAATCATCAATTATTTTAAAATGCAAACTGTACATATATTATAAAATTTAATTGTAGTTAAAAATTTTCACCAAAGCTGAAATAATTATATCTAAGATTTAAATTGACAGACCACATGTATATAAATAATCTAAATATGTAAATACTTTGTCATGTGACTAAATCAATTTAACTTGACATTTCGAATATTTTAAAATAAAATGTCTCTGATCTTCACCCATTTGGTAATGCAGACTATGGCTTATTTATAGTAATACAATATATACCAATTATCTAAATAGAATTTTCAACAAAACAAAGTTAGTAAAAACGATTATAAGTAAATAAACATGGTATATATATATATTTAAAAAATGAATGAAATAAAAATAAATTCAATTTACATTTTTCTGCATAAAATATGTCAAATTCTCTAAAGAGCGCAACTCTACTAACAGACGCATCATGTCTAAATTTGGATAAATGAAGTAAATTATATTGAAATAATAATATGAAAATAAATTATTATTTAAAAAAAAATTCTCTTATTCTTTCTCTGTCAGAATCAAAATTTGAGATGCTGTCGTCTTTATTTTTACATTAAGCATTTTTTTTTGTTTGTTTTATTTTGTGTAATAACTAATTAAACACCTCAAACACCCCTTTTCTTTTGTTTCTTAATAGTTTTGATAAAAAGAAAAAAAATCTCTTCATCACTAAATGCACTCAGTGTGAGCCAGAGTAATAAATGGATGCCAGAAGGCTTGTGCATAAAACCCCTATCTAGTGTCTACTCATCCAATATCCCCAGGATAGTTTCTAGCTTATGGCTTTCATCAGTGAGGAGCCATGGATCTGAGATCCTAAGATTTAGATGCAGTGCTCTCAGATCCAAGGTTTCTCACTGACAAAAGCCACAAGCTAGAAACTAGCCAGGGGATATTGGATAAGAAGGCACTAGATAGGGATTTTATGCACAAGCCTTCTGGCATCCATTGATTACTCTGGCTTGCACTGAGTGGCACTACTGTATGGAGAGTTTTGCCTTTTTTAAATCCTGTTTTACATGAGAACAATCACTTATTTATCATCTGAAGAAGAATGCACTCAAAAATATAAAATCTTCCACTATACTTTCTTTCCTTGATCTGTTGTAGGTTATGATTTTATCCTGGGTTAAAAAGTACACATCATTTTGTCAAAGCAAATAATTTTCAGTTATGTCCAATAATAACCAAATACGTTGATTTTATACAGTGATTATAGTAATAGATAAATTTGTTCTTAGATTTTTCTTGTTTTACAAAATTACAACAACAGTCAATAATAAAATTTGATATATATAAATATGGAGTCTATATAATTTCCTTTAGAATTGTCTGGACAATGCTAAAGAATTGAGGATCACTTTCAAACTTTGCATATTTTATCAACATGATATACACAGGAGTACCCCAAAATAACCAGAATATTATAATAAAAAATTGTTTATTATTTTTGAGTGTTATAAATTTAATTTCTTTCAAATTACTATCCATTAGATGCAATACACTGGTCTAAATGTATTTTCATTTTTCAAAGTAATTCAGAAATATTTAAAATATCCCTGTCAGGACCCCCCCCCCCAAACCTCTGATCATGGTTTCATGCTCTGGCACTCCTCAGAGAGGTGTTAGGATAGGTTCAGAAATACTTTCAAAGCAATTCATTTTAACATGTTTTATCCCCCAGTTCTAAGTCTGCAAAAAGATTGAGACATTGTTTTCATTCAAGAGATTAAAAAAAGTGGCATGAAACGAGATCGAGTGAATACGGCTGATAGATAAGCTAGAGGATGTTGAATTTAATTAAAAATTGTTTCACACTCAAGGCTTTGAGAGATCACACTTTGTGGATGTGAAGTGTGCACTCTTTTCTTTGTCACAAAACAGAAATTATGTTTTACCACATCACATAAATATTTCAGAACTTGCAGATAAAATGTCTGACCATTACGAAGTAAATTTGAAAGAAAAATGCCATTTGCATAAAAAAACAGGGTTGTCTTGACTTTGGACTTCACTTGCCGAGCTTTTTAAAGACATGGTGAATTTAACATTTCAATTAAACCTCTCATAAACTTGTGCTTTCATATAATCAGCTTTATTGTAATCTGTTTCAAGCATTACAACTTTTTTCCTTGTCATTTTCTGTAAACAAAAACAGAATTTCACATTATCGAACTTTTCTTATTATAAACAAGTGACAAAAATGCAAAATGCGATTTACAAAACAATGTGTTATGTGGCCCCATGAATTCACATGGTGATGTCATTTGACAGATTGATGCAGAAGGGTCCCTGCAAGAAGTATGTAACAGCTGACATATACATTACAACAGGCACACAAATTAGAGAATGATTCCAGTTACTTTTGAGTCTCCCCTTGTATGAGTCATCTATCTAGGCTGTACATTTATAGCACCAGATAGTGCTCATATGAGCTGATAATTTTAATAAGTACATCAGTTGATACACTTTCATTTATCAACAGTTGTTTATGCTCATTTAGCAAAATATTGAATATATATTACAGTTTATTTAGTATTAATACTTATGTATATATAGGCAGCATTTGAATTTGCTTGATAATTAGGATTGTCATCACACTATATTATACTTAAATCGAATTTCAAATGACAAATAATTATTTGCCATTATTCTTTTGATTCTTTTTATTTCATTTAGTTAGAAATATTTGTTCAGTGTGTGTTATGGTACTGATGGTGATTAATTCTGTTAAATTATATTACATATACTTATTGAAGGTTATATAAATATTGTAATTATATAGTACAATATTAATAATACGCTGATGCGTTGCGGTGAAACTTCTCTATGTAATAATTTATGTAGGCTTAGCACTCTCAGAGTTTTGTTACTCCATAATCCTAATTGTCTGTATCCTACTTTAACAATTTTTTCAAAAGTATATATAAGTATATACAAGTGCCATTTTTTTTGTTTATAGAGTTATTCAGTTTTCAATATTCATATGCATGTCTTGTCATTTTCCAAACATTATAAAATTATATATATATGTATATAATAGTTTTTGGATTAAATTGTGTATTAGTATAGATTAATTCCAAATGTTTTGATGAAATAGCACTGCCATTGTCAAAGTTAACATTTCAAAGAAAAAACATTAGATCTCAAATACTAATGAGATTGAGTATGAGGTAAAGAATAAGATTGACCATCTTCTGAATGCTCAACTACTTTTCACTCAATCTCATTTTTTACTTCACACTCAATCTCATTACTATCTGAGGTTTAGTGGTTTTTCTTTGAAAAGTTAACCTTGACAATGGCAGATACTATTCACCAAAACATTGGGAATTAATCAATACTAACACCCTGGTTAAACCAAAAGTCATTTTATTTACATCATATATATATATTGTAACGATCCGGAGAAAGGGACTTAACGTAAATCTGCACTACAGGGCGCCATCTAGGCATTTGAACCTAGAAAAATTTATAGAGTAGGCAGATACGTAAGTAAAAAAAAAAAAAATTTTTTTTTTTTTATATTTTGGTTCCGGTCGCTAGCCCATGTCACTAGCTCAGTGGAGACGCATATGTAACGATATATAAATATGTCGTTACATTTATTTAAAATAAAAACTTAAAAGTTCGCAAATAAAAGGAAAAAACTAAACGCTAAAATTAAAAATGTTTGTTATACGTATATACATTCGCACAGATGCTAAACTTTAAAAATATTTTTTTCATAAACAAAAAAAAAAAGTATCTGAACGTATTTTTTTTTAATAAAAAAATACCAGATTTTTATAAGTTAAAGTAAAAACAGGTATTAATTAATTCCTGTAATCTGTAAATGGAAATGATTGTTTATTAATTATCTAAAAGCTGTGTAATTAAAAAGTCAGATGAAAAGTTAGATAAGAGAAGAAAGAAATTTTAGCTTGACCAATGGAAGCACTAAGCCTTGGCTCGGACCCTAACGAAAGTGATAGACTAGTGACGTTTTGTTCATTGAATCCTTGTGGATAATATAAAAAGGGAAATACAGTTTTTTTCGGACAGTTACAGCGTTGTGTGTTTGAGAGATGTGGTATGACGCACATACCACACTCTCTATAAAAAAAAAAAAATGAAAAGACTGATACCTTGAACCAGCTATTGCCATCTCCAGAACATTACCTTCCAACGGAGGCGCCGCGGGAATTGAAAGCAGAGGCCTGGACTCTTCTACCATAAGCTAATGAAATGAACAATTGTTAAAATCAATTAAGGACTTTCGTCAAGTTTTACAAATTGATAAACAAGAAAACTGAAATGTTAAAACGGACTCTTATCTGACTTTTGTAAGTTTTTAAATCAAATTAATAATGTTTAATTTTATATGTTTTCCGATTGATAAACATCATTTCCATTTTTTTTTCTTATTGTAAAGATTATTTAAATGTATGAAATTTAAGTTGTTTATAGACGCTTGCATGGATTCGTTTGCGGTTAATTATATTTTGGTTTTCATATTTGATCAAAATATATAGACATTCGATAAATAATGATACCTTACGGTGAGTATCTAAAATGTATTTATTCGGATGTCTTTTAAGTTATTGGTGACAACGCAAGTATCTTATGGTGAATACTATTGGGTTACTTATAAGTTTCCCTCTGCGATTGTCGGTATCAATAATTTTGTATTTTGATCGTTTATGTTTATTTTGAAATGTTTTTGACCGTGGAATCTATGTAATCGATCTATACCCAACATTTTTAAACAAATCTGTGCGAACGTATTTAAATGTTAAAATTAAGTCGGGCGTGAATGGCTATATAGTTTGCAAAGTTGTATTAAGGGAGGGTAATCTTAGGTTATTCATTTCGTAGTTGAATTGGTTCAATGGATTGGATATATTTGTGTAATTAGTAGATGTAGTATGAGGTCCGCTATGGGCAGGATTATAGATATATGCCACACACCCTCTGTTTGCCTATGGATGGGTTTGTAAGTTGGCAGAAGACCGCAGTCCATTCCTATGGAGTTTTTTGTTTATTGATCTACTTGCCAATAGATGTCACATTCCTGTTGGTGGAGAGTCAATCTCTTCTCTATTTCTACTTATTGTTCAGATGTACATTCCTGACAATATAGTATTTTGTGTTGTCATATCATGCTACATTGAATACATGAATGTATCAGATGGATTGGCACCAGTTGATTGCGAAATTTGTTGCCTAAGGTTAAATCAGGGAAGAATATTTTCTTTTCAAATGCAGACCTATGTAGTCCATTCATACTCGACCCTCTAAATAAATAGTAAACTCATTATTTGCAATCTACTTAAATTTAGAATTAAAGATCAATATAAAAATATAAAATGTTAAACTTATTCCTCAAAATTTAAATATTATTTTATATGTGCGTAAATAAATATTTTTATATGTTAATTTCTGGCAGTGGCTTTTACTCTTTGATATTTAAGATATAAATTAAGATATAGATTTTTATCTCTGCGTCTCCACTGAGCTAGTGACTTGGGCTAACGATCGGAATATTTAAATAAAGTGGAATCTTAACAGCACGTATCTGCCTACTTTATAAATTTTTCTAGGCTCAAATGCCTAGATGGCGCCCTTGTAGTGCAGATATTGTTTTTGTGGTTAGATTCGATCTTCACTTTCATTCCGATTGGTACAATATATATATACGATTTTTATCATCAGTACAAGATGTATATCTCATTTAGTAATATATATATATATTGTAACAGTAGCTAGGTTCGAATATGAGTACTAAAGAAAGTAAAAGGCACTAATGATTACAAACAAGTGTTTATTGCAGTTGTTATTATGGATTATCAGAAAAAAATATGGGAGACTTTCTGGTCAGAAGATCAACAGAAGCTTGTACAATACTAAATTATGTGAAAGAAATATGAAGAAGGGAAACAAGAAAATTTCTCTCAATTCTTTTATTGCCAGGTGGCGAGACTGAGAATTCTGGATGCATGTAATTTGTCAGAAGGTCACATCATTCACATCATAAGGTACAATATGCCTATGAATGTAGAAAGAATAATGTTAGGGGTGAGAAAGGCATCTATCGGAGAAGTGATAGAACTACTTAATGCACTGGACATGAGCATGTATGACCATAGTGTACCATTGAAATGAGGAAAGGAAATCCTAGATAAGCAAAGTGCTAGACTTGGGGTGGAAGAATGATGATCCGATGGGGATACGACATATAGAAAAGGAGGTGATGATAGTTACAAACCAAAATGGCAGTTCAAGCCAGATGCTCAGTGTCCACCAGACAAGCCAAATTATGGTCAAGTAAAGGGATCATAAAATGCTCTGTCACTCAAGCCCATAGCAAACCCAGAAAGGGATAAAGGATAGCTAAGCATCGGTTAAGAAGCCTTTCCAATACACAGATGATATTTGAAGGCTATTGCACCAGGGAGGTATTTTAATAGTATCTGGGTTCGAATATGGGTACTAAAGAAAGTAAAAGGCACCAATGATTACAAAAGTGGGTTTATTGTGGTTGTTATTATGGATTGAATTAATAGATATGAGAAAATTTATAGATATACATTCGAACCCTGTTACAAAAGAGTGTGAGTGAAATACATTAACCATTTAAAAGTGTGAATGTATATATATATATTACATGTATTGTTGTGATGTTGCATAGAATTAATTACTAACAGATAGATTTGTATGTGAAGATGAAGAGGAGCAGTTATGTGCGTAGTTGTATTTTATTTTATTTTTTTGTTTTATATATTTTGTTGTTTATTACCATAAGTTACAATTATTGAAATAATATCATTAATAGCACATGTTTCTTAATAAAAGCAAATTAAAATATAAGGCTGGAGAGAGTAATAAAAGGGTGTCACCAGTTGGGCCATGGGCGATTTCTGTTAATGACACTTGTCATCAGAATTCCAAGAACTGGCCACTAAATATTTTGGGACAATGGAAACTTGATAATGCTAAAAACATTCCTGAGATAATGGTCATTAGAATATGGATAAACAAAAAAAAAGTGAGGTGAAAGTGAGATAAAAGAAAATAACTATATTATTTTCTTTTTTTTTAGGAGTGATTCAGAAAAGTGATCGTTATAGAGAAAAAAGTGTGGAAAGTAAAATGATTTTATTAATTAATAAAAATTAATAAGAATAGATTCCACTGAAATGCTGGGGTAAACCAGACCAGTGTGTAGCTGTTTGTGACCTGCATACCACTATGACCTTTATCTATGGAGATTTTAGCCATCTATTACAAGCAAGTGAAGTGATCGCGGAGCTCCAAACAACAAGAACTTTTGTGCCCTCAATTTTAAAATCACCTACCTAACACCTCTAGAATGGATTATAATATGTGTAAATGTTATAGAATCTTTCATCATCTTTCAGACTGACAACTCTCACTAAGACAATCACCATTGTAATACTGTAAGCTTACAGGTGCTTTGCCTTAAATACATGAATGATCACCCTCAAAAGAGGTAACTATGACTTTCTCTCTATATATTGAATGAATATATAATCATTTAATACTAAATTAAGAAATGTTTGCTTTGTCCCAACTTTAAAAAAAAATTATAGAAAATAGATTAAATTATATAATAAATACAACTCTAACACATAGTTGCACTCTGTCATGAATGTGTATACTGATATTATATATATGTATCAGAATGACTGGGTTGTATGATTGAGTTAGTGGTATATATGTCTATTAATAAATATTAGAATTTTAAGCTATAACTTGGGTATTTATTTGAATTACGAGACTCTTATACATTTTGGGGTTATTATTTATAAAAGTTTACTGATACTCATGACCATATATCTCTAAAAGAAATAAAATAATAATATTCGTAGGGCAGATAGGAAAATTATAAAAGTATATAAATGATGTTCCTTTGTAAGATAACCTTGGTTTTGTTCTCCCAATAGACATTGTCTCTAGACCTCGAGACTGAACTAGTTTGGATAAGGCACCCAAAAAGATCCACTGAACCTTTTCTTTTGTTTTTGAGGAGTATAATTCTTATTAATTGGTAAGATTGGTGTTTGAGGTTGGACTTGTTTGATGCTCACAAATATACCTACTCAAAGCACAGATAATAACTTGTTCTCACTTAAATTCTTAGAATATGATCATGGGTAGAGTGTTAAAATATATATTACTAAAAGGGATGTACATCTAGTACTGGGGATAAAAAATATACTAAAAGCATTACTTTAATGTTCTGAAAGCTATTTTACTGTTATATTATTTTTATAAATTTGTTATTAATTTACTGTTGTTATTTTGCTGTAATATTGTTTACTTAGTGTTCTTTTTAATTTTGTTTACAAATGTTAAATAAATTGTGTTAATAAAATATAAATAATTAATAAAGTATAATTATGTTAATAACATAATGTTAAAGCAAATTTTAGTCTACTCTGTATAATAGTGATAAAATGTCACTTTGTCAGTATAAGCATTCATGAGTGAAAAATAATTAATTAATTAATTAGTGAATTAATGATGAGGTCTTGATTTAATTTAACAGTGTTAGTTAATAATGGGGTTCTGCATACAATATACATATTTTAAAATCGCTAAAACATCACATGATCACCATTTCCTACACTTACACAAGCTGTTAAAATAATATCCAACTCCTAATATAGCAGTGCCACCTAGTGCAAGCCTTAGTAATTAATGAATGCAAGAAGGTTTGTGCAAAAAATCTCTATAGTGTTTACTCACCCAATATCTCCAGATTAGTTTCCAACTTATGAATTCATCCATTGATTACTAAGGCTTGCACTGGGTGGCACTACTGTATGGAGAATCTGCCACTGTTTTAATAGCTTTTGAAATTGTAGGAAAGGGTGATCATGTGATATTTCAGTGCTTTTATATCAATCCTGTTCATAGAATGATTATGACTATGTTTTTAAAACACCCAAGATACCAACATGTATAGATACTGAACTGGGTTCAGATCTTTACGACTAGAAAGCAAATGATCTTGGATTGAAAGCATTATGTTTTCATCTTGGGTCATAGCATTATAGTTAACAAAATAGGTAAAAGATGACTGCTGGAGGATTGCATTTGTTTCTAAGATCTAAATACAGCGCTCTCAGATCCAAGACTTATCACTAAAGAAATCCACAAGCTAGAAACTAGTCTGGGGATATTGGATAAGTAGGCAGTATATAGGGATTTTATGCACAGACATTCATGCAGCCATTGATTATTATGGCTTGCACTGTGTGGCGCTACTGTATGGAGTTTTCTACTGTTTTAATATTTATACTATTTAATAGTAAAATCGTTTATTTTCAGTTTTCTGTGCGTTTTAATACAGGCCTAAGGCAATGAAGTCAAGGATGAAAGATTTTTGAATTGATCCTCAGATAAAGACAGTTGACATTTGCTTAATTTAAATCGAACTACTGTTCTCATTTTGCCATTTGAATGCTTGAATTTTATGTTATCTTCTGAGTAACTGATCATGTGACACTACCATTTTTATCAATATCTAATAAAGTATTCATAAACAAGTACAGATTTAACATAAAAATATTAGAATATATGTTTATATATCAGTTAAAAAATTAATTTTTTTGATGCAATAAATATTAAAAGATTCCTGATATGGAATTGTGGGTTATTCTAAAATATTCTACATTGTTTTTATACATATGAGGAGTATTTGGCTATATATATATAATTTATGATTCTGGAGCAATTGACTTGTTTAAAAGTTCTTTTAATGCTAAGAATAAATGGGAAATAAGTCAAATTGTGGGTAATGTTTAATTTAATTATTTGTCAAGCGTTGGTGGCCAAGAGGTCGGCACAGAAGCCTTGCAAACAGTTGTTGCGGGTTGGCTTCCCTGCCGATGCTTTGACATACGGGGAAAAAATGCTATTATTTTGTAGTTCTTTACACTTGAGTAGTGTGCTTGTAGCAGTGAAAACCATTAGTAGTGTTTTAGATTTTATTTTCTTGGCTAGTCTGGTTAAGTTGTAAATTTGGTGTAATTTTGATTATTTATTGACTATACACACATATATAATATTGTGGAAATAACTATTCTTTACACATGCGCTTGGAGTGACGCACTTTCTCCTGTCAATTATTGTTTTAATCACCATAGGTGGTCAACCTGTGGTTAAAGCTTATTCTTTAAATAAACTAACATTGATAGTAAAATTCGGTTTAAAAATAATTATTGACAGGAGAGAGTGCGTGTAAATTGTAGCGCATATGTGAAGCATAGTTCCTTCCCCAATATTACACATACATAAATCATTATATTATTAATTATTACATATATATATCTTTTTGTTTTCAGTTTAATTTAATACAGTTTCAGTATTATGCTCTATAATTATAACTGTTTTAGTTCATTTTGTGTGCTGTTTTATAATGTCTATTATTAATATGTAAATAAACCGATTTGCATATTCCAGCGAATTGATAATTGAATGCTCCAAAAATACATTAAACTGAACAGAAAACCAAAAACGTCAAAGAAATAATAATTACACAGTTCATAAAGCATATCAACATATACATGCAAAATTTATTACATAATTAATGAAGTTTAAATAATATGTTTTTATATATTAATTCTAATATTCTGTGTAATAAAAATATAATAGATAAATAGTATATATATGTGCTGTACGCACAGATAATGAAGCTAGTATATATAATCGAAAGCAAATATAAAATACTATTTTAGCTGAGCGCTTTTGAGAGACTTCTAGCTCTCATATTCATAGCTGCTTTCTTGTTAAAAACTGTGTTGTTAGAAGGAAAATTTATGCAAAATAATGGAAATTAGTTATAACTGTCATTTTCGGAACAGGGCAAAGCAGGCTTCTCTTCGATTAATGGACTTAGAATCGCTTGCTATGTGGGATGATTCTCTGATCTTGCGTTTAGCATCGTATCTTTCTGAGCAAACGATGTTAGGAGACATGAGTTTGTATCTATGCCCTGTTGCTTTTTCTGCCCAACAAAGATGGAATTGCCTTCCTGTTTGGTTTTAGTTTTATTGTAAAGGTATTTATACTGACCCACTCTGTTGGCAATATTGGTCCTGGTCTCCCCATAAGTGACATTTTAGTACAATAACAAGTAACTTTCCTCAGCTCTGAGGAAAGTACTTGTTATTGTACTAAAATGACAGCTACTTAGCTATTACATTTTTCTTACATGGACTCTCAGAAATAATAGTATGAAATCATATATATATAAATACAGGTATACTTTATATCTTTGGTGTTTAGATATAATTATAGGGGATTTGAAACCAGACTTTTAAGAAAGTCTGAAGAGTTGGATGGTGAAGTAGACTGAAGTTTGTTCATTAAAGTTTGAAGATTTGTTATCTTAATGTATGCCAAGCACTGATTATATATATGTGTGTGTGTGTGTGTGTGTGTGTTTGTGTGGGAGATGATCTGGACTAACTGATGAGTGCTGGTGCAGCACAAAATAGTTACATTGAAGATAGTTTATCTCTTTCATATGTGTGTAGGTATATGTATCCGTTGTATGAGATAGATTGGATAGCTGAAGGAAGCTTAAAAGTCTGGGTTCAAATCCCCTATAATTATATATATGTATATTGAGAATGGTACTTTGCTATGTCTCAAATATATATGTAGACAATTAGGTGGGTTCAGCTAAAATTCTATTTTTAAATTAATTTAGAAAATTTGTAATTTTTTTTTATTCAACGTCTGTAATAAAAGTGCGATGATCGTATGTATATAAAATCACACGCACAAATATGTAAAATATTTCTTTTATTTACTAACGAATATGTAATATTTTAATTTATATATAAAAAAAGAACTTTGTAGTAAATTTTTTTTATCTGATGTATAAGATTATTTTTAATATTGTACAACAATGCTTAATCTTCATAATGTTTTAATCTGTTCTGATAAAAAAAAAAACCCATCTAAAGTTAAGCATTGCCTAGTTAGATAAGTCATGTAATCAATTTAATTAGTGTGGACTGCAAAAATTTCTTAATTAAAACCTGGCTTATTTGAAATATGTACAATAATTCTTTAATATTTAATACAGCATTTACGCTGTTGCACATGCGCTTTGAAAATTTTAACTATAAATGAATGAATACTAACACTCAACCACATGATAAAGTCTTTGGAAAAGATAGAATGGCCATCTATCTTTTCGAACCCAAATGCTTTTGTATGGGCGAATCTTAAGTGTTTGAAAGTGAAAGCATGAATATATTAAATAATCACTTTAAATTACTATTACATGCTTGAATGAAAGACGCTAATGAAATTTACTAGAATTTACGATACGTCATTCTTCATATTTGATATTAAATGTATGTAAATAAATCATTTTTTAATTCTTTAATTAAAAAAACCCCGGATTAATTAAAAATATAAATCTAGACAATTCCATTATGAGTGGGAGAACAATCAAACACAAACTTTATAAAATCTCCCCAAAATTTATTATGTAATTAGAGTGTGTTAGATTCTATTCTACGCTTCTTTTCATGCATTGATTGATTAATTGGTTGATTCATTCATTCATTCATGCTAATATTCAAAATGCTGCAGCTTTTCATTTGGCTACACAAGCTGTAATCATCCTCAGTAATCCTTCAAAATTAGACTTTATTAATACCCCACAATTAGTTCATGGCAAGCGCTTGCAGTTTTATAAAAATGAACCTACAAACCATTCCTAGTGGCATTCTCCAAAATAGGAAAGGCTACATGCCTTACTAAATGGACTCCATCCTCTGACTCTAACTTCATCTTCCAGCATGTCCTAAATTCATAGAAAGCTGACCTCCCGAAATGCCAACCTACATTGAAGCCTCTCTCTCTGAACTAACAATATCAAGAAACCCCTACCAAAATTGACAAAGTACATATTTATCATTCAATGAATTCTCAGAAAGAAAAGTGACACACTGATGGACTTTAATGGTAATATAAGAGTTTTTTGGATAGAAATTTTAAATGTTTTCTCTTACCGCACTTATCAATTAAGAGCTTGTTTGAGCTATTGGTTGCTCTCTGTATTAGATTTTTGTAAATACAAGCTTATAAAAGCAATGACGCTATATATGACTTGACTTACTGATAATTAAAACTTTACCAAAATCACACTTTTCTTTATTTTTGCCATAATATCCTATAAATACCATTTATCCAAACCACTTCAAACACTTTTTAGCAAAACTCTTTATTTGTACATATACATACACCTATGTTTCAACTGACCTGCAGTCTTCTTCAGAGCAAGTTTATTTTTTTATTTTATTTTTTTTTAGATCAAAATAAACTTGCTCTGAAGAAGACTGCAGGTCAGTCAAAACGTAGGTGTATGTACAAATAAAGAGTTTTGCTAAAAAGTGTTTGAAGTGGTTTGGATAAATTGTAATTAAAACTTTATTATATATTCAGTAAGATAGGTGTGATTGGACTTCTTTTTATTACATATACATGCAATTTACAATAATATTAGATTCACAACATTTTTTTTTTGCATTTTATGTATATACTATTTTATGACGTTACTAAGTCATTTATGAATGTTTTCTTTGAGTACAGATTAAATTAGTCTACTTATTACATTTTGAAAGGAACTATTGAAAAAATTCTGTTTTCATTCTTTAAGAGTTTTGACAGTTATTAATGAACATCTTAATATTAGAATAAGTTTATTATCAGTGTAGAATTATCTGATCTTTTTCCTCTCTCTCTTCTTAAATATTAAATGTTTAAATGTTTTCTTTGTTAGCTAATAACAATAAGTCTGATGTTTAGAACAGACATTAAAATCTTTAAATAATGGTAAAAATTACTTTTTTTATTTCTATATGTGAGAGCCTAGATTTGCTAAGATATTTTGACACTTAGATATAATATGCTATTATTATTTTCCTGTAGGTTTGTGATGATGGTATTTTAATTGCATTTATATATTGGACTATTTCCATCATTTAGTATTGAGTATTGAATGTCTTTAGAAAAAAATAACTATTTAAATTTTCTAAGGACATTTAACTGTTAGTAATAGCGCACAGGTTAGTATATGCACATTTCGAGAGGTATATTCTCTCTTCTTTGTGTGTTGCTGGCCTAATCAGTGACCATACTAGTATAGAATTTGAACATGGATCCTTAGATCTTTGGATATTGAATTTTAAGTAATGCTTTAACCATATGAGCTATACTGCCTAAAAAATTTCATATGTATGAGGTTTCTCCTGATTTCTCCTCTTTTTCCTAAGGGCAAAGTTGATTACTGGTTACCATACATTATGTATAATCACACTAAGTTGACTTATGGAGTTATTCATTATTATCACGTGAGCAACTTCTTTGAACTTTTTTATATCTTTTCCTCTATCCATTATTTTTGTATTCTCCCAATTGACATATGTTTATTGGTATAAACATTGTCTGCTACTTTAAACATATCTGTTTTTCTCCTCTAATCATCAGTTTATGCTATTGCAATCACTTTTCAATGGAGTGACTGGTCTCACCAATATACATTCTTCCACATTCACATGGTATTTCATAGATGCAGTTTCTGTTTTTCAGCATTTCAAGTTTTTAGGCTTTGTAGATGTTAGAATTCCTCATAGTGTGGTAAAACTCTGGAAAGCTATTCTGAAGTTATACTGATTGTAGATTTTCTTAACTTGTCTACTATTTTGGGTATATATGGATATGCTACAATTCTAATAATTGCGCTTTCTTTTGATGGTTCTTTCTTTATTTTGTCTATTTAAGGTTTTCCTAATAACAGCTGATAGATAACAATTTTTCATAAGAGTTTATTCTATATGGATCTTTTCTTTTTCCAAATCATTGGTTTCTGAACAAGCTTCTTTTGCTCTGTTCCATAATGATAGTATAGCTCCATGTTTGTGTTTCTTGTATGATTGGATATATATACTAAGTATTTCCCTATATGTGTGAGTTTTCTGTAAACTTTAGTTTTGATTTTTCCATGAGGGAATCTTGTCACAAGAACATCTAAGAATGACAATTTGTGTTCTTGTTCTGATTCTATTGTGAATTTAATTCTTGATGTGTTTCCAGAAAGTTTATAAAGGTGCTTTACCATGTGGCCCCACAACAAATGTATCATCAACATAGTGAAGCCAAATTTTAGGTGGATATGGAATAGTCTTTATATCTATGGTTTCAAATTTCTCTCTGTAAATATTGCTAATCAGGGATGATAGTGGTCAGGCCATATCCATGTCTTGATTTCGTTGGAAGAACTGTGTGTTGTATTGAAAGTAGGTTGTTAAAAATAATTGCATTATACTATCAATAGGAATAGTTGTTCTGGTTTGTAAGATATTATCACTATTTAGCCTTTTTCTTATACTAGACAATGCTTCTTCACATGGTACATTTGTGAACAAAGTTTCCACATCAAAGCTTGCTAGTATGTCAGTTCTTTCAATTGCCATGTTCTTGATTAATTCTACAAAGTGTCTAGAATCCGACAAAAGACATTCAATACTCAATACTAGATGATGGAAATAGTCCAATATGCTATTACATCTATATAAAAAGTATTGGTCTTTATGTGTGTGTGAACATAAAAATAAATCCATAAAAAGACCAGTTATTGTAGTGATTTGTATGGCTTTTCTTTTTATTGCGCCTGTGTTAGCTATGTGTCTACCAAGCTCATTTTATTTGATACTGTCTCTGTAACCAGGATCGTCTACTGTTTACATCGCAGTTTATTTACGGCTTGCAAGGGCTAGCTTTCCCTATGTATTTAAATCTTTCTTAAGATATACAATACTTAATATAAGATGATGGAAATAGTTCAATATATAAAGGCAATTATAATGAAATAGTTTAAGGCAAAGTTGAAGTTAATTACAAATTATAATATCTTTATAATAATTATAACTCAAATTGTTTATTGCTAAAATCGTAGCAATATATAAATGAACTATTTAAATGAATTATTAGCCGGCAATTTGATTGGTTGAATGGTTAAACGTTGTTTGAGTAATTATGGGTTATTTCCGGTTTGACAGTAAGATTTATTTGAATTATATATGATTAATTGCCGTTTAATGATTCATAATTGATTGTTTATTTCCAATTTTGTCTTCAACTATTTTATTATAATATATAAATATTTAATAATATTAGACCGCATTGTTATTATTTCATGCTTTAAAATATCTATTATTTAGAAATTGCTATTTGTATATTCAATAACTTAAGAAGAATTAGCGAGTGGCAAGCATTGGTGGTCGAGAGGTCAGCGATACTGCTTTACAAACAGTTGTCCCGGGAGACAGTGGGTTCGCTTCCCGGCTGATGCTATGACACATGAGAAAAAAAAAAATTAGCGAGGTTTTTTAGGAGTCGGATTAATTTTATAAGTCGTGAAAAAACAGTACTAGATAGGCTAATTAACTGTTTAATTTAGCACAAGGTACAAAGTTGATAAGCATATATTATTAAGGATTTGATAGCTGCACTATTGAACATTGTTCTAGTAGTTAATTTGTGTATTATTTCCAGTTTAGAGGAATGAACAAATTGATTACATATATGCATCATGTCCTCTAATTAAAGAAAGATTAAATAATGAGTCCGTAAAATACTTGGTATATACTAGGGTAATATTATTTGTATTTATATATTGGATTATTTCCACCTTCTAATATGAGTATTGAATGTCTTTAGAAAAATGTAACTTTATTTAAATGTTCCAAATACATTTAGCTGTTAGTAATAGCACATAGGTTAGTATATCACAACATTTTGAGAGGTGTACTCTCCTTTTTTCTTCAGGTATCGCTGGCCTGACTAGTGACAGTACTAGCATGGGAATTAAACCTGGACCCTTAGATTCTTGAGGATTGAATTTTGAGGTAACACTCTAACCAACTGAGGCTTGAGTGTTACCTTAAAATTCAATACTCAAGAATCTAAGGGTCCAGGTTTAATTCCCATGCTACTGCTGTCCCTGTTCAGGCCATCAACATCTGAAGAAGGGGGGAGAATAATATCTCTCAAAACATTACACATATACTAACATGTGTGCTCTTACTAACAGTTGAATGTATTTGGAATATTGAAATAAAGTTAAATTTTTTTAAAGACGTTCAATACTCATATTAGATGATGGAAATAGTCCAGTATATAAATACAACTAAAACACCATCATCACAAACATTCAGGAAAACACTAGGGTAATATTATCATTACAAATTGCTTCATCATCATCATCATTTTCAATGACTAATAATACACTGCAGAATGAAGGTCTCTTCAAGTTCAGTCCATCTTCTCTGATCTATAGCATGTACACATATATTTATGATCTGAAATAAAAGGCAACACAATGGTGAAAACTTAACAAAGATGAGTTTGTTAACTCAATGTGAACAAGCACATATGTTTAAATTCTGTTACAAGTGCAGTTACAAACTGAAATGCTTATGACTGGCTTAGATATCTAAAAAGAAAAGTAGAGAAAAGGGTGTGGCCACCCTTTTCTTATAAATTCTTTGTCATGTGTATACGGTTTGATCGTCATTCGGACAGCCATTATAACATCTGATTGGCTGTCAGATAAGCATTATAACAAGCACAAAGAGATTTCCAGTCTCTCAATTTAATTTCAATTTCATCTCCACTTCAAAAATTAAAATATTATTTACATACTTTACTGCAAGTTATATCATCTGAAAATTACTGCATTGTAAATCGTAGGATTTTGCACTGTACATTTATAATTTAGACTTAGTGAGTTAATTGTGAAAATATGTAAAGCTTCATGCTTTCAAGCCTAAATGCTTATGACTGGCTTAGATATATAAAAAGAAAAGTAGAGAAAAGGATGTGGCCACCCTTTTCTCGTAAATTCTTTGTCATGTGTTTACAGTTTGATCGTCACTTGGACAGCCATTATAACATCTGATTGGCTGTCAGATAAGCATTATAACAAGCACAAAGAGATTTCCAGTCTCTCAATTTAAATCTTCTTATAGTAAATACAACTTATCAACCATTAGGTTAGATTGAATATATATCTCTCTATATATTAATCAGCATATATATTTCTTTATGTATAGATATTTTCAACACCCTCATTTTTGTGGAATATGTTCTGCATTTTACCTTTTCTCTGATTGCATTACCATCTCTCACTTTATTCACTACTATTACAAAATATATTGTTGTAGTACACTATCATTCACTTTTGTCACATTCACACAATGTAATGTCAACATGATGATTTCCACAGTTTTTATTGCACCTTGAATAATCTGCATAATTAATGTGCATTTACATAATTCATATTCAAATGCACATTCTGTATACATTAATTTTGTAGAGTGTTAACAATGAGGTGATTTACCCATCTTTTTGTCCAAAGCATTGTTACATACAAATTTAAAAGTCTTATTGACATTCTTGAAATATATACATGTGTACACACATGTAATATTATTTAGTCAAATGATACACTCCTTTATTCACTCTGGAAAATAGTTCCCAGTTAAATTACAAAGATAATCTTTAGTTCTTTCCATATTTCTTCAGCTGTCACTTGTCTACATGTTGTACCAGTCCTTCACCCTCCTCCACTCCCCAGTTTAATTACAAATATAATCTTTAATTCTTTCCACCTTTCTCCAATCTGTCACATGGCTAGATGTGCTAACAGTCCTTTATTCTCTTCCAGTCCTAGTTTAATTACAAATATAATCTTAATTTTTTCCATCTTTCTCCAATCTGTCACTTCTCTAGGTATGATACTAATCTTTCATCATCCTCTGCCTTTACTTTATGCTCTATTTCTAGAAGTACCAAACAGAAATTTCAACATGGATATTCTGGAAATCATTTGACTGGATTGTTTCTCTCAAAAAATCAGTTTTATCTGTCAGTTTAATTATGAACTTTTCTTTTATTCACACTTCAGATGATGCTTCACCCTTATCTTCTATCATAGGTTTTATTTTTTCTGTTACTGGTGAACTCATTTTTCTTTTCACTGATTACAGTGTTTCACCCTAGCTACTTCTAGATAGTTAAGGTATTTTTAGACTTCATGGCCATCAGCCAGTGATAGCAACCTGTTATTTTAAAAATAGGTTTGATACAACTCCTGTTTTCAATTTTTCCACCAGCATGTTACATAACAACACTACTACTCCAATATGAAATTTTACACTGTCAAAATAGTTTTCTTTTTTCATAATCTTATTAGGGATCAAAACTAATATGTGAATTTGGAATTTCCATTTTATCAACATTTCAGCAGACATTTTCCTAGTAGCAGTATTCGGAGTAAAATGTTGATAAAACATGGATGCCATTATAACCTCAATGATATTCTTACAGTTATTTATATTTAATTTTAGCTTCAACTATTGCACTGCTTTTTCAGCTAATCTGTTGAAGGTGATACAGGGATGTTAGAACATGATGAGTCCTTTTGTGAGCTAAAAATCTTTTTAACAGTAATAAACAAATTTGGTTCTATTATCACTTTATGATCACCATTTTATATGCTTACATATTCTGTTAACAAGAGTACCAAACTTTCCATAAAGTGGTGCCACCAAGTGCAAGCTTTCATAAGCAATGGATGCAGTAAGGTTTGTCCATATAATCTCTATATAGAGCCTACTTATCCAACATCCCCAGACTAGTTTCTAGATTGTACCTTATATCAGTGAGGATCCTTGTATTTGAGAGCATTGCACCTAGGTTTTAGGATCTAATGCAACCCTCTAGCAGCACCTTTGACCTATTAGGTTTCTAAGCACAAACCTTTCTGTATCCATTGGTTATGAAAGCCTGCACTTGGTGACACTATTGTATGGAGAGTTTGGTACTCTGGCTCTATTATTTGAAACTATTGTTTCTGGATATCGGTAATACATGAACAATTCACTTAATACTTTTATTGTGTTCTCTGCACTCATGTTTTCTACAACTCTGTACTTAGTCCATTTTGAAAAAGAGTCAATTATTACCAAAAAGATATAGCCATTAAAAGGTACAACTTGGTATATATGTATTCTATGTATTCTCTTCCATGGTTTAGTAACTTGTGATCATGGTTTCCAATTTTTTAGAGAGTAATTTAGTCATAGATTGACATGCTCTATAGCAATTCAAGGTGACCACTCATACAATTCTTCATGTAAAAATTCTAATACATTCTCCATTTTTCCTCTTGGAATTAATAAATGGTCTATCATTAAAATGCACCATTACACATGGACAGACTTTCATGTACATTCCAAATTGGTTCAGCTATATAACCTGTTTGACTTTGGAGCAACCCATCTTTGATTCACTTTCTAACTACTCTTCTTTAGTTTATTTGGCTACAATTGCATTATTTAGTGTGTTTGTTCTAATGAATCAATATAATTTTCCAGTCTGAGGTTTGTACTCACCCTTATCTGGCATTCTTGACAATGTGACTATTTTATTTCCTTGCTTATATAAGAATTTAAAATCATAGGATACCAATCCTTATACATAGCGGTGAAATTTTATTACAACATGTACAATTGCTAAAGCTTCCTTATCTAGCGGATTAAAGTTTTTTCATCTGCAATTAAAGTTCTGGACACATACATGATTGGACCCATACATGATCGGACATTCACCTCCATGTATTCTATGTAAAATGACATCACTCCATGTTTTGAAGCATCAGTTATCATGATTATTTTTTTCTTATTTCTGTAATAATCATGATAAGTCTTTATCTTCTTAAATTCTATGTCTTGCTCACCTGTCCATTTCCATTACTACTTTTTTTTTAACAGGTCATGTAACGATATCACTACATGTAATTTTTCTTTTAGGAAACTCCCAAATTTTTCAAATAAACCCAGAAATGATTGAAAATCCTTTACATTTTTTGGGTGAGATTCATTCTTAACAGCTTTTACTTTTTTTGGATTTGGGTATTTCCCTTTATTATTAATAACATATCCGGTTGTTTTACAATAGCGTGTTGAAACTGCCGGAGAGTGGGCTCGGTTTGTAAACAAAGATAAATATAATGTTGCTGGGGCCGGGTTTCTTTTCTTTATTTTTTTTTGTTGGCCTTGGTTTTTTTATTTTTTTTTGTTTATCACATTTATAAAAGTAATATCAAATCAAATTTTTTTTTAAACACAACCAAAACAAAAAAAAAGTAAACAAATGCATAAACAAAAAAATTACAAATAAATGAATTTACAAAAAAAAAGTACTTCATTTTTTTGGCTTTTGATTCTTTTTTTCATTATTTATATTTTCAAAGGAGACGGGTTTTTTTTTTTTACCGTCTATGTATTTTTTGGTTGTTTTTTTTTTTTTTTTTTTTTGTTGTTTTTGTTGTTTATCACCTTTAAAATAAAAGTATGGCAGCTATCAAATCTATTTTGGCTACCCCAAACAACAAAAAAAACCAAAACCAAAAAAAAAAAAACGGTTTGATTAAAACCAATGATTTTTAAAAAGTAGTTAACCATTTTTTTGTTTGTTTTGATTTAATTCTCATTAAACCTTTTCTATTTTCGGTTCAATATTGTACGACAAACAAAAAATCAGCCGATTCAACTACTTTTTTTTTTGTTTTGTTTCATTTTTATTTTGATAAATAAATCTATTGTCCATTTAACGGTAACATTTATAAGCCAAAGTCCAACTTTGGGAGAGGGGGGAAGGGTGTTTGCAATTCCTAACAGAACGGAACGCCAACGACTCGAAGATTGACCAAGTTTTGACGGTAGTTCCCCCTCAAAAAACATCAATCTATATGGCAATTAAGAGCAACTTTTTGGGCTCTTCAGGCAAAAAAAAAAACACAGCAGGCATGCAGCTTCAAGGTGTTTTGTTTGATAAACCACCACCGGTTCCAGCAGTCAGAGAAGAATCCTTGTTCTTTCTTTGACATTTGGCAAAATAAGTTGTCCTACTTTTTCAGCTATTCCATTAATCAGCTCGCAGTTGTTGTTGCACGAAATGTGACTTAGAGCATGATTTGATGGGAAGCGCACTTTTAACTACACCTGGTCCATTTTTTCAGCAGGAAATGGGGGCTAGGGAAGCATGAGACTCTGCTGCTAATTGTTAGTAGACCTTCCTAAAACATGCAAGATAGAGGGGGAGGTGGTCTTAATGAATATTAAAATAGTTTCGACAATTGTAATTCCAGCCACCCTCAGACAATACTGTAAACAAAAGTGAAATATGATCGCTAGTCCGAAATGCTTAGCTCGAATCTGAGCTGTAAGCTGACACGATAGCTTCTGTGGCAAGATTGGCTAAATGTTCATGTTTCTGTGCATTAGCATAGAAATAAACAGTCAGCCGGTACCCTCTCCCGTATCAACGGACTATTTCTAGGCTTACATGTTAGAAATAGAACGTTCAATAGTGGAGGAGGCGACCACCTAAATGGCATATTTCTGTGCGCTAGCATAGAAATAACGCCCTCCGGCGGTTTCAACATGCTATTGTAAAACAACCACATATCCTAAAAGCATTATTTCAGTTGTGGACCAAATGCACTTCATGACATTTAGCAGCACACCAAAATTGTCTAATTTAGCACATACTTTGTTTATGCATGCACTTTCAATTTCAGTGGGTATCAAAATGTGATACAGGTAAAAATGATTTTTTTTTTATCTTTTATAGTAGGCCATCTACTTGGAACACATTTTGAGGCAATGGTTGCTCCATATGGCAATTTATAACATTTAAATAATTCTGAATATTAATTAATAACTGGTCAGCTGTTCTTTCTGTAAGCAAAGTATGATACTTTTTGTAATGACACTAAAATGTTACTTCATAATCACCACATAAACAAACGGTCCCATCTGACTTCAATATTACTTCAATAGGTGTTGGCCATGATAGACCATCTCCTTTTACCAAATCTTTTAAGTGCTTTTTCAATTTTGGTTTTTAAAGCAAAAAGAACTTACTGTGGTCTTCAAACTACAGACTGTTCATTATCCAATTATTCTATGTCACAACTGAATTCCATCTCCGGCTATACTCTTTTTATTATCTTTATCCTGATCTCTGATAGCTCAACCTGTTTCAGCTGAGAACCAAGAGTAAATCATTTGTCACAATATATAAATGTAGAACTTTATCTCTTGAGTTTTATCCATTATATTTCTATCCAGTTTACATTGATCCAGGTATTATTACATCAGTTTTTTTCTATTGGTATACTTCTTATATTTTCTTGTGATAATACAGGCATAAAGTTTTAAGTCTCAGCTATTTTCTTATTGAGTTATTTTGATTTCTGTAATTTGTATCAGTGTGGATCTCAGCTACACTTTCCAAAATGGCTTCATAGGCTATACTTTTCTCTACGACATGGCTGTATGTTAATTCAGTTTCACTCAGTAGTATTTGTTTGAGTTGCTGTCTTTCATATTTCACAATAACTGGTCTGAGCTTGCTGTCTGTCATACTCCACAATAATCAAGAATTATGTCATCCAATTTTGCACTAAAGTTGCGCTCTTTCACAAACATTCATGTGGCAGCTGGATTTTGTTTCTAAACTGTAGATGCACCACAGTTTGGATGTCATAAGCTTAAAATGCATGCTTAGCTTTTTGTTTAACTTTTGGTACAGCACTCCCTGGAACTTTTGGCCACACAATCAGTTAGACACCTGCAATACATTTTTATTGACCATTTGCACCAATGTTATTACTGTAAGCTTGTCATCCACTATGTTATTAATAAATATAAATCTCTTTACATGCACAATGTAGATTCATCATTCTACCACATTGTTTACATCGAACTTAGTAAGCTATTTGGCTGCTCACTAATATATCTACTTTGTTGTGCCACTATTGTTTTTTTTTATTAATTTCTAGTTGTTATTTTTTCCTTAGATGGATCTCCTTGGTGTTGGGCTGCACCAAGCTGCTATAAGTACTAGACAATCTTCTCATTTCACCCAGGTTTCTTCTAATTTTAATTACACCGATCTGCTACATACAGGGGTAATATTGTTATTACCAGTTGCATATGCATCGATATTTATGGGCTCAAACAAAACTCAACATGACAGTGAAAACTTAACAGAGATGAGTTTATTAATTAACTTGATACAAACAAATGTATATTATTATTTTAAACTCTGTTACAAATCTTCTCAAACTAAATGCATTCCAAGTGGAGTTGGGCTGGACATATTGCTAGAAGAGATGATAATAGATGAACAATTGAAATCTTAAACCGGATTCCAAAAGATTGTAACCCAGAAAGAGGCCACATGTGAGATGGATGGATGAAATAAGAAAGTGTGCAGGCGCGATGTGAGAAGAGAAGCTAACATCGGAGATGGATTGAACTTGAGAGACCTTCATCTGGAAGTGGATTGATAATGGTTGATGATGATGATCAATTATTCTCCACATATTCATTATATTAGTAGGCACTCTGCATTTCATCTTCTCTCTGAGTGCACTACCATCTCTCACTTTGTTCGGTACTGTAAGTGCTGTATTGCAACATATTACTGTCGCGCATTATTGTCTCATACACATTGTAATTTCCGCTGTTTTTGTTTGCGCGTGGGCTAATTTGCATAACTAGTTTACATTTGCACAATACGCATGTATTAATTTTCTAGCGTTAACAATGGCGGAATTTAATCAATTTCTTGTCTGACGAGTTTCTGCAAACAAACATAATAGCTTTATTTACGTTCATGAAATATATACGTGTGTACACGCACATTTAATATTAATATTTAATTAGACAACATTAATTAAGCAATTTAGGTAGCTTCGTAAGATAATTTATCTAGCATCTGGATTTTTAAGAGACCTTACAAAATTGTCACGTGAGGTCCCTAAATTTTTATAATATATATAAGAAATAAACCCAGTTCATATCGTTAGTTGAAAATTCAAATATAAAATATTAAACACTCTCCCCTTAACATTGTTTTGTTAGCAACGCTACCTGGTGAATAAAAACAAAATATAAACATAATGCCGGGGACAAGAGTATGATCGACATATTATATATACGCATATGATAAAACCCCCATCCATTTTCAGACTATAAAGATGAATATTAAACACATAATAATTTAAAAGGGTTAAAAAATACATGAGTGCCAGAGGAGAATTTTAAATATTTATTTATAGTATAAATTACTTTTAAAATTAATTTTTACAAACTGTTAAAAATAGTTTCACTTTTGTTGAATATGGACCAAATGTTTGTGTGGTAGCTAAAAGGATACTCATCCACTGTGACAGTCTTTAGAGAGCAATTCGAGAGGTAATATTTAGTTTCCAACTTCCTGTCTTCAGCATTCGTTATAATTTTTTAAAACTAAATTATATGTTAGCAACAGAAAACAAAACTAAAGCAATCACATTTAAACAATAATCTTTTTTTTTTATATTAACATTTAAATATCTGATCAACAGAATCATTTAGATTGTAAAAAAAATTGCTGGGAAATTTATCAAATAGTGTAGAGCTCTATGAATAAAGCTATATACATGATGCTATGCTTTGGTACATAATGCTGGTAAGCGGTTTGGGGGGGGGGGTTCCTGACAGAGATATTTTAAATGCTTTCTCTGGCTAAGCATTTAACACAAAGCTTGTTGAGGAATTGCAAATCCTCACTGCTTATAACTTACAAGCTTAAGAGAATAGGGTCATATGATCTATGACTCTTATTTTGACTATTTATAGTCTCTGCCTTAAGTCTTATGCAATGTTATATTGCTAAGACTACTAACATATGGCATGGCTGGAGATCTATCAGCCCCATATAGCTATTTGAGTTGGATAGCTGGGTTTGAAGACATGTAGGTGTCTGAAATTTTCAGATTTTCCACTCAATAGATAACTTTTAGGTAAATGCTGGCTTTGGTTTGGTATTTTTAGATCTAGTGTCTGAACCTACCCTGAGACCTCTCTGAGGAGTGCCAAAGCACAAAACCATGGTCAGGGGTTTGGGGGGGGGTTCTTGACAGATATTTTAAATGCTTTCTCTGGTTAAGCATTTAACACAAAGCTTGTTGAGGAATTGGCAATCCTCACTGTTTATAACTTACAAGCTTAAGAGAATAGGGTCATGTGATCGATGAGTCTTATTTTGACTATTCATAATGTTGGTTATTTCATTATACATGATGCTATGCTTTGGTATATAATGTTGGTTATTTCATTAATTATCTACTTTAAATTTCATATACATATATTTATTATTGTATTACAAAGTTTAAATATAAGGGCACATAACAATACTTCTAAAATGAGAACCTATCTATGCTAGGAATAATAAGGAAAAGTGAATTCCCTTCAATATTGATTTAGTTTATCACAGGGTTGCTAAACATCTTTCAGTTGAATCTTTATATATATATATATAAATTTAACATATTGTATACTCCAAAAACTTGAGCTGAGTCAAGTCACTATGAAAAGGTATTTTTAAACCATATATATATTCTAACTTAATATAGCACTAAGTTAATTTTCGGTACTTCTCACCAAATTTAACATATTGTATACTCCAAAAACTTGAGCTGAGTCAAGTCACTATGAAAAGGTATTTTTAAACCATATATATATTCTAACTTAATATAGCACTAAGTTAATTTTCGGTACTTCTCACCAGAATCATAGTGCAAAATTAATTAACTAACAATGCTGGAAGCAGGCTGAATATATAGTTTATAAAATATGCAAATTATTGCAATGAAAAATATAAATTATAAAAGTCAGATATTCCATTTTTTTTACAAAGGGATGCAGACTCCATTCTGTTAATTGAATTTGGGTCTCTTGCAATAACCCATGCCCCCTTAAACTTTCTCTTATGATCATCCCTCTCTGTGCAGATGGTCTTACAGAAGGAGAAAATATGTCCTGTAGCAAGCTCATGCTTCAGGAAAATTGACTTATATTGCCAGTCTTGCTTGCCTTTTTATAAAGATGAGTGCTGGGAGATTCTCATAAATGTGTTAACTCAAGACTTCCCATAGTATGCCACCTACATGCTAGAGAAGGGCATGTTCTAGATGGGAATTTTTAATGTGTGGAGTTATTCATTTATAATTACTTAATTGGAAAACACTTTACCTCAAACAGTAACTAATAAAAGTCAACTAAACACAGGCCAAGTGTTAAAATAAAGCTGCCATCCTAATCATGATTGAAATCAGCCTGACAGTTTTACATTAACTCTTGGCCTGGAGCATCTGAATATCCTTAGCTACTGTTCTAGGTAAAGTGCTTTCTAATTAAGTAATTATAAATGGATAACTCCACACATTAAATATTTACAACTTAACATATTGTGCATACATTTTCCAGAACTGTGAAAATATTTATGATGCATCTGTTTTGTTTCTTATTTGCAAGATTCAGTTACAATGTGAAACTACATTTTTAATTATCTGAAAATATTTTCAGATGTTATTAGAGTCTCGTTCTTATGCTAAAATATTTGTATTTGAAATATGGATGTCATATCATACTAACACTATTCATAATTAGGTATAAAGATCGCTGTTTCCAAGGTAATGCAAAAACCAATGGATTGAACTGTATAAATGTATATACTAATAATTTTGTAAAAATATGTGGTTTAAAATAAAACTTTAAATATTTAGAATGGCAATAGATCCTCTTACGACCATAACTTATCAGATTCTGTTTATTCAATTTAATTTTAGGTATATTAATCCTCTTTTAATCAAACAATTTTTGTTTTGTTTTAATTATTTATATGCCGTACAATGTTATGGATGTATAGAAATCTACAAAGCCCATTGATCTCTATCATTAGTAGTATCTTGAACCAATTTAGACTCACACTAAGGAAAAGGTTTTAACTGAATCTCAAAATATAAGAAGAAATGACTAATTTGAAATAGAATGAGTTCAAAAAATATCATTACTGAAGATGGATTGAAAAGATCTTTATATCTTGCTGTAAACTAATAATGAATGATATTATAGTGCTTTATTTCTATCATTCTTTATTTTTAGATCTATATGCAATTATTTTACTGATCTTATATAGACGAAACATAAAATTCTTAAATATAATCATAATGCATTATCAGCACAAAGTACCCTTTTCAAATACAAATAAACTAGAGTTATATTTAATGTTTTATATCTTTTTTATCTGTATAAAACAATAATATAACTATATATAAATATTTATACTTCATTGTCAGAGTTTTTTTTTATAGTTAATAAAAATCTTTTTATTTTTGTAAAGTGAAGCTCTGTACTTATTGACTCAAAATATATTGGTTTATTCAAAAGGAATTTTTAATTTCCTAGTACATATTTCGATTACTATGCACTGTAATTCTAAAATGTCAATTTTTTCACTACAAGTAAATAGTTATATAAATACAATTTATTCACTCTACTTTGAATGCTTTTTAGCAAAAAACCCTTTATTGTACATACATGCATATACAATTTTATGTTTCGACTGTCCTGCAGTCTTCTTCAGACCTATAATATAATGAACAAAATAAAATACAGTACATAACTATAAAAATAATACCATAAAAAATGTAACTAATAAAATTGTTAAAATATTTTTCTATGGTATTATTTATATACGTATGTATTTTATTTTGTTCATTATATCATAGCTATGAAGAAGACTGCAGGATAGTTGAAATGTAAGATTGTGTATGCATATATGTACAATAAAATGTTTTTTTGCTAAAGAATATTCAAAGTAGAGTGGATAAATTGCATTTATATAAGATATTATAGCAAAATAAAAAAAGTGAATTTGATAAGTAAATAGTTACTTATTATAAAGCAATTATGTATTTGAAATTAAATATCACCTAGACATTGTTTCCTTTGCATTATTTTATGATTATCAATTTTTTATAGCAAAAAATAATAAAAAAGAGTTTATTTCTGTTTTTTTTTTTCAAATTATTTTCGTTGATATTTTAATATGTTATGAAGTTTTACAAGGTATAAAAACTGTATTTCCTGTACATTGCATAGGAATTTATTCATTTTTGTTAATTATTTTTGCTTATATCTTAATGTGTATACTATCATTTTGAGTTTAGCTGTATGTGTTTATTCACAGAGGGCGTTGCTGAAGTATTTTAACATTTGGAAGTGTAATTTGTTGTTTTCTATAATTGTTTAAATATTTTTATCATTAGTAAATATGCAAATTTATTTGCATATATACATCTTTATATATATTTACATATTAAAAACTATTTAATATTGTTCACTTTACTATTTATTTATTAATTATTTTTGTTGTGACATAATATACATATTTAATTTTTAAAATCTTTAAATGGTCAGATTTCGATGTTAAAATTTGTCTTTGTTTTAAATTGATTATTTTTAATTTTTAAATACATTAATGTTATGTATGCACATGTTAAAATGTCTTTATTGTGTAATATATAGATATATGTTTATAATAAACAAAAATGCAAGTCATATATAACATGACATTACTGTTATAAGCTTGTATTAACAAAAATGTAATACAGAGAGTGTACCAATAGCTCAAACAAGCTCTTAATTAATAAGTGCAGTATAAGAAAATATTTAAAACCTCTATCCAGAACACTCCCATCTCCAGACCAACTGGTTTCGAGCTTATGGTCTGGAAATGGGAGTGTTTTGGATAGAGATTTTAAATATTTCCTTACACCACACATTAATTAAGAGCTTGTTTGAGCTATTGGTACACTCTCTGTATTACATTTTTGTAAATACAAGCTTATAAAAGTAATGTCACATTATATATGACTTGCTTTGTTGATTATTATAATTTTATTTTTAAGGTTTGGCTTCGCTGAGGCTATAAAAATATGGTAGATCTGAATTTAGTTCAGTCCCATATAGCTATTTAAGTTAGATAGCTGTATTTAAAGACATTTTCATGTCCGAAAATTTTAGAGTTTCTACTTAAATATACATATGAAATAAGCGCTGGGTTTTGAGTTGATATTTTAGATCTAGTATCTGAATATTCTAGCTCTCCACTGACATGAGCCATAAGCTCGAAACCTGTTGGTCTGGAGATGGGAGTGTTCTGGATAGAGATTTTAAATATTTTCTCATACCGCACTTATTAAGAGCTTGTTTGAGCTACTGGTATGCTCTCTGTATTAGATATATGTTTAAAATAAATATAATGTAGTATCTGGTTTTATCCAAGGATTTAGTTTATCTGTAGAAATTTGAAATATAACACCATGATTAGATAGATCTCACTGCAGTTTGATGATTGATGTGTTTGATTTATTAAGAGAATTAACAATTTCACTACATTAAAAAGAAAATATAATAACCTATTAGATAATCTTATCCTCTAATTATAAATTCTCATTTTTTTGCAATATATAATTAAATATCAACTAACACCAATACTTTAAATATTAATTTTATTACATTTGAAATAAATTATATATAGTAAACTTATTTTTATATTTCTATAAGCAAATCTCTTCATACAGTAATGCCACTCAGTGCAAGCCAGAGTAATCAGTGGATGCAGGAAGGTTTGTGCATAAAATCCCTATCTAGTACCTACTCATCCAGATCCCCAGATAAGTTTCTAGCTTATGGCTTTCATCAGTGAGGAACCTTGGATCTGTGAGAGAGGGATTTTGTGTAAAATACTTCCTGAATCCATTGATTACTCTGGTTTGCACTGAGTGGTGCTAATGTATGGAGAATTTTACCTCTGTGAAAACAGCTTGTGTTGGCCTAAAAATGGTGATCATGTGTCATTTGATGGTTTTATATTTATATAGCATATTTACAACAATCAAAATAATAACACAATTTACAAGTGCAGTTTTCATTATCAGCCTTTAACAGGTACTGTTTGCCCATGCTACTAACTGACCAATGTTATACTAAATATGCAGGATACTCTCAAACCCAAATGCAAGATAAAAACTTATAAAAGATAAGAACAGTAATCTTCCTAAATGCAATTACATAGATCAATCTAATGCATTTCAGAATGAAAGCATGAATATTTATCCTTGACAACTTTACATCCATTACCTTACTAATTTAAGTTAAATCCAGTGAAATTTTCAAAATTTCTATCTTGCATTTGGGTTTGACAGTGTCCTGTATACTCACTATAATATCAGTGAATTAGTAACATGATTAAACAGTACATGTCAAAGGCTGATTATCTTCTGATTGAGAATTACTAATAAAAACTGAGCTTGTAAATTAAGTTGTTATTAAATTGACTCTAATGTCATCTAATATTTACCAGTTGTATATTTTTAAATTTTATTGGGTTTAATTATGAATTAATAATATAATGGATGTAAAGTTATAAGGATTAAATCTTCATGCTGCCATTCCAAAATGCTTTAGATTGGCCTATATAATTGCATTTAGGGACAAAGATAAGATGGTCATTCTTATCTTTTGAAAGTCTCTATCTTGCATTTAAGTTTAAGAGCATCCTGAACACTCACCATAACATCGATGAGTTAATAGCATGAGTAAACATCACATGTAGAAGGCTGATTATTTTCTGATTAAGAATTAGTAATCAAAATAATAAACCTTTTTATTAAGTTTTTATTTTATTTTGCTTTACTAATTCTAAATATCAACTGAAACAATAATGTAACTATTGATTTTAATTTATATATAATATTGTTTATGTACAATATTATTAAAAGGAGGTTGCCTTGACAACAGTTTGAGATTGTTGACGGCCATTGCTATTGAGGTTGTTTAAGTGTAGACTGGTTTTTAATGAATATGAATAAGGTATTAATTTTGTTTATAATAGTAGAGCATGGTTTTTATAATAATAATAATAATAATAATAATAATAATAATAATAATAATAATAATAATAATAATAATAATAATAATAATAATAATAACAACAACAGCCATAACAATAACAACAGCAACAACAATAGCAGCAACAATAATAACTATAAAATAATAATAATTTCATAATTATCACTTTTCAGCATTACGCAATCATATTGTATATAACAATTCTCTATACCCTCCTGGCTCTACCATAATCAATAGATTGATCCTACTTTGATTTCATTATTAACATCATGATCAAATCAATGTCTGTTACATGATGACTTCAATATGTCATATCACTCATTTGAATCAAAATGATTACATCTACTGCACTTTTCATTAATGATTGGTGTGCCCCCCCCAATATAGAGCCAGTTTCATAATGATAGATTTTCTTCACTCATCAACTAACTCTCCTATGTTACATCATTTAATCATGTTGTTTTTAAGTCTTGCTTCTTTCACAGATCTTTGGTGGTCATAATATCATTACAACATGATTTTAGCACACTAGCAGCAGACTTCACATGATCACCATTTCTTATGCTTGCTCATAACTGTTAATAAAACAGACAAAGCTCTCCATACAGAAGTGGTACTCAGTGCAAGCCAAAATAATTAATGGATGCCAGAAGGCTTGTGCAAAAAATTCCTATCTAGTGCCTACTCATCTAATATCGCAAGACTAGTTTCTAGCTTGTGGCTCTGGTCAATGAGGAGCCTTGAATCTGAGAGCACTGCATCTAGATTTTAGGATCTAATGCAACCCTCCAGCAGCCACCTTTTATTTCTACTTAACTACACAACTATGAGAATAAAATTGAAAACCCAATAAAATTTTCAATCCAAGCTTATTAGCTTATATAGTCATATAGATCTAAACTCAGTTCAGTACCCATACATTTTGGTATCTTTGATTCTTTAATAACCATAGCCAATCCTATCCTATTAGCCAGGATTGGTATTAAACCATCAAACATCACATGATCACCATTTCTTATGCTTGCTCACAACTGTTATTAAAACAGGTGAAACTCTCCATACAGTCAAATATATAGGTTACTGAACTAAGTTCAAACCTATATGAGTATGTAAGTTAATAAGCTTGGATTGAAAATATTATTGCATTTTCAAATTTATTTTCATAGTTTTGTAGTTAAGTAGTGATAAAAAGTGGCTGCTGGAGGGTTGTATTGAATCTTAAGATTTAGGTGCAGTGCTCTTAGATCCAAGGCTGCTCACTGATGAAAGCCACAAGCTAACAACTAGTCTCAAGATATTGGATGAATAGGCACTAGATAGAAGTTTTATGCACAAGCCTTTTGGCATCCATTGATTGCTCTGGCTTGCACTGAGTTGCACTAGCACATGAAAAGTTTTGCCTGTTTTAATAACAGTTATGAGCAAGTATGAGAAATGGTGATCATGTGATGTTTAGCGGTTTAATACCAATCCTGCCAAATAAGATAGTGGTGGTTATGGTTATAAAAGAACCAAAGACTCCAAAATGTAAGAGTACTGAACTGAGTTTAGACCTATATGACTATATAAGCTAATGAGCTTGGATTGAAAATATTATTGTGTTTTCAATTTTATTCTCATAAGAATGGCTGCTGGAGGGTTGCATTAGATCCTAATATCTAGGTGCAGTGCTTTCAGATCCAAGCCTTCTCACTGATGAAACCCACAAGCTAGAAACCAGTCTGGGGATATTGGATGAATAGGCACTAGATAGGGATTTTATGCACAAGTCTTCTGGCATCCATTGATTATTGTTGCTTGCACTGAGTGACACTACTGTATGGAGAGTTTTGCTTGTTTTAATAGCATCAGACTTACTTAGTAAAACAATAAGAGTATTTTCTACAATTACATTTATCATGATTTCTTCTTTCAGAAACTTGTATCTTGCTTTTTTAAATTAAAAGATATGATTTTGGACCTAGTACAACCATGTATTACTTATATTAACATTATTCCACCCACTATAGGTCACATTATTTGAAAATCACCTCCACCAACCAGACTCTTACCTTTGGTGGACAGTTTGCACTAAGGAATAACTCCGTACACATCAATAAAAGATACCCTATCAAGCATTAAAAAGAACTTGAAAGTATAAATAAAATGTGGGGTATTAATAAACCACATAGCAACAAAAATAATAAAGATTTACTTAACCTACACTCATACCTGGACAAGAGACTGTAACCATTGCAGACTACTTACCCTTCAATACAGAAAATTACCACACAGAGAGTATAATTTATTGCAGACCATACTCTTCAACAGAAAAAATTTCCTCAACTATTGACATTGGAAATTTCATGGTCAAAAAGATAATATATTAGAGTCCATTATGTAAATTTCAGGGTTAAACTTCAATAAGAAGCATTTCAGTTTTCATTGAATTTTTTTGTTGACCCAGAGGTTGAGTTCTCCACAAATGATACTGAATTAAAGATGTCAAGTACATCTTACACATGCCTCCCTGCTATACATGGCTTACCTAACTTTGTTTTACACTTGTAAATTTATAACAACATACTTATAAAAGCTTGCTAACTTTTTATCCAACAAAAATATATCAAATACGTGGACTATACCCAATTTTAATGAATTCTTTCATTAAGAACTCAATTAATATATCTATATTAGATAATATACAACTAATTTCAATGGAAACACTAGAAATTAAAATTGTAAAGTCAGTATTAAAGGGAGAAGATGGAACCTTATTTGTTGCCCACATGTTCCACAATACAATCTTCTAAAAAGGGTCATTGTCAGGACAAGCAGCACTTTGGTTTGTAATGTAGTCAGCATTGTAAGATCAGACAAAATATATGTAACTTGACAGTCAGGAAGCATTTGATTCAGTACCAATTGATAAAGTATAGAAATATTAACAACTGTTATCACTAATATACTTACTTACAAACTTAATTTGATACAGAGAGATTCAGATTACTTTGACCAGAAGACTGTCATCATCATCATTCAAACCAATCAGGTCAGAATCACAAGGATCACCTCTAAGGGGATTAATGTTCACAATATATATTAACCTACTTTTTACAATAATGAAATAGAAGCTCTCAGAAATAAACATACCTGAATTATAATCAAGTATACCTTGCATAACATATATAGCTGATGTAACAATATTTATGATTATAAAAACATGTTCCATCTTTACTCTACCTATTTAAAGAATATACTAATGAATATAGCCTTGTCTTTAGTATGAATAAAATCCATGCATATACAATATATACAGATCATTATTGGTACAAACAAATACTTCAAGGAAACTTCTCTAAGTTCATGGGTTTCTTAACTTCATATGAGTTTTCAGCCACATGGAAATAAATGAAAGTTAAATTAAAGATTCAAAAAAAATAATTGTCTCTATTTCCAAATCGTATGTCTGATTATATTCTAAAGTACAATATCTTAATAATATAATCATTATAAAAATTACATATAAAGAGGACATTTTTTTACATCTCATCATCTATTATATGCATTGAGGTTTTTATTCTCTAGATGCCTATATTTTATTAATCTTCAAGAGTAAATCTATCTTCCTGCAGAATTTGTTCTCTATAAAAGTTTAATTTTACATTTGCTTTAATGACATCACACATCTCATTATATTCTAAAATACAACTTCTTAACAATCTAATTATTATAAAAATCATTATACTACTTATCAAAAGTAATATATTTACCCAGCATTCATCTTATTCTGGAAGATGGGGTGTTGTGATGTCATTAAAGCATTTGCAAATGCCATCTTCATGAAATGGTCTTCACTCAAACGGATTCCTTTAAAATCCAAAAACTTCTAAACATTTAGTCTCTATAATCTTTCCCTCACAAAGTACTTAAAAATTACTCCAATGAATCAGCCACCCTCAAGCAGGGATTAGTTAGAAGAATTACAGTGATCTTTAACAGAGATTAAAGACCCAATATTTATACATCCCTAACAAAAGTTTAATTACTGGATAGATCACAAATTACTTAACCTAATTTTGTCTGCCAAATCTATTACACCATTGCTTAGTATTATTAATAGACAATTGCTCAGAATGGAACTTAAGTATTTGAAATTTCTGTTTAAAACTAAAGGTGTGGTCATAAGCAACCTACCGCCTAAGCTTTATTGGTATAATTGATAAACTTTATTGAAAAATAAATGAGAATTAAAACTTTTTTTTAATCTGAGTAGGAATGTTAATAATATTAAAATAATTGATCCAACCCAAACACTCCAGGTTGTATATAGCATTTTGTGGCCTCAGGTCACAGTGCCTCATACTATGAGGAAACCAAGGCCACTGTCAATAATAGAGCTGTGCAGTGCATGTATATACATACAGAAGAGCGCAAAAGAACAATGACAACATTTCAATATTTCTCGAACATGAGAAGCAGGCTAGTCATAGATTTGAACCCTCTAACCCCAAAATTATGTGCACTGAAAGTAATGACTGCAAAAGGAAGATAAAAGAAGCGTATTTTATTATCAATGACAATAACGCTATTAATAGATGCGACACATGCTTCACTATTCAGAAAATGGACAAGTTGATTAATTTACATATACATTTGCATATATTACCATTTAACAATATCACAACAATGACTTAAAATCTATTTTGGCTATGATTATGAGGGATAATACTTCGAAGGCGCTTAGCCTACATTGATTTATTTTGATTGTTTGCCATTAACAGCTTCTTCACCCAGCGTTTTAAAGCAATTGTATGTGTTGTTTATATTTTTATGTATAAATGTAAATTTGTTATTATAATAATATAATTTGTAAAAATAGTTTAATTTTAATGTAAAATAGAAAATGTTATAAATATGCAATTGTTGTATATAAATGTATGTTTTGATTTGAAATAGATGATTAGTGACATTTCTTTATTGAATAATAAGTATTACAATGCCATATTCAAATACATAGCACATAAATTTGCATACATTACTGTGATATCTACTAACTATTAGTGAAAAGAACTATGAATATGAAAACATAGAATTCCAGAAAGCGCTTAGCTTATTTACTGTTATACAGCTTCGTTAACTATGTATAAAACGCAAGCTTAGAATAAATTTTATTTTTAAAAATTCCACTAAATAAAGAATTACAACTAGATAAATCAAATATCTGTCACTTTTGATTTATAATTTAATAAAAGTAATGTCCAATTTACTTGTTAATCTATTTAAAATTTATATTCTTGGATAAATATCTGAAATTTAAATATTAAGAATCATTTTATGTTCAGGACATTATAGAAATTCATCTTATTTGAAAAGTCACATATATATATTAAAGTTAGTTTTAGTTCTTATAAAATTATAAGATCATAAAATATAAGAAATTCGAACTCAGACTTTCACACGACCCTTAATTCTCCATGACATTTCATATTGCTGACCCACCTGATGACACACATGTTAAAAATAATTAATCACCAGTATATGTATTTCATGCTAAACTGCCAATCATCAGTTGGTCCAGATTACTATCCTCACACACATATATAATCAGTGCTCAGCTTTATATTAAGATAGTCAATCTTCATACTTTAATGAACAGACTTCAAACTACTTTAACATACAACTCTTCAGCCATCTATTTCATTGAAAATCTGACATTCAAAGCCCTCATTAATGCCAAGGTTGTCATCCTACCCATGTTGACCATTTAATTATTCTGACCCCTCATTTACTGGAGAATAATCCATTTACATACATATGCAAGGGATAGCAGAGCTTTAACGCACTATGTTTTTAATATGTAAATTAATACACTGTACAGGCTTACACACACCTGCACATATATAATGTAATATATAAGGGATTCGAACTCAGACTTACACATGACCATCAACTCTCCATGCCATCTCATACTGCCGACCCACCTGATCACACACATGTTGAAAAGATAAATACATATTTCAGGCTAAAACAGCAATCATCAGTTGGTTCAGATTACCATCTTCACACATATATACAATCAGTGCTCAGCTTTATATTAAGATAGTCAATCTTCATACTTTAATGGACAGGCTTCAAACTACTCCAACCCACAACTCTTCTTACCATCCATTTCATTGAAAATCTGAATAAAAAAGCAGAGGACTGATTGTATATATATATGTGGAGATAGTAATCTAGACCAACTGATGATTGCTGGTTTAGCATGAAATTCGTATATTGGTGATTATATATGAGCAGGTGTGTGTAAGCCTGTACAGTGTATTAAGATCATAAAAGTGTAACAAAAGCTTTGAAAATGATTACTGCATTATTTAAATGAAATACTTATTTTATATAGGGCTATGTTTTTAAACTGTAATATTAATAATCAGCCATTAAGGTAATGCACATGCGCTTTGTGGATTATGCACATGCGCTTTGTGGATTATTTAAAAATCCACAAAGCGCATGACATTGCATTATTTAAAATAGATGAAATTAGTAAGACAATTAATTATAATCTTTGTTTGGAAAGATAAATATAATGGATTATTGTTAAAATAATTAGTATGTCTAAAGATTGATTTATACAATATTATATTTTGACCAATAATAAGTTACGTGATTACCAGTAAATGATTATTCTGCTTAATCGTTATTATGTGTATAAGTTTATGGTTAATTAATAAAAGTGTTTTATAAGTTATTAGTTTAATGTTAATTTAGAAATTTATTTGTTCTTATTTGTGTCGTGTTAAAGCTAGATGTATTATTAAATAGCTGTTTTAGTTAGTATCTGTAAGTTAATAATCTGATTGTTATTTAGATGATTGGATTTCAATAAAATCCCTCTTGTCATTCAATTATCTAATTGTTAACCATTATTAAAGTGCTTATTAAAGGAGTAATCATTATTCCTCGGATGTTTATTAAGATAGTTTAATAATAAATTAAATCAATTTAATATATGTCTTTTAGATTTGTTATATTGTAGTTTATTATAGGTATAAGAGAATAAATAGTTATGTAAATAGTCTTAATAATTATTTAACTATGAAATTATGTTAGTTATTGTTTATTATAGGGATTTTCCACAATGATTGTAGCATAATAATATATGGAGAGTTTCTATAATAGCAATACCATTGGAAGTATATTTTATATACTTTACAATATTAAAACCTATGCCTTGTGATTTTTTTCTATAGCATATCCTATGTTAACTGTAATAATAAAATAGTCTCATTAAGGGTATTTGTATATTTTTATTTTAGATCATTTTATTTATTGTAACATTGTCCGCTTTATAATAGTGGAAGGTTACAATATATATATATGAGTTATTTTTTTAAATCTGGTGTCCCAGTTCCTCACTGAAGAGAGCCATAGCGCAAAACTGGTCTGGGGATGGAGACAATCCTAGATAAAGATGATTTGAATGCTTTCTCTTGTAGCATTTGTCATAAAATATAAGCTTGTTTAGAGCTATTGGAATGCTCTTTATATATATATGTGTGTGTGTGTATGTGTGTAATTGGGCCCAAATTAAGTAGTCATCTAGTGTAATTTGTACATATGTTATTTTTCTATTAGATTAACATGTTCTTAATCATTTTAGTTATTTTAATTATATTTAATTTTAACATGAGGCCAGATAGAGTTAGAATTATATTGAGATCATTGTATTTGCACATTACAGTATAATATCTTCATATTTAGATCACAATTGCTTTGATCTTGGCCCAGATGTAGTTTGCATTAATTGGCATTAGTATTATCACAAATTATTTTATTTCTCTGGACAGAATCCTGTGTTACATTATTAAATCTTGTTGTTGAGGTATTGGATGCCTGGGTGATATAGTGTGTGCTTACAGTTAATTTTTGGCTGCATTGTTGTTCAACCTGTTGATTTTTGTGGGTACGATCTGGTTGGTAGGTATAAAGTATGCAGTGGGTGCATTGGAGTTGGTTGGATCCATATTTGTCTTGAGATAAAGTGCATATAATAAATAGGGTTGTCAATGATATAAACCATGCAGTGATTGTCAATTATGGTGTTTTGTTGTAGTGAGTAGTTGGTTTTGGCAGTAACCAAATGTTGGCAAAAATGTTGGAAAATGTAATTTTGGCATTCCCTATTTTTAACTGCTGTAACATGATATATATTTAATAGAGATGAGTTGAATGCTAGGTTTTTGGCATTGTGTGAAGTCTTGTCATTGTTATTGAGATTGGTATTGTGTCTTGTGATTTGAGTTGATAATAGGACTTGGTTTGTGTGATGAAATTTTAAATTTGGCAGGTAGACAGTTCTAACAGATTATTATTTGGAGTGTCAGTATGACTGGATAGGAGGAGGCCCTACATCCATCTGGGGTAATATCCTGGTCAGAAATCAGTGATGGTATCCACATTATGCTATGATGTCTGTGGATGTTGATCATATCTATCATGGATTGGTAGGCATGAGTCAAATGTTTTATTTCAGGCTAGATATATTGATACAAAGTCATCTGGTGTGGATCTTGTCATTAGCTCTGGAATATCAATACCCTCAGTTTTGACTCTCTTTGGCTGCCAATTGTTTGGGTGGCTGTATGATCTTTTGGTCTCTGTTGAGGCTAGTTCTATGGGTAGAAGGCATGGAAGAAGTGCTTCCATGATATGAGGTGATATTTTATTTATGGTTACTTGAAAATGGTTTGTTTGGATATGCTGATCTGCTCGATTAATAATATTTTGATTTGGCTCTGGTGCAGAATCTTCTGAAAAAATTGAAGTGTGTGTTGTGCTAGATAACTCATATGACTGGTGTAGAGCCACTAACATTCTACAACAATAGCATTAGCATTGTTTGACCTTACAGTTGTGAGATCCAGGATGTGTGTGTAGGACTCGGGATCTTTGAGGTTAAGATGACAGCTGGCCTTATTCAGTGTGTCTGGATCAGTGGTGATTGAATGTATATCTATGCTATTTTCTTGTGGTTTTAGTAGGTTTAGCTGGTGGTCAGTTGAACTTGTAGTATTTGATTGGTAATAGGCAGCCATGCTGGTCATATAAGTAACATTGTGGTTTTAAGTCTCTTAAATAAAGGTGAAGCATGTCCACCTGATACATAATTTGCATTGGAATGGTGTCAGGATTGATTTGACTATGTAGTTTTAATTTGTACTCATAACTATTGGTATAAACTGCTGTGGATGTATTTTTTGATGTATATATAGCTTGAAATGCTATAACTTCATCAAATGACTCCATCATTCTCTGAAAAGATTGGTTGTTGTAACCAAGGTATGTGTTCTTAAGTACCCTGATTATATAACTTTGGCAATCTTTGTTGATAGTTGCCAGTACATAATTACCTAGAGTTCTGAGCTTGGTTTGAAACTTCCTCCTTTGGAGTGAATTGAGAAATTCAAATATGATATATCTCAAGTTGGTTTGTTCTGCAACACATAGATTGGTATCCCAGAGCCTATTAGAGTTAAAGCTTCATATAGCAGGTGTCCAGGAAATCTATATATACATATTTTAGCATCTGTAGCAGATAATATTATTAAACTTGAGTTTTATGTATTTTTAGGTCTAATTCTCTGAGATCATTTGGTTAATTTTTCTAAGCCAGGGGAGTTTTATTGTTGAATGCAGTTGCTTTAATTCTGCAATTGGTGATTTGCAAATTGTCTTTGGTATTGTTTGCATAAGTTTTACTGGGATTTGAATTTCTGGATGCTGTGGAGATAATGGTAGTGTCATCCACTTGATCAGCTGACTGGGTGGTGGCTATTTTCTTTGGCTGAATCCGTGAAAAATCTATTTATTAAAAGTGTCTCTTATTAATTTGAAGTTGTTACTATTTTAAGGTTGTTGATTTTTGTTTGCTGTATCAATCTATGTACTTTTTATTTGACAAGTCTGTGGATTTTCTGCTGTTTTATGGGGGTTTAAATCGAGAGGCTTGCAGAACATTGTGCAAGTAATACTAAGGTTTGCTGCAGGATTTCAATCTAAAATTTTATTAACACTATTTCATGCATTTTTCACATTTTTTAATTTTTTGCTACTGGTTTATTAGACATGCACACCACTTGATGGTGTTGTTTAGGTGCTAAAGCACATAAAAATGCCATTTACATGGCCCAACTTTTCATTGTGAAACAACATTCATTTTTAAACTACATTATACATTTCAACACGTGTTGACATTTTTCAAACTACTTTTAAACAATTTACAAACCAACATTATTTTCTAAAATGGAATAATTACAGTTTTAAATTACATTAAAAATGTCATCATATAGCACTGGAAGGTTTGAAGCTGGGGACCAATGTTTTAACGATCCAAAGGATCATTCAAAAGATGCACTACTATGATTAAACCAACATTACGATTTTCCAAAACAATGTGCAATTTTAGTTGTCTCATAGCTGCTCTTTATCTGAAAAAAAGACACTATTATAAACATTATGGGCTGACATTCTGCAAAGTATTTGTACATAATTTACAAATCAACATTATTTTATAAAATGTAAGAATTGAATTTTTCTGAAATCGAATAATTACATTTGAAAATTACATTATAAATGTCAGCATACAGTGCTGGAATGTGCAGGGCCAATGACCGATGTTTTTGATGATCTGAAGGATCATCCAAAAGATGCAGTACTGTGATCAAAAGAAGCTTCTGATTTGCAAAACAACATGCAATCTCAGCCATTTAATTTGTCTTGTAGCTGTTCTCATGCAAACATGCCTTTTTACGTGAATTCTGTGAAGTTGTGCTTGTCCCTACAGTTTTGCACTTTTTTTCACCTTCCAAGCTGTGTAGGGAAGCACTATGATGGGTTTACAATTATTAATATGTAATACTATGTCAAGTAGGGTGTAAGATCATTACTTTGAATGCAGATTAAAAGAGTTATGGTCAGTTGAATTCCATATAACCGCACATGATATGGTAGCAATCTGCGCAGTGTGCACATTTGCTTAGGGTCACAAAGCCCATCAGTGGGCCATAATATTTGTGTGCAATGCAATATAGACCTGCAATGGTTAATATGAACATCGCTGTCTATAGGCTGTAAACTTGGGGCTGCATAAACAGCATTTTTATGTGTTTTAGCATATAAACAATGCTATCAAGTGGCGCGCATGTCTACTCAACCAGTACCATTTTTTTTTATAAAAAACATTTTTTTCAGAGTTTATAATAGAATTCGCTTCATTTTGCAAATATTTATATTCTTAAAATAGGATTTTGTCATTTTTATTTTATGCTGCATTTTTAAAAATTAATTTAGAGAATCCATAAAATATCATTTCCTTTCAAATATAGTTAGTAAGTTAGGTTAAAACACCTGTAGAGGTCCCTACTATCGCATTTTTACATGCATATTATCAAGGTTATAGCCTCAGTAAATATTATAAACAATATTGAAAATTTCTACAAATTTTTCATAAAGTTTATTTATGTTTTTCATTTTTTTAAATTAATGACCAATCAGTTAATTTTAAATTATTTCTTAATTATTTTTATCTAGAATTTTATATGTATTATTTCCCACTTCATTTTTAATCTTGGTATGATTACATTTGTTAAGCCATTTTATAATAAGGGCAATAGAATAATGATCTACAGTTTTATCTTCCCCTTATGGTCGAAATGCAAATTTTAAGAATGTAAGGTATTTATATGATCAATACAAAAAACCACCATATTATCATTTACAGTCTCTCCTCTTGTTACAGTTGTAATACAACTAAGAATTCACTATTAAGATAAAATATCTAAATAATCTTTAACAATTTTAAGATTATTTTTAAATAAATCAATATTTAAATATCCTGTAATTGTGACGTTATTAAACAATTTATTATTATTTAATAAATTATTAAATTTATTTAAGAATATTGAGACATTGTTATTAGGTAGCATATAATATAGAACCAAGATTAAAATTGAATTATCCAATTTAAATTTTATATGTAAACTTTCACAATCAGAACAATTATATTCAATATTTCTGACAATAATATTATCATAGATAAAAGTTATAACATCGCTTCTCTTACTGTTTTCTCAGCAATATACACATTTTTAAAACCCAAACATATTATTTAGCGAGCAAGCATAAGAAATGGTGATCATGTGATGTTTAGTGGTTTAATACCAATCCTGCCTAATAGAACAGTGGTGGCTATGGTTATTAAAGAACCAAAGACACCAAAATGTGTGAGTACTGAAATATCAGACCTATAGGACTATATAAGTTAATGAACTTGGATTGAAAATATTATTGGGTTTTCAATTTTATTCTCATAGTTTTGTAGTTAAGTAGAGATAAAAGGTGGCTGCTGGAGAGTTGCATTAAATCCTAAGATCTAGGTGCAGTGCTCTCAGATCCAAGGTTTCTCACTGACCAAAGCAACAAGCTAGAAACTAATCTAGGGATATTAGATGAGTAGGCACTAAATAAGGATTTTATGCACAAGCCTTCTGGCATCTATTGATTACTCTGGCTTGCACTGGGTGACACTACTGTATGGATAGTTTTGCTGTTTTAACAAAAATTCATGACTTAATCATTATACAGAAAATATCCGGTATTTTTTTATACTTCTTATATTTACATGCTCAAAGATAAATAACAAGTTAAATCATTTTTAGAATAATTTGGCCACTCAGATAAATCATTAAATGTTTTGATTCTGATTTTAGCATCATCAATATTTTCAATTATAGAAACTGTTTTCATATAAAAATTACAATTCTTTACATATCATTAAAAAAACTGATTACAAAACAAATTATACAGATAGTACTTACAAAATCAAACCATAAATTTCACAGATATATTATCTTGCTATGCTCCCTTGTTTAAACACTATTTTACCATTTTTTAGTCATAAATTTATAATCTTTATATCTGGCTCTAATTTTAACTTTCCCTATTAAATCCTTGTTGCATTTAGTTAAACCTTTGTTTATAAAGATTTCTCTAATCGAATAAAGTCATCATATATATCCCTACTACATAGAAAGATCCTTTTCTCTTCTAACCATTGTCTAATATATAGGGTATATGAGCACAGACTTTCACACGACCCACCACTCTCCACTCTATCTCATAACACTGATACACCTGAATACATGTATGTCGAAAAGATAAATAATCACCAATATATGTATTTCATGCTAAACCAGCAATCGCCAGTTGGTCAGATTATCATCTCTATGTATATATGTAATAAGTGCTCAGATATATATTAAGATAGCCAATCTTCATACTTTAATGGACAGGCTTCAATCCACCCCACACTCTAACTCTTCAACTGTCCATCTAATTGAAAATCTGACGATGGAACATTCAAAGGCCACCCTGAGGCTGAGATTCTCATCACAACCATGGTGACCTAAAGTCAATCTGACCCTCATGTACTGGACATAATCCATTTAATACATATTTGAGAGATAGGCAGATATCTACTATTTAATAACTGATATACAGGCTTATTATATACTTGTATCAATATATGTAATATATAGGGTATATGAGAACAGACTTTCACATGACCCACCCCTCTCCACTCTATCTCATAACACTGTATTTCAGTTATTGCATAGTAGAGATGTCTGCCCTCCTTTGTATATGTATTAAATGGATTATGTCCTGTACATGAGGGGTCAGATTGACTTTAGGTCAACATGGGTGTGACAAGAATCTCGGGCTCAGGGTGGCCTTTGAGTATTCTATCATCAGATTTTCAATTGGATGTGATGGTTGAAGAGTTGGAGTGTGGAGTAGATTGAAGCCTGTCCATTAAAGTAGGAGGATTTGCTATCTTAATATATATCTGAGCACTTATAGCATATATGTGTGGAGATGGTAATCTGGACCAACTGATGATTACTGGTTTAGCATGAAATACGTATGTTGGTGATTATTTATCTTTTTGACATATATGTGTTCAAGGGTATCAGTGTTATGAGATAGAATGGTCATGTGAAAGTCTGTGCTCATATACTCTATATATTACATATATTGATACAGATATATAATAAGCCTGTATTTCAGTTATAACCATTGTCTAGTATATTTTAGCACTTTTAAACTTTATTTTCAAAACAGGATACATTTTTTTATACTTATTGTATTCTCTATATATATCAATTATGATACTATTAATAAAATCATTCACTTTTCAGTTCTTTTTACTTTATCAATTACAGATAAAAATATTTTCATTTTCTTTATAAAACAAACCAGTTATTTCAATTGTTGTATGAATATCATACTGCTTTTTCTATTTATTTCATTTTCATAGAGTTGTAATTTTATGTTTAATTTAGTTTGAATCAGTGATTGGTTATATAATTGATTTGTCTATAAAGAGCATCTGAAAGAGTGAAAATTTCTCTTGGGAATTGTGGTGTAAAATTATTCAGACATCAGGTATATGTTGGCTTCTTATTAGTCTGTGCAAGATGCAATCGAATGTAAATCTGATTTTTGATGTGGATTATGAAGTCTTCAATGTTAGAATGGTAAAATCTAGGATTTAATCATGAAACATAGCATCTTTTCTTTTCCTTTTTTCCCTTTAAAGAAGGATGTCGTAGTATAAACTGCTATAACATTGGCAAAAGTTTGCTCTATATTATTATATGTTGAATTGCTGGATACTGACCTATTGAATTGGTAAGCAATTTTTCTTTTATTTTTAAATGTTGTTTCTTGTAGTTAAATATGATAATAAAATTCAGAGTAATTAAAAAACATATATATATATGTCATTAAAAGTTACTAAATACTTAGATGATTCTAATATCAGTAACAATCAACAATTTCAAACTGTTGTCAAGGCAACCTCCTTTTAAAAATAAAGATGGAATCCCACCTTTATTTATATTCCAAAATATTTATATAGATATTAAAGATAGCAACTTGACCACAAAGACTGAAATTATTGATACAATCTTTAGTGTCTATACAAATTTATTGATCAATTATAAAGGTGGGGTTCCAACTTTATTGTTAAAAGATGGTTGTCTTGACAACAGTTTAAAATTGTTGATTGTTATTGGGATTGATAAGTGACTTTTAATGATTACTCACAAATTCATTTAGCTTAAGCATTATTACATTTATTATATATATATTAAAATAATAAATATAATATTAAATAATTTCTTACTTGAAAAGCACAGTTACCACAGACTCTAATGACATTACTATTATTAGTAATAGTATTAATATTAATATTTTTTAAAAATTATTTTAAAATGTATATATAATAATTTATTTTCTTTTACCACACGTGTTTTCAAATATTAAGAAAAGATATATATAAATAAATTATAACTCATAATGAAGTAATAAAATTTGACAGTTATGAAAATTTGGTAGATACCTCTTGTAATTTTGTCTAATTAAAATGTTTTCAAAACATGATTTAAATTAATATCAGTTACTGAATTAAGAATTAATGGAGTTGCATTTTTATTTTAAAATGACCTTTCCCCTTTTCAGTTTTTCTCTCTTTTAATAAATAGAAAGACTAATTTAATTTTACACAAGAGTGAATTGGACAAATTTTACATATATGATTATATTAGAAAAATAAATTAAAAATATAACTCTTGAAAAACTTACATATGTTACATTTTTATTTTTTAATTTATCAGATATATACTGAATTTAAACTAAAATTAAAAATTTAATTATTCAAAAATTTATTAGAAAAACTTGCTTTTGAAATAATTTTAAGAATAAAAACAAAAGTTTTTTTTTTTTTCCTGATTTGGATTTTTTTTTGTTTTGAACTCAAAATCTGCAACAGATGTCATGCATTAGTGTCCGAATGGTTAGCACAGCTGCCTTACAAGCAGTTGTCCTGGAGTTCGCTCCCAGCCGACGCTTTGACACATTAAAAAAAAAATCTGCAACAGATTTCAGATATTTCTATTATCTTAAAACCAACAAACAAAGCACAAAGTTTATTATTATTTTCCTATTTTGCGACAGTAACATAAATCTAACATTTGAAAAGTAAATCAGATATTTTTTACTTCTGGTCTAAAAAATGACTAAATTTTTATTGATACAAAATTCTTTTAATATATTTTCCAACAATAAGGATCTAATATAGACTTACTGAATTTTAGCATTCTATTATCATGATTGCTAGACTCACTTTTGACTCTGATGGATAATTTTATTTATATCAATGTATACATATAAGGAAAGAATAGTGAATGGAAATTATTTATATCATTTCGATTTTGTAGATGATGTAGTTGTTTTTGTAAATAATGTTTTAGAGCTTCAGGAAATGTTGCAAGAGTTATCAGATGAAAGTAAGAAAGTACGATTAAAGGTAAATGTTAAAAAGACTAAAATAATGCTCAATGGATTTTCTGAAAAGAAGAAAATAATGATTGATAATTGTGAATTAGAAGAAATTAACAACTACAAATACATTGGTCAGATTATTCCTACACATGGAAACAATTGTATGAAATTAATCATAGAATTAGTAGGAGCACTTTTGGGAGAAATAATTTAATATTAAAAGGAAATATGTCTATGGGTTTGAAAAGAAAATTTTTAAATAAATATGTGTTAGCAGCCCTTACTTATAGATCTAAGACTTGGACACTTAATATAGAAGCAATACAGAAACTTCAGACCACTCAACAAATTATGGAGATGTGTATGTTAGGACTAACTAGGCAATAAAAAATGAAATACATGGGTGAGAGAACACACAAAGTTATTACTGACGTCAATGAAAGAATTAAGACTGAAATGGGGTTGGATTGGACATAGTAGTATTGTTAGAAAAGGTGTTAATAGATGAACACTTGAAATCTTAAACAGGATTCCAAGAGATTGTAAAAGACCTTGAAAGAGACCACGTGTAAGATAGATGGATGAAATAAGGAACTGTGCTAAAGTGATGTAGAGAAGAGAAGATGGGGATTAGAAAAGATGGATTGAAGTCAGAGAGACCTTCATGCTGCAGTGGATTTATAATAGTTGAAAATAAAATGATATATATATATAAACGCACAAATAAAATTGTCATGCAATATTTTTAACATTCAGTTATAATAATAAATAAATTTCTAATTATGTATTATATAATACTTTCATAAGCTATACATATCATTATTTCCTTATGCTGTTTAAATGTTGGAAAAGTAATTCTAAAGTTCTATCATTTAATCGGAATATGCATCTGTAAAACCCCAAATTAACATAAATTTAACAATAGGCACATAAGACAGTCTTTCTAATGCTGTGTAACACTATTTTTAACAAAATAATTCAAAAGTTTATTTTATATTTTGTTTTCTACTCCCCCCCCCCCCCTATTTTAAAAGATTATTTCAAACTGTATAGAGTTAAAAGGGTTAATTCATCAAAGAAGAGTAACCATGTTAATCCTATAGCAAAATTCAGTTTTTTTAATAGTCATGTTGACTGGCGTTTTAAGTGCAGTCAAACTTTTCATTATAAAGGGATTTAAAATACATTTTGATTTGCATAGGGAAAACATAACACAGTTACGCAAATGAAAAATGTGTATCACTTATCACTAATTATATTTGCATTTATTACATAATTTACTTATGTATATCTTTAACAAAATTATTAAAAACAGGTTTAAATGCCAGAACAGTACATTTTAAATAAATACCGTTTGATACTAATTTTTGTTTTTCTTTATGATCTATTTTAATATGCCGCATATACTTATTAGTCATTAAAGGTCAGCCATGGGCTCACTGTCTGCAGGCGGCAAACAATCGTTCTACTTCTAGAAAAGCCTCATCATATTACAATCACATTTTGTAAAATATATATGTGCTTGGCACACAGATAATGAAGTTAATAAAAAAACAAATAATACTCCACAATTTAATGAGCTGAGTGCTTTCGGGAGGCTTTCTGCTCCCATAATCATAAAATGCAATATGCAAATGTATGCAAATTAATGTGAAGTGATTAAAGAGGCCATTTTCATGGGAGAAAAAAACATGCATCTAGTCTATTGATTGATGTTGGATCACTTGCTATATAGCATGCTTCTTTTACCTTCTGTTTGGTATTGTTTCTTTCAGAACAAACAACAATTGCTGTAGTTGTTGGAAAGCATGGCCAGTGGACCTTTCCTGTTCAGCGAAAATTGAATTACCTTCTAGTTTAGGGTAGTCTTATTATAAAGGTATTTGTGCTGTGCTATTCTGCTTGCAATGTTAGTCCTGGTTTCTCCATAATATGATGCTTGGCAGTTACTCTGGGGGCATGTGATTTTATAAAAGACTTGAGGTGTTAGTTTGTTCTGAAAGAAACAACACCAAATGGAAGGTAAAAGAAGCATACTATATAGCAAAGCGATTCAACATCAATCAATAGATAAAATGCATGTTTTTCTCTCACACAAAAATGGCCTCTTTAATCACTTCACATTAATTTGCATATATTTGCAAATTGCATTTGTATAGTTCTCCACACTTTAGTAGCTATGATTATGGGAGTATAAAGCCTTCCGAAAGCACTCAGCTCATTAAATTGTGGAGTATTATTTGCTTTTACTAACTTCATTATCTGTGCACAAAGCACATATAAAGGTTATAGATTACATGCTAATGAAGTAAGTATTTAATCACATTTATCTATTTGTATAATCATTGTGTCATCATAGATCTGACTAACTTTCTCTATATAAAAACAACTTGATACCCATTTGCTGATCAATACATAGTATCTGGCTGTACTGATTCTAAGCCAACTACTTGATAAAAAATTAACTGACATAACAAATAGTTAGCCTGTGTGTTATTACGAGCACTTAAATGTATTTGAAAAGTAAATGCAACTATAGTTTAATAATTATAGTACTAGGTTAACTTCTGTTAGTGATAAAGACTGCATCATACTATAGTTATATTTGTTTTTTACTTTTACAGTTAATACTTCAGCCAATATAGATTAAATTCAGATCTTTACTCTCTATCTAATAATAACATTGTCTTTCTTATTGCATTGCCAAATCCATATAATATTAATATCATCTATGTTCTTTATTAGTTTTTACAATGCTTTTTTTACAACCAGCTATTGACAGTTTCGATTGCCCCAGCAATCTTTTTCAGAACTTCTATTTATATTTCCAAATCTTAACTGCTAAATTTAGTAGTTAAGATTTGGAAATATGAAAGGTCTGAAGAAGATTGCTGGGGTGATTGAAACCATCAATAATGAGTTGTAAAAAAAGCATTGTAAAAACTAATAAGGAACATAGGTGATATTAATATTATATGGATTTGGCAATGCAATAAGATTAGTATTTAAGATTTGGAAATATAGAAGTTCTGAAGAAGATTGCTAGAGCAATTGAAACTGTCAATAGGTAGTTGTAAAAAAATCATCGTAAAAACTAATAAAGAACATAGATGATATTAATATCTAATAATGACTAAGTATCCATTTACTAGATGACTAGGAGAGCCTTGAAAGACTATTTAAAAAAATCCAAAGCTTATTTGAGACCTGAAACATAAAATATTGAATCAATATAGATTCAAACATTAGATCATGACTCAAATAAAGGTAAATGCACTAAAGGATACAGTAAGTAACCTGTTACCTGAAATATGGAATAATTAAATACAGGAATATTACATTTATAAACATGAGGAAATTAGTCACATCTGTTGGGGAACTTTTTTTTAAAGTATGATTAATTATCATAGTTTTTTAAAGAGATTTGAAAGTTGGATTAATATTAATATTAAGAATTTTAGTGAGGCTCAAATTATAATGATCAATTAACAGAAGTTATAATATGATCAATAAATTACCAGAGTGCAGGAGTATATCAAATTCCAAAGTAATATTCCATGAAAATAACATTATTGTATTTAAATATAATATAACAATTTGTCAATTTTTAAATCAGAGTTTCTTTAATATAAATAAATAAAGTAATAACTAAATAATATTTCCAAGTGCTTTCAACTCTTACGAGTCCTTATCAAGGCAGTGTAAAAAATTCTATTTTCTCCTAGGTGATGAATTTAACATTTCATTGTATTGGCCAGAAACAACTAATCAGAAAGCTGGTTAATTTCGAATTCATAGCACAAGATGAATTTTGTATAAGATATGATTCTTTAATCTTGCGTTTTTTATCATGTGTTTCGTGCATTAATATTGTAAAATCCTTTAGACTACATATATGGCTTGTACTATTTTGGTGAACATAAAAAGCTGAATAAACTGTATCATCTTCTCTTGCTCTATTATACATATAATTATGTTGTTGAAGATGATATTTGATATTTGTTTTGATTTCTCCAACATATATTGCACTACAATTTATTTGTGGGCATCTAATAGAGTATACAACACTGCTTTTATCTTCTTATTTATTACTTCCTTATAATTATTTAATACAAGTGAGTTATAATAAACAAATGCTATTATCTATTATATTGAAACATTATAAACAATGTAAAATATATAATTGTTAATTAGAGAAGATATTAATTAGTATTAAAGTTTATCGGCTTAACGTTTTCGAGGATCCATGCCTCATATTCATAGCCTTCATAAAATGTATAATAAAATATGCAAATACAAATATTCAAATAAGCTAGTATTACGTAGCCCATTTCTTCGAGATCTCAAAGCAAGTGTCCTTTCTATTAATGGCATGGATGTTTCCATCGATGTAAAATGCCTCCTTTATTTTTCTTTTGTGATCATTTGATTCTGAGCACAATATTATGGGATTGGCAGGTATTAAATATCTATTAGCAGCAGGGTTCAAATTTAAAGCTATTAAAAATAAAATCATAAAATTTAATAATACAATAAACAATAATGTACCTCGCACCAATCTACCTAGAATAACAATCCCCTACATTCCTAAAATATCTAACAAACTAATGAAAGCATTAAACGATAAATTTAACATAGCAGTTAGAACTCCATCTAATTCTAATAGATTGCTTAACAACTCTAAAGACCACATTGATCGACCGTTCACCCCACATGTGGTGTACTCTATTGCTTGCCCTCAGGTTGGATGCCACACTATATATTATGGTGAAACGAAAGCTACAATCAATACTAGACTGGGTCAACATATTTACACATTTAACAGAGCTCAAAAAAACAGCAACATGTCCTCTGTGTTCTTGGAGCATGCTAAACAATCTGGACACAACTTCACACCCGCCAATCCCATAATATTGTGCTCAGAATCAAATGATCACAAAAGAAAAATAAAGGAGGCATTTTACATCAATGGAAACATCCATGCCATTAATAGAAAGGACACTTGCTTCGAGATCTTGAAGAAATGGGCTACGTAATACTAACTTATTTGAATATTTGTATTTGCATATTTTATTATACATTTTATGAAGGCTATGAATATGAGGCATGGATCCTCGAAAACGTTAAGCTGATAAACTTTAATACTAATTAATATCTTCTCTAATTAACAATTATATATTTTACATATAGTGAGAAGTAAAGCCATATTTATAAACAATGTAGTAATAGTGATCATATAAATATGAATAATAAACCATGGATGTCATTAGCTTTTATTCCGAATATTAATAAAAATATAATAAAGATTTTAAGTCAAGATTTTCGATTAGCATGGAGAACTCCACCTAACCTTAATAGATTAATAAATAATTCTAAGGAAGTAATAAATAGGAAGAATAAAAGCAGGGTTGTATACTCTATTAGATGCCCACAAATAAATTGTAGAACAAGAGAAGATGATACAGTTTATTCAGCTTTTTATGTTCACCAAAATAGTACAGGCCATGCATGTAGTCCAAAGGATTTTACATTATTAATGCATAAAACATATAATAAAAAATGCAAGATTAAAGAATCATATCTTATACAAAATTCATCTGGTGCTATGAATTCGAAATTAACCAGCTTTCTGATTAGTTGTTTCTGGCCAATACAATGAAATGTTAAATTCATCACCTAGGAGAAAATAGAATTTTTTACACTGCCTTGATAAGGACTCGTAAGAGTTGAAAGTGCTTGGAAATATTATTTAGTTATTATTTTATTTATTTATATTAAAGAAACTCTGTTTTAACGATTGACAAATTGTTATATTATATTTATAGTTATATATTAACAGAAGTATTATTTATTCATTATTGTATTTATAAAAAATTGCTGACAGTTTTTTTTTTTTTTCAAAATTGACGTTGTGACTTACAACATACACCAATTAGTTGCACCCATAGTAAATTTAAACAAGATAATAGCCAGTAATAATATATAATATTTCTACTAGAAATCATGCTATAAATATTGATGATTTGAAATATGTAGTGAACAAATGTGATTGATTTCTTTTATGAGCAACACAATTTTTGATTGTTATAATTAAGTAAAAAGAATAGTTCATTGGCATGTCTTTGCAATGTAGAAGGCTCCAATAATAACAGCAAGTATTAATTAGTTTCTTGTGGTCAGAGTAATTGTTTTTTATAATTGAAATTTAGAACACAGCGAAGTGTATAGAAAACCAAAAATTGCCATACTGATCAAAACATGAATGGAAAAATATAACATTAAAGGAGTAGTTTCATGACCTAATAATAAGAGACTCAAGAAGTGACAATACCACTGGAGTAAGTTTTTTCTGATATAGTTTTACTTAAAGGTCATGAAGCAAATATTGATATTTTGAAATACCTAGTGACATCAATAATATTAGAGAAATATAATAAGAAATAATACATACTTAATTCTATATTATCTTACAGCAGCAATTAAAACCCCGAATAACTGTCAGTAAATGTAAAATGTAGAATAAACCCATCTATACTTTATCTTTGATTATATATAAGCACACCATTTATTGATATATATACATGCAGATCATGATTCATATATATATATTGTAACGAGCACGGACGTTCGTTACATTGTTTTTTTTTATTTTTTAAACATGAAAGTAAATTAAAAAGTTCGCATTTAAAAATTTTCTTTAAGAATTAAAAATTGAAATTAAATATCATCTTAAACTCTTATATATTAAATCGCACAGATAATGAAAAATTATTAAAATAAAACTTTATTAAAGAAAAAGTATTTTAAAACTAAATTTTAAAAAGATTTGGAGATAAAATTATATCTTTAAATTTATCTTTAAATATATCTTTGATTTGGAAAACAGATTAATTAATCAGAAATGGAAATGATAAATTTAATTAGTCAAATGTAAACCAGCCTTGGGCATTTAAATGTAAAAACATCGGTCAGATAGGAAAACAATAGAAACTTTTAGCAAATGAAATAAATCCATTGGGAAATCGGACCTCAACAAAAAGGATCATCACATCAATGACGTAATTATAAGTCAATCTTTCAAAGTAATATAAAAGGACAAGTTTGGAAATTATTAGGGGTGATTATGATTATTACGATGTGACAGATAGGTGTTAGTGCGGGAGAAGGGATTGAAGAGACGCACGATTCAACCCCTTCAGTTTTGCTAAGAAAGAAAAAGAAATGAACTATCGTTATTCTACATTGAGGACCAGTTAAAGCAAAAACCTCCGGATGGATAAATAAATCGGCCAACAGAATACCAATCTCCGGATCGTTACAACTGGCGAACCAACTCGGGCCGATCTTTAATAAACCACGTATACCCTGAACAAATTCTTCTCAAAATGAAACATTTTTATCTGTTTACATAAGTCGTATACTTTAGATCTTATAAAAGCTCTGCCAGTAAAAGAAATAGCTCATATATTAAACACGAGAAAGTATAAATAATTTTAAACTGTATTTCGTTAAAAAGAAAGTCAAAAGGTTGCGATTGATATGTTTTTTTTTTGTTGTTAATATAAATTATGCTTTAATGTGTATAGGAGCACACAGCCATGGAAGTTTATGATGGAAAATGTGGTACCTTACGGAGAGTACTTTTGGGAATTACTTCAGTGTAACCCTATGTATGCATTTCAATCAGTCATAAATAAGTTGGTGGTATTTATAATTGTGCTGCAAATATGCACGTTTAAACCCATTATTTCTTAAAACATATTTATCTCGATGCAACCTTCCTAAATAATTTAAATAATTTGTTTGTCATGCCATGTGTAAAAATAAAATGTATAAAATAAAATAGAACTCTTGTGGGGAGGGGTGTAAACGTAAATGGTCCTTAGGTAAGCGATAGTCAACATTTTCTTTTTGATTATAGTCTTTTTGTAAAATTATTAACCGGATGTTTTGTAAATGTCTTCGTCAATCGTGTACCGTAATTACTAACCCTAAGTAAAATATTTTTTTTTTGATCATTTTTTTTAAGCAACTTTACTGATATGTAACGAGCACAGACGTTCGTTACATTGTTTTTATTTTATTTATTAAACATGAAAGTAAATTAAAAAGTTCGCATTTAAAAATTTTCTTTAAGAATTAAAAATTGAAATTAAATATCATCTTAAACTCGTATATATTAAATCGCACAGATAATGAAAAATTATTAAAATAAAACTTTATTAAAGAAAAAGTATTTTAAAACTAAATTTTAAAAAGATTTGGAGATAAAATTATATCTTTAAATTTATCTTTAAATATATCTTTGATTTGGAAAACAGATTAATTAATCAGAAATGGAAATGATAAATTTAATTAGTCAAATGTAAACCAGCCTTGGGCATTTAAATGTAAAAACATTGATCAGATAGGAAAACAATAGAAACTTTTAGCAAATGAAATAAATCCATTGGGAAATCGGACCTCAACGAAAAGGATCATCACATCAATGACGTAATGTTAAGTCAATCTTTCAAAGTAATATAAAAGGACAAGTTTGGAAATTATTAGGGGTGATTATGATTATTACGATGTGACAGATAGGTGTTAGTGCGGGAGAAGGGATTGAAGAGACGCACGATTCAACCCCTTCAGTTTTGCTAAGAAAGAAAGAGAAATGAACTATCGTTATTCTACATTGAGGACCAGTTAAAGCAAAAACCTCCGGATGGATAAATAAATCGGCCAACAGAATACCAATCTTAGGACGGCGTGGGAATTCACGTTCATGGCAAGCAACGGATAAAGATGAACTGTTTTAAACCGTAAGAACTTTATAAATAATGAACATTAAATTAAAACTTTCCATATTTAAATGATTGCAATATTATCCTATCTGACCAATTTAATTTATTAATAATGTTATTTGATGTATTTCCTTTTATATATATATATTTAAAATCATTTCCATTTATATTATTCATTTTTTGTTCTTTAAGTTTTATCATGATTTTTGTTTTTCGTTAAATTAATTATATAAATGTTAAACTTAAGTCGGGCGTGAATGGCTGTATAGATTTGTAAAGTTATATTAGGGGAGGGTAATCTTAGGTTATTTGTTTCATTGTTAAATTGGGTCAATGGATTGGATATATTGATGTAGTTAGTAGATGTAGTCGGAGATTCGCTACTGGCAGAATCGTTTATATATACGCCGCACTCACCCGTTTGCCTATGAAAGGAATTATAAGACGGAGAACGCAGTTCCTTTCTATGGAGTTTTTTTTTTATTGTTCTTCTCGTTAGATAGATGTAATATCCCTATCTGATGAGAGTCAATGTCTTTTCTTAATCTCTTAGTGCTGCCGTATTCCGTATTACATTGAATACATCGATGTATCAGATGAATTGATGCCAGTTTGACTACGAATTTTGGCCTAAGGTTAAATAGGGATAGAATGTTTATTTTCAAATGCAAATCTATGTAGTCTATTCATAATCGACACTAAATAAAATTGCATTAAATTTAAGTTGTTTATAGACGCTTGCATGGATGGTTTATTGGTTAACTATGTTTTGCGTTTTCATATTTGATCAAAATATATAGACATTCGATAAATAATGATACCTTATGGTGAGTATCTAAAATGTATTTATTCGGATGTCTTTTAAGTTATTGGTGACAATGCAAGTATCTTATGGTGAATACTATTGGGTTACGTATAAATTTCCCTCCGCAATTGTCAGTAATCAATAATTTTGTATTTTGATCGTTTATGTTTATTTTGAAATGTTTTTGACCGTGAAATCTATGTAACCGATCTGTATTCAACATTATAAACAAGCTTTCATAAGTTTATCTGTGCGAACTTAATTAAAATGTAAAATTAGAATATAATAGTAATTAAAGGTAAATTAAAGTCAAAAATCAAAGTTAAAAATGTAGGTTAAATTTTGAAATGTAAAACTAATACTAAAATAATTTTAAATCTTATATATATATGTGAAATAAATAAATGTTTGTGTGTTAATTACTGGCAGTGGCTTATTTTATTTTTTTTTCATATATACTCTTATATTATATTATTAAATCTCTGCTACTCCCTGAGCTAGTGACTTGGGCTAACGACCGGAATCAAAATTTAAAAAAAAAAAAAATTTTTTTTTTTTACTTACGTATCTGCCTACTTTATAAATTTTTCTAGGTTCAAATGCCTAGATGGCGCCTGTAGTGCAGATTACATGAAGTCGCAATCTCCGGATCGTTACAATATATATATATATATAATTTCAAGACAACTTCAAGTTATTCTAAAATCACTGTAACTAATCTGAGGGAAAGGCTGAGCCTTATATTTAACTATTTCTTAATATTAAATTAATCATCAGTTAATAGATGTAAATATAATTTTTTACCAGCTCAAAAAGAGATGAAATATGTCTGTAATGAAAATCCCCAGTGAGCTATATGTTACAGTGATAGTTGTCTTATATATATTCACATTGAATTGAATATGTAAACATCATCAATTAATAGACAGCTATATATTTTAATGATATATTTATTTTTATCTTTTCGACTTTCATTCAAAATTTAACCTTATCAAGATGTTGTATTAATTCAAAATGTCACATAATATACATATCATCTTAGCACATTCTCTATTGACCAACCTCAACCCTAAATGTTTTTATACTTTCCAATTTTTATTTAGTGCTTCTTTTTCTCCCAAATTTATTGAGCCTTGTACTAAATTCATACATTTCTCTTTATTTTCTTGTACATACATTGTCTCTTACACTTTCCTTTCTTTATAATTTCTACACCATTTGATCACTTCAATACTTTCTTCACATTTCACCTTGTTTCTAAAAAATGGCAAAAAGTCCTGACTTAATATCTGTCCTGTTTATTGCTCTGACATGTGCCTCCCCTTTTCTATTTTACTTTTTGCTGACTGACCTAAATATACCATCATACATCCCTTACACATGATTTTATAAACTATTCCTATCACTCCTATCATTTCTCATTTTTGCATTACTTACTAATAGCATGATAGTGCACTAAATACAAGAGATATTAAATCAGGACCATTTTGCCATTTTTTGGAAACAGGGTATGTTATGAAATGTGAAGAAAGTATGGAAGTGATAAAATATTGTAGAAATTATAAAGAAAGGAAAGTGTATGAGACAATGTATATACAAGAAAATAAAGATGAATATAAAAATTTAGTGCAAGACTTAATAAAGTTGGGAGGAAAATGGGCATTAAATAAAAAATTGGAAAGTACCAAAAATTTTTTTAAGGTTGATGTTGGTCAATAGAGGGAGTGCTGAGATGATATGTAAATCACATGACATTTTGAATTAATGTAATATTTTAACAAGGTTCAATTTTGAATGAAAGTCGATTATATATGATTAAAATATATAGTTGTCTATTAAATTGATTATGTTTACATATTCAAGTCAGTAAACAGGTATATAAGAAAGACAACATAATGGGTTATAAAAGAAATAAGCATCAAGTGAAATATATATATATGTTAATTGTAATATTTTCACGGATAAATGATGAATTCATAATATTATTTTCAGGAGTTTTTGTGTAATAAAAATATAACAACTATATAGCTATTGTTATGATTTGAGAAAAGTCCTAATATGAATTCATATCTAAACCAATTACTCAATGCTTTAATAAATTTATAAATGAAGATACTAACAATCAATATTCTCAACTTATAGTCTAAGTACTTATCTTAAGGGTCGACTGTTATCATCTACATTTATAAATCTAATTGGCTTGATTGTTTTAGTAAGTATATATTTTATATAAAAATTGGAAGTTATAAATGACTATTTACTAATCTGCCTTCAGAATAAATTATGACTATTTATTAATCTGGTTTTGGAATGAGTTATGTTTACCTGATTAATGAGGTTTGTTTAAATTTCTTTGCATTCTTAATCTCACACTTTTTGGTCAAGTTGAAATCTTTAATGTCTATAAAAACACATCAGACCATAGATAAAGACGGTATCACTTTTAATAGTTAATTGTTGTTAGCTTAAGGGTTGATTGTTACCATATATATTTATAAGAGACTTGAACTCAGATTTTCATACTCCTTATAGCTATCCAATCCAGGTTATACAACTGATACACATGACCATATTCATATGAAAAAATAAATGATCTCCAATATATGTATTTGGCATTGAACCAGCACTCATCAGTTGGTCCAGATCATCATCTCCAACTCACATATATAATCACTGCACAGTTTATATTAAGGTAGCAAATTTTCAAACTTTAATAGACAAATGTTAATCTTCTCCCCCCTCCAACTCTTCAGCTATCCATTAAAAATCCAATGGTGGAACAATCAAAGTCCTTGCTGCTGCCAATATTATGGTCATATCCATCTTGACCTCAAGTCAATATGATTCCCTCACACATATATTGGAGATAATTTATCTTTTTCACATGTATGTAATCATGTATATTAGTTGTATAAGATGGATAGCTATAGGGAGTTTGAAAGTCTGAGTTCAAGTCCTTTATAATTACATTAAGTCTAGTATAGACAATATACATATATTTAAATATTATATACATCATGCTTTGCATGTAAGTATATCAGTGAAATGGTATCCTTACATATGATCAAAGCTAAAGTGTATATGGGGTCATTCTAATTTTACATTTACTGAGTTAGTTTACATTTATCTCGCTAGGGGTTTTCGGTACTTTCATATTCTTAAAGGTATATTGGTAAGTAGGTGATATCAATATATTGTATAGTTAGTGAAAGAAAAAGCATTGTTGAGATTATTCAGAGTAGTCCTATTTTCCAATTCATATAATCTGCAAATGACATCAAAAATAAGACATTCATAAAACTAAAATGGCAAAATTTAGAAAAAATATATAATATCTATAGAAAAATAAGGTATATCTAATGAATTTTGAGACCTGATTAAAGCCTCAAAAACTAAACCTTTTAAAATTATTGAAAAGGTATTTAGTACTTATTTAAAATGATCTACAGGGCTAAGCAATGAATGTATAAAAAAAAATATGTCATTTAAGAACAAAACCCACTCAACATCACATGATCACCATTTTTTATGCTTACACAAGCTGTTTACACAGAGGCTAAACTCTCCATACAATAGCACCACTAGGTGCAAAGCAGAGTAATCAATGGATGCAAAAAGAATTGTGCATAAAATTTCTATCAAGTGTCTACCCATCCAATATCCCTAGACTAGTTTCTAGCTTGTGGCCTTCATCAGTGAGGAGCCTTGGATCTGAAACAATGGATGAGTAGACATTAGATAGGAATTTTATACACAAACCTTCTTAAATTCATTGATTACTCTGGCTTTCACTGAGGGGTACTACTGTATGGATAGTTTAGCCTCTGGGTTATTAAAAAAAAAAACACATTAAAAATAAAAAAAAAAATTATAAAATCAAAAGTATACATTTATATAAAAAAGTGAAACACATCAAATTAAAATATAAAAAAATAACACGAAACTTACAGAATAAAAAAAAAGTGTAGCATATTCTTTGGGATTTTGTTTGATAGTTTTCCTATAATTTATTGTTTTTGACTTAATCTTATTGCTAAATCACTTAGTTATTCTTAGGTTATAGTAATTTTTTTTTTCAAATTTTCAGTTTTACATTTCTACTAATTTACATTTTTTATCATTAAGAGATTATGCAGGGAAAAATTAAGAATAAATGAAAAATAACTCTATAAAATATTTATTGTATATATGTGTGGAGATAGTAATCTGGAACAACTGATGATTGTTGGTTTAGCATGAAATACATATATTGGTGATTATTTATCTTTTCAACATGTGTATGATCAGGTGGGTCAGCAATATGAGATGGCATGGAGAGCTGAGGGTCGTGTGAAAGTCTGAGTTCGAATCCCTTATATATTACATTATGTATGCAGGTGTGTGTAAGTCTGTGCAGTGTATTGATTTACATATTAAAACATAGTATGTGAAAGATCTGCCCATCCCTCACATATGTATGTAAATGGATTATTCTCCAGTATATGAGGGATCAGAATGACTAAATGGTCAACATGGCTAGGATGACAACCGTGGCACTAATGAAGGCTTTGAATGTTCCATTATCAGATTTTCAATGAAATGGATGGCTGAAGGGTTGTGAGTTGGAGTAGTTTGAAGCCTGTCCATTAAAGTATGAAGATTGGCTATCTTAATATAAAGCTGAGGACTGATTGTATATATGTGTGGGGATGGTAATCTGGTCCAACTGATGATTGCTGGTTTAGCATGAAATACATATATTGGTGATTGTTTATCTTTTTAATATGTGTATAATCAATTGGGTCAGCAATATGAGATGACATGGAGAGCTGAGGGTCTGTGAAAGTCTGAGTTCGAATACCTTATATATACCATTTATGTAGTAGTATATGTAGTGATTGTTTATTGCATTGATGTTATTTGTAATAAAGTAGGTCTCTTTATATTTTCTTTTTTGATCATTATGCTCTGTATAAATGGCTTTACTATGAAGAGGATCAAAATTGTGGCCAGATTTTATTTCCATTTTCTAAAATTATGGATTTATTATTTGTTATGTATTAGTGCAATTACAATTTGATAAAAAATCAAGTCAGATGTCACATGACCTAATTTTAATAAAGCTCATATTACAAATGTTATATATAGAGTTTGCAAAACAAACTCTTAACAAGCTTTGAGAATACCCTCAACCCCAGACCGGTTTCCACATCTAGCATCGTCAGTGAGGTGTTAGGATATTCATTAGATTAAAAATACTAGGACTAGCCCAGCACTTTATCTAATGTATAACTATTGAGAAGAAAATCTGAAACCTTCAGACATCTATATGTCTAAAAATACAGCTATCTAACTCAAATAGCCATATGGGACTGAACTAAGTTCAGGTACACCATATATTAATAGCTCTAGCAATATAAAATCGCCAAATCCTTAGTAGCAAAAAATAAATTGATAAAAAAATCAAGTCAGATGTCACATGACCTAATTTTAATAAAGCTCATATTACAAATATTATTTTTAGACATATAGATGTCTGAAGGTTTCAGATTGTCTTCTCAATAGTTATACATTAGATAAAGTGCTGGGCTAGTCCTAGTATTTTTAATCTAATAAATATCCTAACACCTCACTGACAATGCTAGATGCAGAAACTGGTCTGGGGTTGAGAGTATTCTCAAAGCTTGTTAAGAATTTGTTTTGCGAACTCTATATATAACAATAGTGCAATTATATATATATTTGTGTTGTGCTAATCTTCTAGCACAGTTGACATAAGACTCACCATAATAAATTGCATTGCATGTTGGCTCATTACTTTTAATTTTATAAATTATTTGGAGAGCTTGGTTTGGAGATGATTTATCTTTACTATTGTTTAAAATTTGATTAATATTATGATAAGTTTTAAAACTAATATTGAAATCGTTTGAGCAGATTGTTTTCATCTTTTTATATATATGTGGTACAAAAGGAAGACTGATCAATACATTAATATTGTTATTAATGTTCCTAGTATTTTAAAAATGAATAGAAATTTTTTAAGAGTTTTATTTAATATATTAATTTTATATCTTGAACTGACCAAGTCCTTTATATAGTTTTTAATGTTGTTTTTTCTGTCTGCTTCAAACATACATAATTTATAGTTTTTTTTTAAAAGTGTCATAGCATCTGCCAGGATACGAACCCGCAACCCGAGCAACTGCCTGCAAGTGCAAGGCAGTTGCACTGACCTCTCGACCACCAAAGCCAGAAAAATGTGGCATATACTCTCCTAAATAAGATAAATATTTTCATTCTACCACCACTTCAAGATTGGTCATTGCTGGTTGGAATACTGAGCATACTAATAGATTCTCATACAAGAAAGACCAAAGGTACCAATCAGCAGTTAAAGGATCTAGAATTCATCAGTAATAGACTCATCTCCCTTCCACAAACAGACACCAGTATTCAGGATATTATGGAACTAAAACACAATACCATGAGAAGCAGAAGGTCCTACCACACTATATATCCATCAAAATATCCAAAATCTTTTCTAATTATCAAAACTGTACATGTAGCTAGATCAGGTGGGCACTTGGTGCTGCAAAACAGCCCACCCCTACCACGATTGAAACTGATCAGAATCTATACAGTGATCCTGAAATGCTCAAAAAAATACAAGACCACTTCACTACCAAACTACAGAATAATAATTATGCAACTGGTAGAACCTGGAAAGCATCGAGTGATAACCTTGAGCACAATATCACCGAGAAGCACATAATTTCAAAACTGCAGTCATACTCAGAAAACACACATCCTGGACTTCATGGAATTCCCAGATTTGTGCTTCTCCATCTCAGCCAATTTACTGGCCCCATTGTGCAAAGCATAGGATGGTTGATGTACTATCAGGAGACTTTCAGAACATCCCAGACAACATTGAAAACTATAAAAGATTTAGTAAATTTAGAATATAAGATTTATATTAAATAAAACTCTTAAAAAATTATATTCATCTTTAAATACTAGGAAGATTAATAACAATATTAAGGCATGGATCAGCAATCCTTTTGTATCACATATATCTAAAAAGATGAAAACAATCTGTTCAATAATTTCAATATTAGTTTTAGAACTCCTCCTAATCTTAATCTATTTTTGAACAATACTGAAGATAAAATCATCTCCAAACCACGCTCTCTAAATAGTTTATAAAATGAAATGCAATGAATTAACATGTAATGCCATTTATTATGGTGAGTCTTGTGTCAACTGTGTTACAAGATTAGCATAACACACACACACACACATATATATATATAATTAGTTTCCAACCAGTAACCACCTAAACATTCACAGTAAATATAGCAACCAATATTTCTAACTGTTGTCAAGGCAACCTTCACACCTTTTAATAGCAAGAATGGAAATCCATTCTTACTAATGGTCCATTGAATATATATGGACACTTAAAGATTGCAAAACAGACCCCAGTATTAAATCTATATTTTTAGAACATGAAATGAAGTGTGGTCACAATTTCGATCCTCTTAAAATTAAAGCTGTTTGCACTAAGTGCATTGATTGAAAAAGAAAATATAAAAAGGCATGGTTTATTGCAAATAACATCAACATATTATATATACTTATGAATATGACTGACCTCGCTGAAAGCAATGCTTAGAAATAATATTTTATTAAATTTATGATCTTTCGAGAAATAGTGTGTCTTTACTATTATTTTTATAATGAATGAAAAAATTTATGTGAAGAAATGAACAGTTTTGATAAAAGGGATAGGAACTTATGCTTTGCAAATGTTTTTGAAAATTTTATTTAGATATTTTTTGTTACTGATTTAACAAAAAATAATTTTAAAAATATTATCTCATTTTTTAAACTATTTTAATCCACCACCTGAGGGAGTTGTCTTTCCACCTCATTATAATAGCAAGGAAAGTAGTTCATTGTTTAAGACTCGAACATGATCTTTAGCAACAAGGGTGATTTAGTCTGCAAGTTATGTAAGGAAAATATTAAGCATCTGTTAATTGAATGTAAATGTTTGAAAGCAGAAAGAGTACAAATAATGAAATTGCGGAAGAATAATGCTAGGTTTGAAAAAAAGATAAGGGGGATTTATATATAAAGGCCATGGAGTTGACAAAGATTATGTTGTGGAAATGGGATGGAGCAGGATAGAGAAGAATATGGGAAAAGGGTGGGGAATGGAAAGGAAAGGTAAAGTGGCTAAAAGGCTTCTCTGGGCATAGTGGCTGAGAGATTCCTAACTCTAAAAAAGGAGAAGTCTTAGTGCACCGCATAGGTAAACTCTGTTCTATTAAGTGACAATTAAAGGAAAATGCTTCTGATAAATAATTAAATATTATTTTTTGGTTGTAATTCATGTAGCATATTAAGTTCTCAACTTGTTTATAAAAAGAGAACTTAATATATTCAATGTCATACCATACTTATACATATGGTCATTTATTTTGTAGGGATACCTTGATGATGTTAAGTGTTTTTAATAAATGGTTAGAGATAATTGATGTAATAAACAGTTTACGCAACAAATGATGATGATATATGTGTAAGAGATCCGGACTAACTGACCTTCACCATGCATACACATCTTGGGGATCACTTATCTCTTTCACATGTTTTTGATCATATGTTTTCATAAAGTGTGATGGAATAGAAGTTTGAAATATATTTAAATATGTATTCTATGAAGATTAAGTAACTTAAAAAATTAATGTGTATATGAAGTTAATAACACCTGTTTGTTCTCTTATCCATATATTGCGTTTTCGAATATTGACCTCATTGAAAAAATTAAAAGACTGAAGTGGAGTTGAGCTGGACATATTGCTAGAAGAGATGATAATTGATGGACAATTAAAATCTTAAATAGGATAGACCACATGTGAGATGGATGGATGAAATAAGAAAGTGTGCAAGGGTGATGTGGAGAAGAGAAGCGAAAGATCAGAGACAGTTTGAACTTGGAGAGACCATCTTGCAATGGATTGATAATGGTTGATGATGATAATATGAAGTTAAATTATAACATGTACTATACAACTTATTTGAAAAAGTGTATATTTCAAATATATCTATAGTATGAAAGATTGGTCTGACTTCGGGGCTTATAGATGGTTGCAATAAGAATAAGCTTAAGGATGAAAGATGCACAGATCAAAACAAACTATGTGGTGAGTTTGATCTTAGTTCGACTGCTATATAAAAAGTACTATTATTAATTTAAAGCTTTACCATAGTTAAGATTTGAAATCATAACAGTTTAAATAGTGGACTAAATTGTGTATTAAAATAAAGAACAGTATAAGAAAAGCTTGAAATATTCAATCTAGTTTTAATATTTACATTTTTTTTTTAAAAATTGTCTTTATGTTTAAAAACTAAAGATCATTTACAAGGAGCCATATTTTTACACGACCCACTACTCTCAGTGCCATTTTATATTGCTGACCCACTTGATTACACACATGTTGAAAAGATAAATAAACATCAATATGCCTATTTCGTGCTAAGCCAGCACTCATCAGTTGGTCCAGATTACCATCTCCACACATATATACAATCAGTATGAGGATTGGCTATCTTAATATAAAGCTGAGCATTGATTGTATATATGTGTGGAGATGGTAACCTGGACCAACTGATGAGTGCTGGCTTAGCACGAAATAGGTATATTGATGTTTATTTATCTTTTCAACATGCGTGTAATCAGATGGATCAACAATATTAGATGGCACTGAAAGTAGTGGGTCGTATAAAAGTCTGAGTTCAAATCCCGCATATATTGTGTATATAAATGCAGGTTTAAGCCTGTGCAATGTATTAATGAGCCATATAACAATATTTGTCATAATATATTAATTTAACAACATAATATAGCTTATGTGAAAGGTTTTTACAGAGCAGAAAGTACGACATAAACACCTATAAATAATCATTGAGATTAGAAACATTTATTTATTAAACATATTTAAACGAATTAATACTATGTTTTATAAATACAGTAAAAAAAAAAAAAGCATAAATCGTGAACTTAACGCCTGTGTGAGTACGATACAATCAGTGTGCATCTGTCCAATGCATAAATATAGATTACATACTTAGTTATTGAATATAGTACTTTTTAAAAAAAATAAAGGCGGGGGAACAACCCTAAGATCTGATTCCCTTCCTCCTCCAATATAGAGTTAATCATTCAATTTCTCCAAATACGGTCTTGAATTAAAATGAAACGATGAAGAATACAAAAAGCAAAACAATCTATGAAGGATTATTTCAATTCTTTATTTTTTAAAAAAATGGCTTAAAATTTTTAAATACCTCCCCAGACACGAACAAATATTAAGCCCATTTTCCAATCTATTTGTAATGTTGTTTTATATTAGGAGTGCATAATGTTAGCAATTAAACGAGCGAGACGAGGAAAAAAGACCGTGACTTTTAATTTATTTTATGAAAGGTATCTTCCACTCAGATTAAACTGAAGACCAACGTTCCCAGAATGCAATGCAGCATAAATATTTCATCTGAGTAGAACTAACATTCCAATATTTAATTGAAAGTAAAATATAACTTTGCAGGGTTCCTGTATATTAATTGCTTGAAAACAAAATCGAGAAAAAGAAATGAAATAGAAATGATACTCGATAATAATTTAACACAGCTATCTTAAATACTAGATTAGTGATTAGGGTAATTACAAATATATAAAGTTGATTATATGATAATTTAAGCCGCAAATGAAGCCTATGGACAGTGTTCACTCTTTTTTGAAATTTGGATAAAAGAATCTACGGTTTTTCTTCACTTCTTATTGCATTAAATATTAGTCTAATTTTTTACTGAAATGCTTTGATCTTGTGATGAAATGGTTATAAACGAGTTATCTATTTAGTAATGGGAAACATATTAATATTGTGCGAGTTGTATTTTTATATTGGACTATTTCCATCATCTAATATGCGTATTGAATGGTTTAGAAAAATTTAACTTTATTTAAATATTCCAAATACATTCATCTGGTAAGTAATAGCACATCAAACAGGTTAGTATATGCACAATGTTTCGAGGCGCATTATTCTCCCCCTTCTTTAGGTATTGCTGGCCTGACCAGTGAGAGTACTAGCATAGGATTTGAACCTGGATCCATATATTCTTGATTATTGAATTTTAAGGTAATTCTCTTACCAACTGAGCTATCCTGCCAGAAATACCTGAAGAATGGTGGAGAATAATACCTCTCGAAACGTTGTGCATATACTAACCTGTTTGATGTGCTATTACTAAAAGTTAAATGTATTTGGAATATTTAAATAAAAGTTAATCTTTTCTAAAGATATTTAATATGCATATTGGATGATGAAAATAGTCAAATATAAAAATATAACACAAATTCAATTTCTTGACTTCAAATAGCCTGATGAAATATCGTAATGAAAAACCGAAAGATTAATATCTAATGATGCAATTATAAAACTTGAAAATAAAGATGTCTGATTCATCATTATGAAAAATTAATTAATCAAAATTAGATTTATTTAGATATCAACCCAGGTATTAATAGAGTAAAAAAATATAAAATTTTGTACTCAATTTGATGATTTAAAATGCTATCCATGTGATTTCATATCAGCTAAGATATTTATGTACATTATAATTCATAAAGAAGATTTTCCTTTTAGATTTATTATTCATTTTATTATTAATGTAGATGATAAGGTTTCAAAGGTTTTTAAGGTATTTTATTAATTTTGATAAATATTCTTGTTTTATCCATTTTTGAAGCTTTTTATAGGATTAATAGGTTTAAGATGCAAAATAATTGTGTATATGATAGTTTAGTTACTGAAAATATATATTAATCTGCAACAAGATTAAGCAGTATTGATATATTATAACTTTATCTTTCTTATTGGATTGCCAAATACATATAATATTAATATCATTTTTGTTCTTTAAACCACTAAACATCACATGATCACTATCTCATACTAGCACATAATTGTTATTAAACAAGGCAAAACTCTCTCAATACAGTAGTGCCACCTTGTGCCAATCAGAGTAATCAATGGATACCAGAAGACTTGTGCATAAAATTCTATCTAATGCCTACTCATCCAAAATTGCCAGACTAGTTTCTGGCTTGTGGCCATCATCAGTGAGGAGCCTTGGATAAGTGCAGTGTTCTCAGATCCAAATCTCCTCACTGATGATGGCCACAAGCCAGAAACTAGTCTGGGGATAATGGATGAGTAGGCATTAGATAGGATTTTAAGCACAAGCCTTCTGGCATCCATTGATTACTCTGATTGGCACAGGGTGACACTACTGTATGGAGAGAGTTTTGCTTTGTTTAATTTTTGTTCTTTATTACCCACTATTGATGATTTCGATTGCACCAGAACTCTTCTTCAGAAGTATAACAAACACAATAAAAAGCATTGGAAAAGTAATACAGAACATAAATGATATTAATATTATACAGTATTGATATATTTATTTCAGTAATGTCAACAAATCTTTGTCTATTGAAAAAATTAGGTTTATAAAACTTCAGTTTTGTTATTAGAAAATAATATTTATTTATAAAATTAAATAGAATTGAATAAATTACAGCATTTCTATTTTAATTTGTTTTGGTCATATCAATTATTTAAAGAAAATGATTGTTGATGTTAAATGTGATTATTGAAAATTTCACAAAGGCAACACTCTCCATACATTAGTGCCACTCAGTGTAGACCAGAGTAATTGATGGATGTAGAAAGGTTTGTGCATAAAATCCCTATCTAGTGCCTTCTCATTCAATATCCCCAGACTAGTTTCTAGCATGTGGCTTTGTAAGATCTAGGTGCAATGTTCTCAGATCTCAGGTTCCTCACTAATGAAATCTACAAGCTAGAAACTATTCTTGGGATATTGGATGAGTAGGCACTAGATAGGGATTTTGTGCACAAACCTTCCTGCATCCATTGATTACTCTGGCTTGCACTGAATGGTGCTACTGTATGGAGAGTTTTGCCTCTGTGAAAATTGCTTGTGTAAGCATAAAGATCGGTAATCATGTGATTATTGAAAATTATTAGTTAGATTATAGATGATTGTGTATTGGTAGTACATAAGATTAATTTTGAAAAAATGTTTAATACATTTAATAGTTTTGATCCTTCCATTAAATATATTATAAAAGGAGAGAGATTGGATTTTGTTGGATTAAACTTTTTGGATTTGTCACTAGTAAGGGAATTAAAAAAAATATTTTGCTACGAACTCATTTAGTTAAGTAATAAAGATTTAAGGTATATAATTAAACCTGAAAGTTATTAACCTATTATTCATAACAAAAAAATCTCGTAATAGTATCAGAAAATTTTAAAACTATGTTACTATTTATTCATGAATTGGATTTTGTTGCTGTTAATTTTATTGGTATACCTAAAATTTTTGATAAATAAAAAATATTGATGTAAGATTTGTTCCTATGACAATTTGGCCATGTGCAAGATACCATTGAAAAATTATAATAATTGTCTTTAACTGATAAAATAGATTTATGCAGTAATTACTGCATCATCAACATCAATTATCCATTGACCTGTAAAAATGAAGGTAATCTCATCAGTATAAAATACCCCGACCTCCACATACAATACGATTTCCCACATTAAATTACAAAATGGTTATTAAACCATTACAGGTTCATGGTTTTATCCATTCTGGCTCTCTAGCACCATGCTCTCACTAACTTTCAGGTCTTAAAGCCTTCCTATATTGTGCGAGTTTGAATCAGACAGGAAAGACAATATCACCAAATACATATCTGAACTATGTAATGCTGGATATAAAGACTATTTACTTCTACAAACAGTCAGAAACTTTCACTATAAAACATGACACCTTCTACCCCTTACCAACCCTAAACCCTGGATGTCTTTTCCCTATATACCTAATATAACTTAATGCACTACTAAAATTATTACTCCTACCCATCATGTCGCTATACATATCACACCTCCAATTGCATTGGCTTCGGAACAATGCAAAGGATACTTTACCAACTAACCTCCATTCTCAAATGGTTTAAAAGATTAAATGCTCGAAATCCATCTGCCCCTCTTTTTACTATGGGGAACCTTGGGCAAACCTGTCTACTTGTATTACCCAACACACGCACACCTATATAATAAAGCTAGAGCATATACAGATACATATTCAATATTTTAAACATTTTGACACAACTGGTTACCTCTTTGTTCATTCATATGTTAACATCAGGTGCACTGAATTCAGTGATTTTAAATGAAAAATTAAAGAGATGTGTCATATCTCAAGTGATAAAAATTCTATCAATAGAAAGGAATCATGTGAGCCTCTCTCAAAAAGATGGCCTATTCTCCCTAATTAATTTTTATATTTAAAGTTTAGATAAATTAGAAATAATACCATATATATATACACTTACTCCCATTTTCTAATTTATGCTATATCTATGACTTGTAATTGTCAAAAGTTGGCTAAGGACCTACTGTTTTTGTTTTGTTTTTTTTAAAAAAAACGGATTTTATAAAAGTTTTTAGCTGTACTGTCATTATATATTTATGATTATATTAGTCTGAATTAAAGCTTATACTTTTATAATTACATGATATACTATATGTTTTCAATGACTGAAATTAATTTTTTGATATAATTAGAGCAATACTTAAAGTGATGTCAAAGTATGTAGAGGGCACCACTGGTGATAATTAATTTTTGTCATGATTTTTGATTAGATTTGTTTGTGATTGGAAAATTATCAAGTATAATAACTGGCATGACATTTTTATAGTGGACAAACATAATTTCTTTATTAATCTAAGGTATTCATAAAATTAATTCATTGAACAATTTGATAAATTGTAAACAAAAGATATTACTATAGTATATGTTCCAAAATTCTATGTTTTCAAAATTCATTTTGCCTTGTTGATTCTGGGAGGTTGGGAGGTTGTTACTAAATCAATTAATATTACATTAAATTTATGACTTAAGTTGTTTTCTTATTGAACAATTTGCAATTATTTCTCATTTGGAATGTATACATACTACAGATAAAAAATCCTGACATTCTAGCAAAATTGATAGCCCTTTTTGATAATTTATTAGCAAAAATGAAAATTATTCTAATATATTAAATCCCTATTTTTTTTGCTGTCTGAATATATGTTTGTCTGTAATGCTGCCACATGTTATATTCACAACCAATTGAAAACACTATTACATTTGTCCATAGCACTGTCAAAGGAAGTAATTCCACCATTAATAAACAATAATTTTTTTATGAAGCATGTTAGGCAAAGAAATAGGTATAATATTTGAATCATGAAAAAAATGTAATTACAGTACATAAATTCATGTTTGAAATGTGATATTTAGTGAGGGGGAAAAATAGATGCTATAAAATCATATTTACATTTAGTTTTGGTTAGCGTATAATTGAACTTATGTAGTTTGATATTGCTTAATTCATGGCTCCACAGTGATACCATGCATGATTAAAATTTGTTAAATTAATGAATTAAAAAAATATCTCAAAAATGACAGCCTTTACATAGACCAGAGAAAAACTCTTATCAATAAAAATATCATCAGAAGTTAATCTAGAAGTATTAAACAATTTCACTGTTTTTTTCTATATCTCATAGCATCAGCCAGGAGGTGAACCCACAACAACCGTCTGCACTTTCTTTGCATTTCTTCATATATTCATATATATTGCTTACAATAATACCTTTGTATACACTTTAACACAATAAGCTTTTTAATGATTCTTTTATTTTCCTGACAGTTTATTAGTTTTTTAAAAATCAGTTATTTTAAAAGGTAGAGGACTGCAGGACAGTCGAAACTGTCAGGAAAATAAAGGAATCATTAAAAATTTTTTTTGTATTAAAGTATATATGAAGAGGTTATTGTAAGCAATATATATTAAACAATTTCTTAAAAACCTAATTTTTCATGGATTTTGCTTACATTTGTAACTTAATTTTAGAAAGAGATTTATGTAGGTAGTTAGGGTTAACCAATCTTAATGAATCTGAAAATAGTAATGAGTTACAAAGCTATTTTGATATGCCATATTATTTTTAGTTGGATACCAGGGATTTTTTTTCTTTTGTCAGACTTCAAGTTTTCTATGGATGAATTGAAAACCTGAAGCATAGCATTATTATAAGAGTGGTGGTTTATCTTTGCATAAGCAACATAAACTTAATGGACTAATGAACATGTTTTCTCTGCACATAATTGATGTGTGTTTTGAAAAGTGAATATGCACATGCAACATACCTGTTGACATGACTATATTATGCAGGCCATAATATTTTCCCAGACTTAATGAAATTCTTCAAATGGTTATTACATATGTCTTTAATGTGTTATATTAATAATTATAAGCAATGTAAGTGGTATTGAATAAACTCAAAAATGATTATCATTTGTAGATTAATCAATGTGGCAGTAGCTTGAAAAAGTCATTTTTACACCTTCTTGTGCTAACAAGAGCAATCAATGGATGCCAGAAACTAGTCTGGGGATATTGGATGAGTAGGCACTAGATAGGGATTTTATGCATAAGCCTTCTGGAATCCATTGATTGCTCTTGTTAGCACAAGATGGCACTACTATATGGAGAGTTTTGCTTTGTTTTGAATTGTTTAATAACAATTATGTGCTAGTATGAGATGGTGATCATGTGATATTAAGAACAAGTAATTATGCAAGTTTAATAATAAATGTATATCTTAGATAGATTGGCAGTAACGAATAAATTAATTTGTAAACTGTGATTTAAGCATTCTTTAATATTTAAAATAAAAGATGTTATTTTCTTCACCTTTTTTTAAAACAGATGATTTATTACGTCACTTCTTATATGACTGTTTGAGAAACAGTTATTATTTCTTAAGTCGATTATCACAGTGTTTATAGATTAATGGTTATAAATATTGTTTAGTATACCAACTAAAAGTATTTTATTACAAAGTAATGTCTATAATAGTAAGATCCAGTCAGTTACTTAGATGATTATGGCAAGCTGAGACCAATGGTTTTATTCATTTGTCCAAACTGTGATTTTTTTTTGCTTTCTTCAACGAGGAATAATTACCAAAAATCTTTTTAATATAATACACCATATACACTTTAATTGATACTCTATAATGCAGTTTAACATATGATTTATTTTATCTCCTCTTGCCTACAGTTTCAACTGTCCAGCAGTCATCATCAGACCTTTTATAAACCTCACCACTCTTGCCTATAGTTTCAACTGTCCAGCAGTCATCATCAGACCTTTTATAAACCTCACCACTCTTCCCTATAGTTTCAACTGTCCAGCAGTCATCATCAAAGCTACAACATTTAAACATATACAATTAATATATACAATTAAAGTTGAAACTGCATATTACTTGTATACGTTTAAACATTGTAGCTCTGATGAAGACTGCTGGACAGTTGAAACTGTAGGCAAGAGGAGATAAAATAAATCATATGTTAAACTGCATTATAGAATGTCAACTAAGGCATATATGGTATATTATATTATATATAATTCAGTAATGCAAATAAGTGGAAGGATATTTTAAAAATCTTTTTGTTGTTTTAATTCATATAAGGAATTACTATTTATGAATACTTATCTTAGATTATGATAATCTTTTAGTTATCATATTTAATTGATTAAAATCCAACTTAATGGTATACAGCAGGGGTCCCCAACCTTTTTGCACTTAAGAGCACATTCTATAATACCAGCCAGGTGGCGGGCACCATTTATTTTTTCAATGTAAATTTTTAGTTGGATATTGTTAATAATACACATAATGTACAAAAAAATATTTATTTCAAAAATAAAATTTTAACATATAATTAACATTTATATTTTTACGCTGTAAAAGTATAGTATGCCCTACAATTTGATTACAATATAATACAATAATTTATAAGAAATTTTAAAAATTAAATTTATTTCTATCAGATAAATAATTTTTTATCGTGTTCGGATAGCTGCGGGCACATGGTGTCCACGGGCATAGGGGTGGGGACCCATGGTATACAGGCTTTATTAAAGTTTATTATATTGCACTAAATATTGAGACCATAATCATGAAAGTATGGTGGTTGCACTAAAAATTAAGTCACTTTTCAATTTGTATTCATTCTAAATTTTAATATTGTTGAACACCAGTTTAGCATTTTAATCATGTTATATTCTTACTACAGTAGAATAAGTCTGCTCTTGGGTGGATTAAAATGATTGCTGATTTATTTCCAGGCAATGATTTTTATTAATATTGATATCATTAATAGAAAACATATGACATTCATTAATATCAAATTAATGAAATAAATGTAAAGATTCGTAAGCAAAATGAAACAATCGACTTTAATACCAAAAAATAATTGGTGAATAAAAACAGCAAAGACGCTAAAATTAAATTATGTATGATCTTATTAGCATATTTTTAATGTTACGTATTTTGAATATTAGCATATTTTTTGACACATCTAAAGTAAAATATGCCTGAAAAACAGTATTACAATCTATTAAATCAGTAGATTTTTTTTTATGAATATCTTTTGAATAATGATAATAGAATTTAAATAATTTAATAGTAAACCAATTATACCGATTTAAATTGGAAGAGAGATTTCTAAAAGAGTGAAGTTAAAACAGCTTTTCGTAATCTTAAAATCAGAAAAATAGCCACCCTGTTAAAATATCTCGAGATATTTTAAAATATAATGGACGCATGTTAACTTAAATACTAATGGAATTTTTAAAGAAAAGAGCTTCAATAAAATTGTGCCACCTGATCTTAAAGATGCTTCGATTACTTTTATTTATAAAAGTGGAATTATAAAAAGATATTAGTTATCATGGAATATCATTCAGTAGAAAAATACTTTATAAAGATTTTATTACGTAAGTTTTTTTTAGGTATAGAAGAGTAGCTTTCATTCAAGAAATATCACAAACATTGTGATTGTTGTCAAGCAAATAAATATAAACGTATTAATACATTGCACAGGCTTAACACCTGAATTTATATTTGTAATACATGTGGGATTCGAACTCAGACTTTCACACGACCCACAACTCTCAGTGCCATCTTATATTGCTGACCCACCTGATCACACACATCAGGTGGGTCAGCAATATAAGATGGCACTGAGAGTTGTGGGTCGTGTGAAAGTCTGAGTTCGAATTCTGCATAAACATATTATAATTTATATGTAGAGGAATTGGCAATCCTCATTGTTTATAACTTACAAGCTTAAGAGATAGGGTCATGTGATCTGTGACTCTTATTTTGACTATTTATAGTCTCTGCCATAAGTCTTGTGCAATTTTATATTGCTAAGACTACTAATATATGGTATGGATGAAGATCTATTAGCCCCATATAGCTATTTGAGTTGGATAGCTGGGTTTGAAGACATGTCTAAAAATTTCAGATTTTCCACTCAATAGATAACTTTTAGATGCTTGGCTTTGGGTTGGTATTTTTAGATCTAGTGTCTGAACCTACCCTGACACCTCTCTGAGGAGTGTCAAAACATGAAACCATGGTCAGGGGTTTGGGGTGGGGTTCCTGACAGAAATATTTTAAGTGCTGGCTCTGGCTAGGCATTTATCACAAAGCTTGTAGAGGAATTGGCAATCCTCATTGTTTATAACTTACAAGCTTAAGAGATAGGGTCATGTGATCTATGACTCTTATTTTGTCTATTTATATTGATTTTAGAGATTTAGCTGCTGTATCTACAAATTAAGACCTGCATAATTTCTAAAAATTATCTGGTTGTTAATTAAAGTTTCCCTTGATGTCTAAGAGGAATGTTATGAAGCAGTCATTATGATATGTTATAGATACAATGCTTTAATTTGGATCAAAAGCAAAAGTAAGAATTTCATTTTTTTGACCAATAGAATTACAGCACGTTTATGAAAATGTGTTAACCTTGTTAATTTAAAGATATTTTGAATTTAGTGTATAAAGATTTTGGGAGGTTTAGTCATGAATATTTAAGAGCAATCAGGTGATTTATTAACAGGTAGTGGAAGAAAAATATTCAGAAACTATTTACTTGGATAGTTATCTGATTTAAGATGTGAATCATGGTTAGCTTTTTAAGTAGAAAGACAGATTCAGAGGTTGAGGTGTGACACAGGTTTTAACCCACTGTATTAATTTTATAAACAAAGCAAAGCAAAACTCCATATAGTAGTGCCAGCTGTGCTAAACAGAGTAATCAATGGATGCCAAAGCCCCTCACTGATGAAGGCCACAAGCCAGAAACTAGTCTGGGGATATTGGATGAGTAGGCATTAGATAGGGATTTTATGCACAAGCCTTCTAGCAATCATTGATTACTCTTTTTAGCACAGGTGGCACTACTATATGGAGTTTTTGCTTTGCTTTGTTTATAAACAATTATGTGCTAGTATTGGAGATGTGATCATGTTATGTTTGTGATTAATTTTGATAACTTAAAAAATAAAATGTTTAATCAGAGTGGGCATAAAACCACCAACATCACATTATCACCTTTTCTTATGCTGTGGATATTGGATGAGTAGGCACAAGAAAGGGATTTTATGCACAAGCTTTCTGGCATCCATTGATTACTCTGTCTTGCACTGAGTGGCATATACTATAGTGAAATATAAACACCTTATTGTCACACATAAGAACACCAGAAAATGTTTATATAAAAATGTATCACAATATTCTCAAAATATGTTGGCAAGATCACATGACTAAATATGATGACACTAAATTTTATAAGAGATCATCATGATTGGATTAAGCATATGAAGTGGAACAGACTTCCTTAAATATTTATTTCATGTGATCATGAATTTTATTTTTGTGGAAGAGACAATGCCGACATATATTATTTCAAAAATGCTCTAAAGAAATGCAATATAGATTGTTTCTAGGGTTAGGGTTATAATTGAGGATAGGAGAGGTGTTATGGTTAAGAAAAGGTTAAAATATTTATAAAATTCCTGCAAAAATTAAAAGGCGGCATTGCAAAATATTAAACAAATACACTAAATAACCTGTTTGCAATATATATTGTTAAAAGGAGGTTGCCATGACAACAGATTGAGATTGTTGATTGTTATTGATATTGGGATTGTCTAAGTATTGACTGGCATGTGACTAAAAATATACATAGACTTTTAAATTGTTAAAAAGAGGTTGCCATGACAACAGATTGAGATTGTTGATTGTTATTGATATTGGGATTGTCTAAGTATTGACTGGCATGTGACTAAAAATATACATAGACTTTTAAATTGTTAAAAAGAGGTTGCCATGACAACAGATTGAGATTGTTGATGGCTATTGATATTGGGATTGTCTAAGTGTTAATTGGTTTTTAATGATAAAATATATACAGTCTATATAGATATGTACTGGCATTAATTATTATCACTTTAATAATTTAAATATTCAATATTTTATTATAAAGGGGAGGTGATAAAATGTAAATATTAAATCAAGGAAATCACTTACAAATATAATAAAACGCAAACACATTAATATCATAAAAAGAGTAATTATAGTGTAAAATATTTGTAGCTAATCATATATCAAGTGCACTAACACCAGATTCGTGATAATCGACTATCAAAATAAAAAATTTCAGAGCATGCTTGTTTGCACATTATTAAATCTCTGTTTCAAAACATTATATATATATATATAATACAGATAAAATGTCTGTTAATTAAAAAAATATTGTAATAACAATATAAATAATAAATATAACAGTACTTTTGGCTAATTCCTTAACTCTCCTCAACTGCCATTAAATTCAAAAAACATAACTTGAAGCAAACATCATCGACTCAAATCCCATAAATCTCAAATTTTAATATATAATTAATAGACAAGCTGCTAATGTTAAAATTTGGAATTCATGGGACTTGAGTTGAAGACATTTGCTTCCGTTATGTTTCTTAAATTTAATGGCAGTTAAGGAAAGTTAAGGAATTAACCAAAAGTACTTCTGCAGAATGAAAGATTATATTATTGTTATATTTATTGTTATTATATATATATAATTTCTTATAGATATACGACCATAATGTTATCAAAAAAATTATACTTTTAATCAATCGAATTATCAATAAATTGAAATAAGGACAACTTGTTTGTATACAGTTTAATTACATATCATCAAATTGATTTTCATTCAAGATGTCATTTTTTTAAAATTAATCATGTGACAATAAATATTCTACAGCTTTATACCTCTCATGGAAAAATAAAAAATATTATTATTATTATTATTAATTTTTTTTTTTATAAATTTACATATATAAATCCATTATACAGTCTCTTATTCACCCCCCCTCCACACACACTATTTTATAACTACTAATCTATCATAAAACAAACAATTCCTGTCTTATACTTTCAATATTATATATATATTTCAGTGAAGAAGCTTGACTTTTTAGAAATAGAAGCACATTTCTTTTTTTATATTGCTTTTATTTCACTTGCCATAACAATATTTACATAATAGTGCCTAATATATATATATATATTGATTTGTATATTACATATATTGTGAAACGAATACAGATATCAAACTTTATTTATTATATATATATTACACACATCTAGAAAAATCTGAAACTCTCTTATCTGTAAATGAGAGATATTATTAATATATTTTTATCTTCCAAATCTTTTTAACATTCTTAAAAGTTTTAACTGTAAATTAGATCTTAGCATTGTTTGAACTTCTTATAATCAATGAGAGTGTAAGAATGCATTAGTCAAATTCATTCTTTCCATATATAAAAACAATTCAACTGTTGGTAATAAAAATTGAAAGTTAACAGTAATTCTATACAAAAAAATAATGAATTTGAATTGCTCATTCTAATCAGACTGTGATTGGTTTAAATATAGATAATACATTCATCATCAACATCAACCATTATCAATCCACTGCAGGATGAAGGTCTCTCCAAGTTTAATCCATCTTCTCTGATCTTTAGCTTCTCTTCTCCACAACATCCCTGCACATTTTCTTATTTCATCCATCCATCTCACATATGGTCTCTTTCTGGGTCTTTTCCAATCTCTTGGAATCCAGTTTAAAATTTCAATTGTCCATCTATAATCATCTCTTCTAGCAATATGCCCAGCCCAACTCCATTTCAATCTTTTAATTTTTTCAATAAGGTCAGTAACACCTGTTTGTTGTCTTACCCATACATTGCATTTTCGATCTCTTCTTGTTACTCCCAACATACATCTCTCCATACTCTTTTGAGTGGTCTGAAGTCTCTGTATTGCTCTTCTATTAAGTGTCCAAGTCTCAGATCTATAAGTAAGAACTGGTAAAACACATTTGTTAAAAACCATCCTTTTCAAACACATAGGCATATTTCCTTTTAGTATCAAGTTATTTCTACAAAAAGCACTCCAACCAAGTTTAATTCTATGATTAATTTCCTCCATTATGTTTCCATCTGTATTAATAATCTGACCAAGGTATTTGTAACTGTTAACTTCTTCTAATTCTTCATAATCAATCTTTATTTTCATATTTTGAGCAAATCGATTAAACATTACTTTAGTCGTTTTAACATTTATCTTTAGTCCTACTTTTCTACTTTCATCTGCTAACTCCTGCAACATTTCCTGCAGCTCTGAAGCATTATTTGCAAAAACAACTACATCATCTGCGAAATCTAAATGACTTAAATACTCTCCATTCACTTTCACTCCTTTAGTTTCCCATTTTAATCCACAAAATACTTCTTGCAGCACTGCTGTAAAGAGTTTTGGAGATATGGAGTCACCTTGTCTTACACCTTTCTCAATGTTGATTTTTCCAGTATCATTATGTAATCTAATTGTTGCTGTTGCATTTTTATAAATATTCTTTAAAATATGACAATATCCTGGATCTATACCTTGATGATCCAATGCTTTAATCACCGAAGAAATGTGTATAGAATCGAATGCCTTTTCATAATCTACAAATCCAAAACATAATGACAACTCATATTCGTTTGTCCTTTCTATGACTTCTCTCAATACCTGGATATGATCTATTGTACTAAAACCACTTTTAAATCCAGCTTGTTCTCTTGGTTGGTGGAAATCCAAAGTTCTCTGTAGACGAGTTGTAATTATCTTGGTAAAAATTTTTATATAAAACTGATAAAAGGCTGATAGGTCTGTAATTTCTAATATCTTTATTATCACCATTTTTAAATATTAATATTATTACTGCATTCTTCCAATCTTCCGGTATATCTTTATCATTTAGACATTTGGTATATAACTTTGCTAAAATTGTTTCTATTTCTTCACCTGCTTCTTTTAATATATCAATTATAATTCCATCATTTCCTGGAGCCTTTCCTTTCTTCATACACTTAATTGCATGTCTCACTTCTTCATTTAAAATTCTAAGCAATTCGGAAGATGTAATAGATATAGGAGGTACTTGTTCTTTATTACTATATAATTCTTGATAAAAATCTTCTACCAATTGCATGATGTCATCTCTCTTTTTAGTAATAATTCCATCTTTTTTTCTTATTGCAGATATAAATTTCCTACCAATACCAAAATGTTGTTTAACATTTTTGAGACTTCTATTTTCTTCTACAGCTTTCCTTGCTATTTCACAGTTATACTTTCTTATATCATTTTCAACTCTTTTCCATACCATTTTACAAAATTTGAGATATTCAATTCTTTTTAATACATCATTTTTGTATATCTTCATATTCCTTCTTTTCTTCATAAATTCTCTAGTCTCAGTAGAAATTTTATTAGTCAATTGCTGCTTTTTTCTACCAGCTATGTTTGTTGCAGTTTTTTAAAAGTGTATCAGTTATTTTCATATTAATTTCATTCAAATCTGAATCATGTTCAAAATCTCCTAACATTTGAAACCTATTTGTAAGTTCTAATTTAAATTCATTAGAATGTTTCTGAAGATTAGGAATATCAACTGTAAATATTGTTTTTCTTAATAATTTTTGTCTCTCTAGTTTTACATTAACACATAACGTACACCTTACTAATTGATGATCACTTCCTGTGTTAAATTTATTAAGAACATTACAATCTTGAAATATGTATTTTCTGTTAGTCAAAATATAATCCAATTCTGCTGTACCTTCATTTGGATGCTTCCATGTCCATTTCCTTTTAACATTTTTCTCAAAAAATGAATTCATAATATAAAGTTTTTCTTTTTCTGCAAACTTCACAAGTCTATGTCCTCTCTCATTTCTATTACCATAACCAAAATTACCTACAGCAATTTCATCTTTCATTTGTCTACCAATTCTAGCATTAAAGTCTCCCATAACAATTTTAAAATGTTGTTTACTCTAATCAAAAGCCTTTTGTACATCCATATAAAAATCTTCTACTACTTCATCACTATGAGAACTTGTTGGGGCATAAACCTGAATTATCTGCATTTGGTATCTGCTATTAAGTTGTATAACTAATCTTGCCACTCTGTCTGATACACCATCAATCTCCACAATATTGTTCTTCCACTTTTTATTTATAATGAATCCTACTCCACTTGTATTTCCAATATGTGTGCCTTTATAATAGAGTATATGTCCACTTTTTAAATCAATTGTTTCTTCTCCTTTTCTTCTAACTTCACAAAGTCCAATAATGTCCCATTTAATATAAGACAGTTCTTCTTCTAATTCTTGCAATCTTCCTTCACTTGAAAGTGATCTGCAGTTGTAAGTACCTAAATAAAAAGTCATCATCAAATGGCAGCCTGGGTCTGCAATCAGGGATTCTTAGCACCCTCCGCCTTCGGCCACCAACCGCTGCCTTGGTTGGTGACTTTACAGCCTCCTGGGAATAAGGGCCATGCTTTATTTTTGTCTGTCATAATTGTATATATGTATTGGAAAAATATTTATCATTTACACAAACATTCATTCTGCCTTATCAGGCACTGAGAAGAAAGACCATGGTGTTTCTTGATCTTAAACTCAGAGGTAAAAAGCCAATAAACTCACCATGCTGGCTAATGCATGTTGGTGAGCAGCCCATCCATGTTCGTGACTATATGAATAATCACATAGTAATAACACCTGCAACGACAAGAACGTATGGAGTGGACATTAGGAATTTGCCCTGCTCGGTTCCTTTAAGGCCTCCAAGAGGAATCAAAGGGTCTCTTTTCAGTTAATAGCAAACTCCTTTCTGCAGCCAGATAATACATTATCAATATATTTTTATCTTCCAAATCCTTTTAACATTCTTAAAAATTTTAACTGTATATTAGATCTTAGCATTGTTTGAATTTCTTATAATCAACAAGAATGCTTCATTACTCAAGTTCATCCTTTCCATATATAAAAACAATTTAACTGTTGGTAAAAGAAATTGAAAGTGAATATTTTAAATTGAAATTTAATTAAAGCTTTTTGAAAGTTTTAGTGAATTTTTCTATGGAAGCATTCATCCGGTATAATATATGGATGCTTTGTTCCTGATACATACATATACATTTATATGTATTACAGTTTCCAATTACCTAACAGTGACCATTTTCCTCCCAATTTTATTGACACATTGACCATATTAATATATTTATCTGTTTTCCTGTATATACAATGATTCATAACATTTTCTTTCTTTAAAATTCTAACTATACTTTATTACCTTTATATTTTCATCACAGTTTATTATATATCCTGTTTTTAATTAATGATTATATGGTCGATTTCTTTTATTGATCTATTCTCTTTAGCTCGTTCAATTGGACTTTTGCCTGACTGCCCCATGTATGTCTTATTGCAGCTGTCATATGTAATTATGTAATGCAAAAAGAATGGTAGTATTGATAATAGAATAGGAATTGTTTATATAATTACATGTGACTAATACAATAAGAAATATATAGGGCAATCAGGAAAAAGGGCAAGTGAAAAAGTTAAAGACCATAATAGAGCAATAAGAGAAAAAGATACTATATCTGGACTTCATAATCATTATTTAGAAATAAGACATATAATAAATTGTGAGGAAAATATAATGGTAATAAAGTATAGATATTATGAAACATTGTATATACAAGAAAACAGATAAATGTATTAATGTTGTCAATGGTTCAATAAAATTGGAAAGGAAATGGTCAGTGTTAGATAATTGGAAGCTGTAATGTATATGAATTAATCTGTATGTATATATGTATATGAATTGAAAGTATAAGACAGGAATTAATTGTTTGTTTGATGATAAATGAATAAGAGAATGTATAATGGTGTATATATGTAAATTTTTAAAAAAAGTAATAATAATAATAATTTATTTTCTCATGAGTTTATTTCTAGTGATGACCACTAGAGGGTATGTAAAGCTGTAGAATATTTATTGTCACATGATTAATTTAAAAAAATGACATCTTGAAAAGATTTAAATAAATAAAGCTTTTTTATTTTTATTGTGATAGTTGATTATAATGAATCTAGTGCTCTGAAAGCAAATTAAGTGATCAATATTTGTCAATAAAATTATTCTGTTTGAACATTGATGCATCTGTGAATTGTTATTTATAGGTTATAAAACAAAATACTGAATATAAGGCTACAATTTTTAATATACCAATAACTAAATAACAACAATAGCTATATTACACCATGATTGCCATCTTGAATAGTATTTACAATAAATGCTACCCAAGATGGCAGCCATGATATAGGCGATCTATAGCTATTATTAATTTAAATTTATATATTGATATATTGAAAATTGTAGGCTTAATGGCAGAGTTTTGCTTTGTTATATATATATTTGACAGCTCATGAAATTAGCATGCTTTCATTAAATTACACACACACACTATATATATATATCATTAAAAACCAGTCAACACTTAGACAATCTCAATATCAATAAAAATCAACAATTTCAAACTGTTGTCAAGGCAACCTCTTTTTAACAATAAAGGTGGGATTCCACCTTTATTAATGGTCTAATATAGTAATATAGACACTAAAGATTGCAACTTGAACATATATATATATTGCTAAAAATGTTGCCTTGTCAACAGATTGAGATTATTGATTGTTATTAATATTGGAATCATCTAAGGGTTGACTGAATTTTAATGATTATATATATATGCTTTGTGTGCATATATATAGATAAAAATTACAATTTATTTAATTTATATTAAAACAATATTTTTCTGTGAAATTTTCTATGCATAAGTTCCATAATCATGCATGCACACTTTTTTTTTGTGAGCATCATGTCGTCATAATTTCTTATAATGTTATCAGTTGGGATTGTTAATAGAATCTATGAATCACAAAATAAATGTTGCTATAATTATTTCTGATTGGTCAAGTGTAATAATAACTGTTTAGAATTGTAAAAGATAAGCTAATGTCACTTCTAAATAACCATATCAAGAAAACGCTTCTGCAATGTGATTGCCAACAACTGTCTCAGATTACATCATAGATATGCAAATTAACTAATACATCATATAAAGAAATTTTTAAACTACATACAAAATGGCTTGAAAGGTCATTAAAATTGAAAAACATTATATATATGCTTATTAAAATAGAACAATTGAGTATTTTACACATATATATATAACTTATAAAAAATAATGAATTCAAGATATATGTAAACACACACTTGAATATATATCATCATCATTAACTATTATCAATCCACTGCAGGATGAAGGTCTCTCTAACTTCAATCCATCTTTTCCAATCTTTAGCTTCTTTTCTCCACATCATGCCTGCAAACTTTCTTATTTCATCCATCCATCTCTCATGTGGTCTCTTTATGGGTCTTTTAATAATAATAAATGGTCATTTACACCTCAGATTGGTATATAAGTTAAGAATTAGTCATATCAATGCAAAGAAAAGTATTGATAATTTCCTCAACACTAAACAGGAATCTCATTAAGGTGTCATTCTAGTTATAACATCAACTTCACTTAATAGATAGATATGGGTATGTAAAAAGTTTGCATTAGAGATGCATAATTTTATTTAAGTGTTTAAAAAAACAACAAAAACACTTAATATATATATATTGAATTAAATGTTTATATGAATTTTATTATATAGAAATGAGGAGATAATATTCATTAAATAGAAAAATGCTTAACTTTTAATGTTATTAAGAAATTATCATTTACTACTAATCAAACAATTCCTGAGACAAAGCAAGTTTTTCTCATAAACCTGTAATATCTCTTTTGTTGAGGATCTCAGAGCAGTAGGGGTTCTCTGTTACTTTTAAACCCAAGTTCTTATAAACATTTAATTCAACATGTACAACTCTTTAGAGAAGTTAAAAATATTATTTGAAGAATGTCAAGAAAGTTGTTATTCTTTCACATTCTCACACCTCTAATAAATAGTTTTTTGGATTTAAATCCATATAAGAACTTGGGTTTAAAAGTAAAAGAGGATTTCTTTGGCTTTGAGACCTCCAACAGAGCTATTATAGGTTTATGAGAAAAACTTTCTTTGCCTCAGGAATTGTTCAATTAGTAGTAATTGATAGACTTTTAGTAACATCAAAAATTAAGTGTTTCTCTATTTAATGGATATTATCTCCTCATTTATATATATATATAATATTTATATGTGTGTTTGAAAAGGAGAGTTTGTAATAAATGTGTTTACCAATTCTTAATTATGGATCTGAGACTTGGATATTTAACGGAAGAACAATACAGATACTTCAGACCACTCAAAAAGTATGGAGAGAGGCAGTAACAAGAAATTAAAAACAAAATGCATGGATAAGAGAACAAACACGTGGCATTGACATCATTAAAAAAATTAAGAGACTGAAGTAGAGTTGGGATGGACATATTGCTAGAAGAGATGAGAATAGATGGACAGTTGAAATCTTAAACTGAATTCTGAGAGATTGTAAAAGACCTAGAAGGAGACCACATGTGAGATAGATGGGTGAAATAAGAAAGTGTGCTGATATAATGTGGAGAAGAAAGACTAGAGATTGGAGGATTGATAATTGGTTGAAAATGATTATATTTCTTGAACTTGGAGAGATCTTTACCCTAAAGTGGATCAATAATGGTTAAAAATGATAAAGATGATGTGTATGGGTGTTAAGAATCTAATTCCATGAAGCTAATTAATTATTATATACTTGATTATAATATATAACTAATGAACATATATTTAGATGTAAGTATTGTGAGGATGCAGGCTTACAAATAGTTGAATTTCTTTATACAGCCTTAAAAAATTTAAATATTTAATATTTATGGGAGAAAAAAAAATGTTTCAAATTTAATATCAAAATTACAAAAATTTAACAAGGAATTGCAAAAAAAAAAAAATTGAATTGCTAATTTTTTTTCCAATAAATAACAATGACATCAGAACATTTTCTTGTATTCTAAGGGGCACTATGTGATATTCTGAATTGCTATAGATTTACAAATAGACGAGTTTTTTTTACTCAGCTTTATAATAATTAATTATTTAATATTTATAAGAGAAAATATATTTTAAATTTAAAATTATAAAAATTTAACAATGTGAAATTGATAAAAAGAGTAACAGATAAAAACATTTCCTCATAAATAAGATCATCATCAGACTGTATTCTTATTTCCTATCTCTTTTGTTAGCAGTCTAAATTCAAGTTTTTTTTACCAATTAAATAAAAAAGTTATATGTGATACAATTTCCTTCATATAATTTTCATCATCTATATCCTGAACAATCCATAATGGCTCATAAAAGTTTTAATATGCTACTGGTTGAATTTCTTTGATTTTAGATATCTTCATGTTATCTCAGAACATTCCTAGAGTTGATATGTCAAAGCACATATCTAGAGATTGAGATTGATAAAACATTGCAAAATAGCATATAAATGTCCAAGATGTAAGCAAATATACATTTAAATATATGTAATAAAGCAATCTAATCTAATTGTAAATAATTGTGTGAGTAGATAGTTATCCATGTTAAATCAAAAAGTGATATGGACAATTGTTTTGTTCCTATATGTATTTATTTATATAACTGAACACAATATGTTTTGTATTGAAGATAGTTATCATTAGTCTTTTTTGCCATTGATATGAATGACAGTCTATTTAAATTCTTATTTGTGATTTGATTAACTACTTTATAATCTTTTTTCAGAGAGACAAAACTCTTTATACAGTAGCACCACTCAGTGCAAGCCAGAATAGTCAATGGATGCAGGGATGTTTGTATATAGTGATTTTATGCACAAACCTTCCTGCATTCATTGATTACTCTGACTTGCAGTGAGTGATACTGCTGCATGGAGAGTTATGCCTCTCTGAAAAACAGCTTATGTAAACATAAAGAATGGTGATCATGTGATATTTTATACTTTATAATCTATATGTATATATATAACATTGATGTCCCTTTTCATTTGTATTTGTAATTCAAATTTGCATATTGTTATTTGTCTATATAATGAATTGGTTTCTTTCTTTTTTATAACCTCAAACTAAGTGCATTTTCGGTGAAGGCCAATGGTGAGCTTTAAAAAATGTGCACTTAGTTTGAGGTTAGAAAGAAAAAAAAACCCATTTCATTATGCAGATAAACAAATGTATGAAAATTTGCATATATAAATCTATATTAATGATTACATATAAAAACCCATTTAGCCTTGAGCATTATTATACTTATTATTTAAGTAATACTTTGGGTTCAATTTGAAAATTATGATTGCTGTTCGTAATGTTATAATTGACTATTTATTAGTCTGCATTTGAATAGGTTATATTTACCTGTTAAAGAGGTTTACATAAACTTCGTTGTATCAATAATTTCAATCTCTGTGGTCAAGTTGCAATCTTTAGTGTCTATATAAATATATTCGACCATTAATAAAAGTGGGATTCCACCTTTATTATGAAAAGGAGGTTGCCTTGACAACAGTTTGAAATTGTTGATTGTTATTTATATTGAGATTGTGTGTTAACTGAATTTTAATAATAAATACATAAATATATGTATTATATTAAATGTTTTCATGGTTATATGATGTAAACAACATATTTTTGGGGTTAAAACATGTATTATTTTGTTTTACTTTCCAACGTTTAAACAAAATATCATCCATCATTGTCAAGGTCAAGTTTTTAAAAAAAAACATTAGATCTCAAATAGTAATGAGATTAAATGGGAGGTAGAGAATGAGATTGAGCATTAAGTAGGGGAGTTAAATGTCTTCAATCAGAAATTAAATATATCTGCTTTTTGTCAAGACTTTGTGGCTTATCGGTTAGCATAGCTGCCTTCCAAGCAGCTGACCCAGGTTCGCTTCTCGGCCAATTTCTTCATATTTTTTAGAAATTCATCACAAACCTGATTTTAATAATGCTAAAGTATTTGACAATGATTTGAGAACCACGAGGGAGTTTATTAAAATATCAAAAAGACCGACTGGTTTAAATAAAGCTGATTAAGCACAATGTCTTCCAGGCTTGTGGAGACCATTTATTTTATTACTCACGCTCTCCTCAACAGTACTTCAGATTTGCTCATATAAAAGAATTTGAGTCGTAGGAATAAGAGGATCCTTTTTATTCCTGCATAAATACTATATCTTGGATTGAAGAGAAAAGTATTCATTTATTTAACACTCTCAAAAGGCGCATGCTCAATTAGCTTGAAAGGCTGATATTTGAATGTAATATAATTGTAAACATGGCACTAGATAAAATAATTGCTTATTTATCTCTTTCTTCTAATAGTATAAAGAAGAGTATAAAAATGTGAGTAAAATGAATAAGTAAATTAGAAATGAGAATAATTAATAAAGATAAAAATAGGAATAAATAAAAATTATTAATAAAAGAATAAGTATAGATAAATAAAAGAAAGGAAAGAAAGAAATTAGATTAATAGGTATTAAAATAAAAAATAAAATAGAAAGGTGATAAAGATATATTAAAAAATAATATAGAATGATAGATAGGATAGAAGAATAAAAATAATAAAAAGGAAGTAGAAATAATAAAAAAATAATAATTTGGAAGTAAGAGAAGTAAAGGTAGAGAATTAAAAATAAAATATGATTATGAATAATAATGTAAATTATGTATTTTTATATGTATATAAAATAATGGTTGTATGATTATATGTTTAAATGTGTAGCTCTGATGAAGACTGCAGGACAGTTGAAACTGTTAGAAAAATAAAGGAGAAATTATATAAAAATGGCATTAAAGGGTATATGAGGAGATTTATAAAAAAGTAATATATATATATATGAAGAAATGCAAAAAAAGTAAAGGAGAAGGTATAAGTTTTATAATGCATAAGTGAATATTTTTCTCTTACTTTGTTGTGATTATCCAAAATAAAACTCAACATTAATGTTATGGAAAATAATCTTATAAAATAACAACAATAAATAAAAAAATACACTCCAACAAAGTTCTGCAGAGTTTATAAATTAATCATGAAATCTCTTTCTGAACAAACTGGACCTGATAAATGTTATATTTATGTATATTTATTTGTATTCATGTATTTGTATTGTTTGTTATAGTTCTGAAGAAGATTGCTGGGGCAATCGAAAACATCAATAGTGGGTTAATAAAGTATTGTAAAGTAATAAAGAATGTAAATGATATTAATATTAAATGTTATATTCTATGATAAAAAAAACAAATCTTCAGATTTTCTTATGTTTACTACTACCTGCATTCTAAAAAGATCTTTGATTTGTTTCTGAGATTTGTCATTATTTTCTTTTCTGATTGGCTAACATTTGTTAGCATTATATTGTTGAAAATGATTATCTTGAAGAACACCTATGGCAAATTCTTTAAATTGAACCATAATATCAATCACCTAGATCATGATTCCTGCTTTTGCAGCATAAAATTTTTAATTCATGCTCCATGGAAAATGTTTTTATGCAATGGCTTCGCAGATCGGCATATAGAATAATAGAAGGAAGAAGGTAGTGGTCCCCAGCATAATGTAAATTTCACTAATATAATTCTCCATTGTTTTTATTTTTATATAGAAGAAAACTAAGAATTTTGGACTTTTTCCTTAGCAGAAAAAAAATTAGAAACATTTTTTCTTTTTTTTGAACTGTCCTTCATGAGTGTCACTTCAATTATTTATCAAGATTGTGACCTGGGTAGAAATATAACATTGAAAGTTATTTTCATGTATGGATAAAGTGTTATAACTGCTATTATTACTATTATACTGTTTTTACTATGTTTCCAGAAATATCTGGATGCATGATACACCCAGACCCTCAAAACCCATTAATTGTAGACAGATTGATAATCCCTTTTACCCCACACATGTGTCTCAATTGACAAGATCATTATGTACTCATTAATAAGAGTTTTGTTTTTCAAATTTATCTGAATGCGGATCAAAATAGACTATAGATACACTAAATATCAATCGATCAATAGTCATCTGTCCAATAGACAAGTCCAGAGAGTAGTCACAACATCAATTTATCCATTCTTCCATTCTCTTCCTTGCCCATTTTTTCAACTCCAAATAAGTTTTCCCATCTCCTATATCATCCAATAGTATCAATCCAAAATTAAAATATTAATTAAAAAATTACCTTTTTAATTGATATTGGTTATTACTTAAATATATTTGGCTTATTGGGTTGACTAGATCAGTTTTTGACATTTAATATTATACATATAGAATTGTAATTTACTAAGCTATTTATATTTTTAAAATAAGTCAGCAAACTCATTATCTTTATACCAGAAAAATATTAAGAATAGAATGGACCTAATTTATTTTATGCAATTTTGAGGGCAATAAGCTTAGTTCTATTTTTTTGATAGTTTTGATGACAAAAATGGTGAATTCATTTAATTATTTCACAGCTAGAGACAGCATATTCACCTCCAATTCTATCACAATCTAGTGCCTTGAAAATTTATTATTTAATATACATATTGAATTAAATATTTTTATGGATTGTTATTATAATAAAGAATCGAAATGAGGATGTAATAGCCATGTAAATGGAAATAACCTTTATCCTTTGATGTTAACCGATATCAATTACTATTAATTGACAATCCCTGAAGCCAAACCAGTTTTTTCATTAAAAAAATATTACAGGTAATATCAAAGTTAAAGGTTATTTCAATTTACATGGATATTATCCCATCATTTCTATTATATATATATATATAGAGAGAGAGAGAGAGAAAGAGAGAATGACTACGTTCAACAAGGCTAAATAAAATAATTGTCTTTTTTGTTTTATTAATGCTATCCCAGTCTTATATATATATATATATGTTATTACATTCAAGCTTAAAAAACTAATGATTAATTTATAAACTGTTACTATGCATAGTTAACTATTGGTTAATGTATAATTACAAATGATTTAAAAAAAATTAAAACAATTGTATAATTTGTTGTTGGAAGTATTTAAAAAAAAGAATGAATACAACAATTTCATTCAATTGACCAAATTGAAATTTTTTTAATTTTATTTAGCTGAAATCAATCCAAAAGTTTAGTCCCCGAGTCTTCTATCCAACTGCTGCTTTAAAATTGTCAAGACAAATTGAGTTCAGTTAATTATTGTAAATATATAATATATTTTTGTAATAAAATTATCAAATGATTATTTGCATAAAAAGTCATGTGATGTTCAAGTTCTTGAAATGATTGGTTTAATTCAATTCAGAGGTCTTTATCTCTACAGAACAATCTTTTTACCACACAAGGCAATATTTTTCTTGATCTGTTTATTTAAATCAAAGATGTGTCAAACAGATATTTTAAATAAAGTGGTAATAGTATAATATATACATTTGTTGACCATATTTTTATTTTCTTTTTCTGAAAATCTTGGAGTATTTTTTTTTTCATATGTCAAATGTGTTGACCAGGAAGTGAACCCGGGCCAGCTGCTTGAAAGGCAGCTATGCTAACCACTAGGCCATCAACACTTAAAATTAGTATGGGCATTTTTAAATAAAAGGTTAACAATAGTAAGATTTGTTCTTATTATCTAACTTTAAATATTGAATGTCTTTAGAAACATTTTTAAACTTTATTTAATTTTTCCAATTACATTCAACTGTTAGTAATGGCTTGGCCACAGGTTAGTATATGCACAATGTTCGAATGGTATTATTTTTCTCTCTTCTTCAGATGTTTCTGGCCTAAGCAAGTAACAATGCTAGCTGAGTACAATTAAATAAATCTCTTGAGCAATTAAGCAAACAATTCATTGGCAGCAGCCATTTGTAAAAAAGAATGACCATTCTAATTCCCCCAAAAAAGATAACGATGAAGAAAAATAAATATGAAGATTTGTATTGATTATAGAAACTAATCCATGATCCACAAATGCATTCACATAATCATATTATTATTCTTTTGTTCATTTATTTGACATCTTATAATACTTTCTTGGAACATGATTTTGCTAACCCTTCCCTTAGTCATTTTTAAATTATTAATATGTTTAATATTTTGATTTCTAGAGGCATTTAATTTTTTTTGATTCAGTGTAGTTCTACAAAATTTGCATGCTTATTTTTTAATTTTTGATAGAAATGGCAATTTTTAAACTATAATTGTCAAAATAATTGGAACACTTTATAGCAAAGGCACTGGTATTATTTAAGATCATTTAGCTCTCGGTTGTGTCATTAGTGGTTTTGGAGTTAGCATTGGAAATCAAAATGGTGGACAGCACACTCTAAACTAGTACCACTTTTGGAATCTTTTAATTTCTGAAACAAGTTTTACTTTTTGAAAGAATTAAACATCATGCCTAAATGTATCTATCTATTATATTTTACCCATAGGTATATCTTTGTATTGAAAGCTTCATTATTGTACTTTAGTAAAGTATGTTTGAGGCAAACTTTATAATATTAATTATATCTGCTCCTTCCATAAAATCACATTACACTTTTGTTTGGTTTTTGCAAATTAAAAAAATTGAGGAATAACATTAAAAACTGTTTTTATAACTACATTACTTTTAAAATAACATATAGAGATAAACAGTAAACTTGAAAATGAAGATTAAAAAACATCATTACAATGGTGTTTAAACAAAAAGTTTTGAATCAATAAAACATCTTGCTAAATAATATTGTCATGACAACAGTTTGATATTGTTCTTTGTTATCTATATTGGGATTGTTTAAATGTTGACTGGTTGTAAAAGAAAAACCTTGTAAAATATGATATTAATCTGACAAATTATTTAATAAAAATTCAAAACAAACCAACAAACATCATTATTTGCCAAAAAATATTTGATATGAAATGTCTAATTTTAAAATCAAATTATATATTTATAAACATCTTTAAAAATAATGTGTGCCATCTTATTTCTGAACTTAAATACAATTATATGAGCCAATATTAAGTGTCCAGAAGTGAGAGCATGGATACACAAATCATTCACTTTAACCAGACACAAAATAGAGACTTTAAGGGAATAAGATTGGCCATCTTATTTATGAACTCAAATGCTATTATATGAGCCAATATTGAGTGTCTAGAAGTGAGAGCATTAATACACAAATCATTTACCCAAGTGAATGATTTGTGTATTCACATTTGTGTATTCATACTCTCACTTCTAGACACTTAAGATAGGCCCATATAATTGCATTTTAACGATCTTATTTCCCAACTCAATTGCAATTATATGATCTGATATTAGAAGTGAGATTGTCAATACACAGATCATTTATTTAAATGAATGATTTGTGTATTTACATTTGTGTATTTACACTCTCACTTCTAGACACTTAAGATTGGTTCATATAATTGCATATGAGTTTGGAAATAAGACAAACACTCTTATTTTCTTAAAGTCTTTATAAATATAGGGAATTTGAACTCAGACTTTCAAGTAACCTTCAACTATCTACACTATCTCATACTACTGATACACATAACCACACACACGTAGAAAAGACAAATAATCACCAATATGTATTGTGGCTGGGGTGAGTGTATCCTTACAGATTTGACACCCTGTTTAACAGCGCTGGAGAGAAGAATAAATTGACTTCTATATAGTTACAATCTAAACAATGTGCTTGTAAAATTTACCGAGTATTATATGATTAATTAATGTATATAAATAAGCTAATTGTTTTATGAGAAAAACAACTTATGCATAAAGCATATACTATACTTCATTTTTTCTTGTTAACAGAGCAGTTTGCAATAATTTGTTCATAAAATTTTATCCTAACAGATTTTTTTTTTAATAATAACTCAAAAAACTTTTTCTGATCTTGTCATCTCATTTCATATTTCTTAAGAAAAAAAAAAAGACTTGGTCTATCATTACCATTTTTTTTCAACCATGCAATTTCTTTTCCGATTTCTTGACGATTCTGCAGGTCACGTGATAAATTTTGCTCTCTATTTTTAAATTTATAAACTTTTTAAAAAATTATAAAGTATATATTTTTACCAACAGCAAGATAAATTTAATACGATACAATATTTAACTTTTTTTATAGTCATAACACATATAGGGGATTTGAACTCAGACTTTTAAGCAGCCTTCAACTATCCACACTATCTCATACTACTGATACACATGATCACCCACATGTACAAAAGATAAATAATTACCAATATACATATTTCAGTCAATATAAACTGAGCACTGATTATATATATGTGTAGGAGATAATAATCTGGACCAACTGATGAGTGCTGGTTCAGCACAAAATATGTATATTGGTGATTATAGTATGAGATAGTGTGGATAGTTGAAGGTTGCTTGAAAGTCTGAGTTCAAATCCTCTATATTTACAATTAAGTTCCAGGTATAAGAATACCTGTATTTCAAATCATACACACATGTATATATATCAACATACGCAAAAAGATTTAAAAAATTAAATTATACCATGAAATCAGAAAATTAAATCGTATTTGTGTGTGGTGTGTGTGGGGGGAGTAAATTGCCAGTTTTTTTGCTTATATATATATATATTATGTAGCATTTTACTGTTGCATTACTTATTTAAAGTTTATTTGTTTGTAATTTACTGGTTTTCATCATCATGGTGTAAACTATTTGGGATATCATAATTAAAGAGCAAAGAAATTGCTAAAAAATATGTAAAATAATTTGAACTCTGTAATGCATCTATTATTGTTTACATACTAAGAACCATACAGCTTACATGCTGCTTGGATATTTTTCCATAAGAAATATAATGCACTCAAAAAAAAATAAGAAGAAATGATTCATCTCATACTTATACCATCTCAAATTTTTATCTAGGAACATAATGAAAAAAACTGGCAGTCTACAATCTACCTCAGGTGTACACTTTCATAGTCTAATATTTTGTTATCATTAATATTGACCATGAACTTTCATTCTTGAAAATAAATATCTGAACCCATCAATATATGAACAATATCTTAAGTACATTGGAAGATATCAGTTCAATTATTATTGTTGCATAAAATATTTGAGTATGAATTTTGATATATTTCTCATCAACAGATTTAAACAATTGCCATTAGTAATTACTTAGTAATAAATAATGTTGTTAAAGAAATAATTCATTAATGTTTCATAGATATTTAGCTTTTGAAACAATTTCAAGTTAGATGTATAAATAAATCTAGTATACCAATATAAAATGCTACACTCATTAAATTTGGATAATTCTTCATCAAAGTTAAAAAACTCATTGTAATACCTGTATCTTTATTACACATAGGTTCATTGTAAGTTTTCCTTTGTAACTTAAATTTTTTCTATTGTATATATGTTAATATTTATACAAATAAAATGTCCATTAGTTAAAAAACTATTGTAATAACAATAAAAATAAATATAACAATAATAAACTATTATATACAGTCTTTCAATCCACAGAAGTACTTTCGATTAATTTCTTAACTTTTCCCAACTGCCATTAAATTAAAAAAAAAATAGAAGCAAACATCATCAACTCAAATCGCACAAATCCTGAATTTTAATGTTAGCACCTTGTCTATTAATTAAATTCATTTTATTTACAATTATTAAAATTACCTCCTTAATATTTCTTTTATGATTTCTCTCTTCATAAAGAATCTTAAACTGTCAATATCAAATGTAAATTTATATTTACATGTCCTTTCATGATCCTAGAATAGTGACTTAATGATTGCTTCAGTTTTCTTGGATTATGAAAGGACATGTAAACATAAATTTAAGTTTGGTATTAAAAGTGTTAAGATTCTTCATGAAGAGAGAAACCATAATGAAAGAAAAATTAAGAAGGCAATTTTAATAAAGAGGAATAAAATGAATTTAATTAATAGAGCTGCTAACCTTAAAATTCAGGATTCATGGGATTTAAGTTGATGATGTTTGCTTTCATTTTTTTTTAAAATTTAATGGCAGTTGAAGCCGTGGATTTAAAGACTGTATATAATAGTTTATTATCATTGTATTTATTTATTTATGTTGTTATGGCAATGTTAATATTTGTATGTAATTTGTTATCAATAAAGATTTTTAATAATAATAATACAAATTTTGATATAATATCAAGTTTTTGTATTCTGTAATCAAATGGATCAATATATGAATATTTAAGAAGTTGATCTAATTTTCATTTAGAATTTTTATGAAAAAGATGGAAAAAGATTTTTAGTTTTTTAAAAAAAGACGCACTTTTTGAAAACATTCATAAATGTTATTAAATAACTTCTATAGTTTTGTTTTGTAAAGAATAAAAATTGATTCAATTTGTGACACAGAGTAAAACAATTAAATCTAAATATTTGAGATAAGACTTTCTTTCGATAGTAACCATGGGAACTGCATCAACAATATTAATTATTAGTAGGGTTTTCCAAGCTGATCAAATATTTTAGTCTTACTTATTAACGTTTGTATGACTATATAGAAGTACCATTGCTACAATGAACTATTAATAAATAGCACTGGAAAGCTTTGAATCATGTGAAAACTCCACAAGCAGTTGGTGGCCTAGTGGTTAGCATAGCTGCCTCCCAAGCAGCTGACCCAGGTTCGTTTCCCGGTCAACGTTTTGACATATGGAAAAAAAACTATTATAAAATTATTGCTAATTTACATTAAAAGCAAAAATGTATTCTATTCCATAATTATCAATGTAAAGTTAAATTAAACAGTAATCTCTAGATGGCAGTAGTATATTCAAATTTTAGTCTGGGATTTTTAGTCATTCATTATCCACTTAATGAATAATATTTCTGTAGTGTAATTTTCACCACACCCCTCTCACACAAGATAAGGGTTAGTTTCTATCTGCTCCTAACACTTTGTGAAGGAGGTGTAATCACAAACATATAACCAAAAATATGTGAAAAAGATGAATGATTTTCAATACAATTTGGTCTTTTTAGTATCACAAAGACTTCTCTAATCTTATGGATGAACCCACAAAGTATATCATTTATTTATATATATATATATATATACTGAGATTTTTACTTTTTTATTCGTAAATATATATATAATAAGTAGAAAATGGATCCAAAACATAATAGTTAGTACATCTACATGCATTATCCACAGTCAAGGATTTGAATTCACATAGAATGACATCCATTGATTACTCTGTCTTGCACTAAGTGGCACTACTGTATGAAAAGTTTTGCCTGTTTTAATAACAGTTACGAGCTAGCATAAAAAATCATGTGATGTTTAGAATGAAGAAAAAATAGTTTTTCAAGTAGTGAGAATACAAATAACCCAATTAGATATGACATGGCAGATTAATAAGTATTGTATTTTTATTTGCTGTTGAGAAATTATTAAAGGTAAATAATGCAAAATTATTATTTTTTAATCACTCCTTATTAATAAAAAACTTATTATTTAATAATGTATCTAGTTTTAAACATAATATTGCAAGTTAAAGCAAACAAACAATGAGATAAAGTTTTTAAACTAAATGCTATGTGTGGAGTACTATTGTATGGTTGTAAAATGTGGACAATGAATAATAAAATTAAGAATAGAATTGGAAGTCTTTGGCATGTGGTCATAGAGAAGAATGGAGAAAATCTGTTGGATAAATAAAATAACAAATGAAGAACTTTTGAAAGGATAAATGAAAAGGAAGATTGATTGAGGAAATTAAAAAGAGAAACTGGAAATGGATGTGTATTAAGAAAAAAGTATAGTTTAATGAAAAATGTTTTGGAAGAAATGATGAATGGAAGCAAGAAGAAACGATGGGAAAGACTGACATTGTTGGATGATATAAGAGATAAGAAGAGTTATGTGGAATTGAAGAGCAGGATAATGAAGAGGATATATTGGTGATGTGATTACTCTCTGGACCTGTCCATGGGACAAAATACTATCGACGATGATTATTTTTGAACTGATAATAAAAAATTCTTACAATTACATTATTCTAAGAGCAAATAAATATATTTGACATCAATTTTATTTGACACCAATTTGATTTGCCTGTGATAGGAAGTAGCCTTCCCATATACGTAACATTTGGACTAAATCATAACAGGAACATTAAAATTCATGAATAGAAACAAACTTTTAATGCACAGTCTTAACACACATATGAAAGTGTGTGCGTATACACAATGCATATATTTTTTGAATTATTACGAATATAAAAACAATGGAAATAGGAAACTGCTACGCACATAATCTTATTAATATTATTATATAAAGTTTTTATAGAATTGTAATTCAAAGCATGCGAAGATTATAGATATGCTACGACATAACTTACAACAGATTACTGTAGGTTTTTATTTTTCAAAATGTAATCAATCATTCATGTAATAACCTGTGTATCATATACTTTTAGATTAACGACAGCGACTAATAAAGTCTGTCTTCTTTATCTTTTTCTTGTATTTTCAAATCCCATCTAATTACATCAAGCTTAAGTATATACATTAGCCTTGTGTTCCAATATTACAGATTCAGCCCGTATTCTGCCCATCCCTTTTCTGTATATTTAACTGAACTTAACATCCTATGTAAGAGGGGTCATAATGACTTAAAGTCAACATGCATATGACAGCAATATTGGCATCAACAAGGATTTGAATATTCTCTCATCAGATTTTCAATGATACGAATGGCTGAAGGGTTAGAGGGTAGAGTTGATTGAAGCCTGTCCATTTAAGTATGAAGATTTACCATCTTAATATAAACTGAGCACTGATTATGTGGCAGGTAATGAGCAGACCAGTTGACGAGTGCTGGTTCAGCATGAAGTACATATATTGGAGATCATTTATCTTTTTCACATGTATGGGGTCATGTGTGTCAGTTGTATGGAGTGGATGCCTAAAGGGAGTTTGAAAGTCTGAGTTCAAATCTTCTCTAATTATATCTAAATTAAAAGTCTATATCATATACGTGTATTTAAATATTTCATATTTTCTTATGTAAAATATGTACGTCATTTTTTTTCTTGCATTGTAACACATGCTCTTTTAATAGTGACAGTGATTGTCAATTCGATGTTAAAATTGTTACCCATCAGTTTATGTTCATTAAATCCATATATTCAGATCATTTTAATGTAATTTACAATTTATAAACAAGGCAAAACTCTCCATACAGTAGTGCCACCTTGTGCCAACCAGAGTAATCAATGGATGCCAGAAGGCTTGTGCATAAAATCCCTATCTAATGCCTACTCACCCAATATCCCCAGACTAGTTTCTGGATTGTGGCCTTCGTCAGTGAGGAGCTTTGGATCTGAGAGCACTGCATCTAGATCTTAGGATCTAATGCAACCCTCCAGCAACCACATTTTATCTCTACTTAACTACTAAACTATGAGAATAAAATTGAAAACACAAAAAATATTTTCAGTCTAAGCTCAATAGCTTATATAGTCATATGGGTCTGAACTCAGTTCAGCACCCATACATTTTGGTGTCTTTGGCTCTTTTACAACCATAGCCACCACTATCCTATTAGGCAGGATTGGTGTTAAACCATTAAGCATCACATGATCACTTTTCCTATACTAGCACATTAATTGTTGATAACAGAGCAAAACTCTCCATACAGTAGTGCCATCCTGTGCCAACCAGAGTAATCAATGGATGCCAGAAGGCTTGTGCATAAAATCCCTATCTAATGCCTACTCACCCAATATCCCCAGACTAGTTTCTGGATTGTGGCCTTCGTCAGTGAGGAGCTTTGAATCTGAGAGCACTGCACCTAGATCTTAGGATCTAATGAAACCCTCCAGAAACTACCTTTTATCTCTACTTAACTATAAAACTATGAGAATGAAATATGAAAACAAAAATATTTTCAATCTAAGCTCAATAGCTTAAATAGTCATATGGGTCTGAACTCAGTTCAGCACCCACACATTTTGTTGTCTTTGGCTCTTTAACAACAATAGCCACCACTATCCTATTAGGTAGGATTGGTGTTAAACCATTAAGCATCACGATCACCATCTATTATAATAGCACATAATTGTTTATAAACAAGGCACAGGGTGGCACTACTATATGGAGAGTTTTGCCTTGTTTATAAACAATTATGGTGATCATGTGATTCTTAATGGTTTAACAATTTACAATTTACTGTGTATTATCAAACATTAACGTGCTTATAAATAACAAATTGAGATGGAAGAAGTTAACATCAACAACAATGAAAAGATAAAATGATACCAATCTACCTTTTAGCTCTGTTATTATATAAGCTTAGTTTTTTGACATTGTTTTTAAACTATAGGGTAAATTTGGTCTATTATGTTAATTTGTGTGCAGATTAAATGTACTCAAATTATGATTTAGTCTACACATACATTAATATAATAGACCAAATTCATCTAATAGTTTAAAAACTATTTAAAAAATTAAGCATATATAACAGCAGAGCTGGTAGATAAATTGATATCAAACCACCAGACATTACACAATTACCATTTCTTACCTTGCTCATACAGTGTCACCAGTGCAAGCCAGAGTAATCAATGGATGCCAGAAGGCTTGTGCATAAAATCCTTATCTAGTGCCTACTCATCCAATATCCCCAGACTAGTTTCTGGCTTGTGGCCTTTATCAGTGAGGAACCTTGGATCTGAGAGCACTGCACCTAGATCTTAGGATCTAATGCAACCCTCCAGCAGCCATCTTTTATCTCTACTTAACTACAAAACTATGAGAATCAAACTGAAAATGCTATATTTTCAATCCAAGATCATTATCTTATATAGTCATATGGGTTTGAACTTAGTTCAGTACCCAAACATTTAGGTGTCTTTGGCTCTTTAATAACCATAGCCACCACTATCCTATTAGGCAGGATTGGTATTAAACCACCAACCACCACATGATCACCATTTCTTATGCCTGCTCATAACTGTTATCAAAACAGGCAAAACTCTCCATACAGTAATGCCATTCAGTCTGGGGATATTGGATGAGTAGGCACTAGATAGGGATTTTATGCACAAGCCTTCTGGAATTCATTTATTACTCTGGATGGCACTGAGTGGCGCTACTGTATGGAGAGTTTTGCCAGTTTTAATAAATTGATATTCTATCTTTTCATAGTTGTTGACATTACATAACTCAGTGAAAGATGGTTACTTCCATTTCAATTCAATACCATAGATTTTTTTCTCTTTTCTGGGCAATTGTAATATTCACATAAATGTTATGGACATTTATACAGAAAAGGTAGTCTATATATTTTTAATTTGGTTTTTATTTATGCTTAATATGCTTTCGATATATAACGTATTAGAATCATAGAACTTGACCTCTTTAGTGTTCAGAGTCTATATATATACTTGATAAATATTTTAATATTTAAAATCATTTAAATTTATTTGTTTAATATTCAAAGATATTTAAATCTTTTCGAAGAATCCATTTTTTTAGAGAGGGGGGGGATGCTTAGGTGTTTTTTGTTTATAGCAAATCAATCATTAGCTATTGTCCAAGCCTTATTAATTGTTCGTTTTCTATCTTCACGCTCAGTACATGCAATTCCTACTATAGGCAAATCGAATTGTATACACTGAGAGGAAAGATGGAAAATGAACAATTAAAAAGGCTTGGACAATAGCTAAAGATTGATTTGCTATGAACAAAAAAGACCCAAGCACCCCCATCTCAAAAAATGGACTCTTTGAAGGGATTTAAATATCGTTGAATATTAAACAAATAAATTTAAATGATTTCAAATATTAAAATATTTATCAAGTGTATATATAGACTCTGAACTCTAAAGACATGAATGTACTATGCTTATGATATGTTATGCATCAAAAGCATGCCATGCATAAATAAAAACTAAATTTAAAATATATAGACTACCTTTTTGTGTAAATGGTCAAAACATTTATATAAATATTCTCTTTCAATTGCATATATCCTGTATAGTTATAATTATTTATTATTACATTATAAATAATATTTTCAACAAAAAGAAGAAAAGTCATTTTTTTATGCATAAATTGCAATGGATGTAAGAAACCAAATTTTAAGTAATATAAATGTACTTTAAAAAAATGATTTACCATTTTAAGTTTCATACGACCCTCAACTGTCCATGCCATCTCATGGGCTTTGAACATTCCATCATCAGATTGTCAATGAAATGGACAGCTAAAGAGATGTGGGTTGGAGTGGTTTGAAACCTGTCTATTAATTAAAGTACAAAGATTGGCTATCTTAATATAAAGCTTAGCACTGATTGTATATATGTGTGGAGATGGTAATCTGGACCAACTGATGAATTCTGGTTTAGCACGAAATACGTATATTGGTGATTGTTTATTTTTTTAACATGTGTGTGATCAGGTGGGTCAGCAATATGAGATGGCATAGAGAGTTGAGAGTCACGTGAAAGTCTGAGTTTGAATCCCTTATGCATTACATTGTATGTGCAGGTGTGTGTAAGCTTGCACAGTGTTTTAAGTTACATTTTAAGTTATAATTCAATAAAAAATTAGTTTTAATTTTACTATTAAAAATATTTGGAAAGAAAGATAAAAGAGATATTAGTTGTTAGCAGCTGAAACAATTTATCAAATCAATAAGAGCATTAATACTATATCTTATGACACAGGAGTTATCATATCAGAATAACATTTTGGAAAATAACCCTCATTAATTCTACTTTATGTAATAGCTGATACTAATTACACCCGCAATAACTAAAGATGATTTATAATACAAATCTACAAAACTTTAATTAGGTTGTGAGATTAATCCCAACTGTTTAACTATAATTAAATTGCCGTTAGTGTCAGCACATGTCAATAAATTTTAAAGGTTAAAAAGATACCTCTTTACCTTCATCATCCTTTATATATCTAGAGGATTGTCAACAATGCATTCATCCTCCTTTATATATCTAGAGGATTGTCAACAATGCATTCATCCTCCTTTATATATCTAGAGGATTGTCAACAATGCATTCATCCTCCTTTATATATCTAGAGGATTGTCAACAATGCATTCATCCTCCTTTATATATCTAGAGGATTGTCAACAATGCATTCATCCTCCTTTATATATCTAGAGGATTGTCAACAATGCATTCATCCTCCTTTATATATCTAGAGGATTGTCAACAATGCATTCATTAGAAGGGGTGAATTTTTAATCAGAAATTTATTTCCAAATCTGATTGTCATATGCATCTGGGAAGTAGTAAAGACATTATTGACAACTCTGAAGATATATGAAGAAGGATAGAAGTAAAGAGAAATCCCTTTTACCTTTAAAATTTATTGTTAGATGACAATTTAATTATATTTAAACAGTTGCATTGAGTTAATCTCAAAACCTTATATAAATATTAAGCCCTGTGGATTCTTATTTATTACATAATATTAATATTTGAATCATTGTTGGCAAAGTTAAAAATATGAAAAATTGCATAATTTCCAGTATATATGCCAGTCAGGTTATACATTTCTGGAAAATAACTATGCACAAAAACATATACGAGATATGCTTAAAATCTGAATAAAGTTCACAATTTTTGCCTAGTTTTGACTGTTATACTATTTATGTCATGGCATCTGACAGAGGGGAGAAGATTGCCAGCTTAGTTAGAGAAATGTGTCTGGGTGATTAGCATAATGGAATAACTAAATATTTACATAAATAGGCCATTTTTTAGAGAGGGGAACAAGAAAGACTCCTATATTCTCCTCTCTAAGAATAACCTTCTTAAGCAAATAATTAGCTATTCAATATGCTAATCACTGATTCATGCTTCTATAATAGGGTCAGAAATTTTCATTCCTCTGTCAGAAGCCATGACCATGACTAATATAACTTAGCTGAAAGTGCACTAGACAAAAATTACAAACTTTATTCAGATTTTAAGCATATCTTGTATACATTATTGGGTATAGTTAATTTCCATATTACACTTTCTTGACATATTATGTACCAAAATTTTCAATGTTAAACAAATTTCTTATTGATTAAAAATTCATCCATTCTACTAAAGGTATTGATGATAATCCTCTAGATATATAAAGGTAGTCGAAACTAAAAATATATTTCTTTAACTTTAAATTTAATGTCATATGCTGACACTAGATGGCAGTAAAAATGAGTTCATCTCAATACATTACAAAAATATTATGCACTGTGGACTCTTATTTAAAACTTTAATTATATATTGTGCCCTTTTCTTTAGGTCAGTAATAATTCATAACAGTCAATTACTGAAAAATTTTAAATTTAGAATATGTTCTTTTAATACATTAATTATATTAAGTCAATTATATCTTTAAAGTACCATTTGAAGCTAAAGAGAATATATAGTATATAAAATCATTTAAAAATAGTTATATAAAGCTTAAAATATTGTTGCATATGGTTGTAAAAGCTGGCCATGTTAAATAACACAGCTATAAATAATTAAAAGTATATTTAAAAATTCGATTTTAATAGTTTAAAACTTATAGTTAATAAATGCTATGTTTAAATTTATAATCATATTTAATAAGAAAAAATTAATATAGTATATTTTAAAATAAACTTTGTGATGGTGAAGATTATATCTAATTCTATATTTTCTAAATTCTTCTTCCAAATTTTTTTATAATTATTTTATACAATATAATAAGTGTATCGGTTTTATTAGTTTAGACAGAGAAATAGATTGAAAATCGTCTAAGTTGTAATCACATGATTTTTTAATGTATACTATTACACACACGCTTGTTTGAAATAATGACAAAGTTTAAAATATTTTCAAAGTTATATTATAGAATTGGATAGAATTATTGCCTATCATAAAAGCAAATAATAATAAATATTAAGTTAACTATCATACGTAATGTTTAAATAGTTTTAATAAAATAATAATTTATTTAAAAGTAATATTTTAAGTAATGTTTTAAGTTCATTACGTCATCATTTTATTTTTCAAATATAATTCTACTATAAATTGAAAATCTGTAAATTTGTTTTCAAGCGGGGTAAGAATTGACCAATAAGAAATAAGTATCCTTACAGACGATAAATATTGTTGTAACTAACTTATAGCGGGAGATTAAAAAATGTATTGAAACCGGAGAGAGGTAAATTATAACTATCAAAAGATAGTATTTTTAAAATCTTTTATTTAGTCAATTTTTTTAGTACTTTCTTATAACTTTATCTGAAAAAAAAAAAAAAAAACTAATTGATAATTTTAAAAATATATTTTTTGCCAAAAGAAAGTATAAACTAAAAATATTTTAATAATTTTGTTTAATATGATTTTCTAATTTTTAAAGTACTTACCAGTCGTATTTTATCTAAAAGTTTAACCTAAACTACGCAGTAAAAAAAATAGATATACTACAAAATAAAATGGATAGAAATTGTAATGCTGAGGAAATGTTTGAATATTTATTGATACAGCTTTATTTATGCATAACCGAAGAACTGTTTTGGTACATAAAAACCACAGCTCGGACATTATACGGAATTTAATGAAAAAATTGGAGACGCATTATGCATAAGTTTATTCAAGATATATTTTAAATGGTAATAAGATAATTATATATTGCCTAAATTATTTTATATAGTATGAGATTCAAATGAGTAAAATGTTATATCCTTTCTAAAGGTAACATTTTAAAAAATATTTTCGAGTGCAGAACTAAATAAAGAACCCAGAAGAATATGTTATAGAAGCGTTTTGATATTAAAATATCCGTTCTTCGAATTATTTAAAATGTACTTGGAAAAGATTTGTTCAAAAGTAGTTGAAGTTTGTATTTTAAAGTGATATATAAAAGTATCAAACGAAAATAGTACTTAAAAATTCATCGAATATTTTAAAATTAAATTAGATGGATTGATGCATCGGATACGCAGAGAATATTGGTAGAGAAGATTAAGAAGCTTCATGGGATTATTTAATCATTATCGTCTTAAATTAAAACCAAGGATTATTTTCTAAATTTTACTAAATGGATTGATAATTATTTTATTTTAAACTTTAACGCACTTGGAGAACATTTTTAAAAACTCTAGAGAAAATAATAAGCATTTTGGACTTATCAGAACTATCGTCAAGAAAATATGTAACTATAGTTTTGATTCTTTTTATTTTGTTAACCTAATTTAAATCTAAAATTTTATATAAGATTAGGAAAAACATAAAAACATTAATTTGTTAATATTAAAATCTTATAATATAACAATCTAATAATTTAGCTAAAAAATATTTTAATATAAAGTGTATGGGTATGAATTTTTTTTCTATATCTGCAATGCTCAAGTGGACAAAGGAAGCCTACTGAACACGATGACCAGATAAAGGTTATTGGTAATAATAATAACTATTAATAATTTTATAATGTATATTTTTGTTTTCTTTAGATCATCCATAAATTGGAAGAAGGAAGTGTAAAAGTTTTTTTTTAAATTATATGTAACGCATTTTATACAACATTTTAAAAAAAAAACATGAGATAGGATTGATTTGAAAATATGCATACGACAATTTATTTTTTATTTTTTATTAGTGATATAATCCAACATAATAAATAATTATGTGATTCTTTTAAAAATTTTATGATATGGGATATTCAAATATTGTCTAAGTAGATTGTATATGATTAAACATATAGAATGATGAAGTGGACAGACCTTTCTTATGGGATAGTAAGATTGTTTAACTATTAATGAATTTTGTTTATTGTTTTGTAAATGCAGACAGTTATTTTATCGATGTAAGATGTAGAAAAATCTTGAGAAATAATGTTGAGATAGTGGCTTGGAAGTACTATAGTTAGCAGGAAACCAAGATGATGTATTTTTAAAAAATAGGATATGATAAGGAATGGGAATAATATTTAGTCTTTATGTGGTTATCAGCATAGATAACATAGCCCTATGACTGATACACATTTTATTTGGACAGTGTTTATATTTCTTTAAATATTTGATGTTCTAATAAAGCTGAAGAAATAGCTTTAACATCATCCCTGTACTAGAGAATATTAGGCAGATAAATGTCCTACCTCTTCGCACTGTACCATGATTTTGAGATATGTTAAGTATAATACTCTAGCTTTCTTCCTTAATCCTATGCATCTGTTTTCGCTATCTTTATTTCATGTAACTGCATCGTTCAGTAAGATATGTTTAAGAGAAATGATAAATAATTTAGAACTTAGGTTATGCTATTGTTTTTGTATAAGATTAGTTTATTTGCTTATAAGGAGCAGAATATTATAACTTAAATTTGAAGATCCAAAGTATCTTAAGGAAAGAAAAGAATCATAAAATATATTTTGAATTTTATTTTGGAAATGAAATATAAAATTTTTAAAATAAGGTATCTAAACAAAGATATTTTTTAAAGTGATAATAATTTTAAATGCTTTAGTATTATTTTTTTTAAGAGAAAATAATATTGCATATTTTTTTAAAATACAATAGTACAAAGTAAATTATGTAAACAATATGCATAGTATATTTTTTGTTTATTGATTAACAGAAATCTATTAATGATTAAACTTATATCATACTAAAGTAAGGCTTAAAGAAGAATATATTATGATTAGTAAACATTGTGTGATAAATACTAAAATCTAGTATTGAATTTTGGATAATAGTTTGTGTAACATCTTTGACTTTGCAAGATGAATTTTTTTTTTTAATATTTTGAGAAATCCATACTCATTATAAAATTTTGTTTCCTATAGAATGTTTGTTCTAAATATGAATTTTTTTTAAAAAATAAGATAGTTTAATAATATTAAGGATAAAATGCTGTGCTTATAAAGTAGATAAATTTATTTGTAATAAGTTAACCATGATGAAAAACCAAATAATAACATTTTTTTTATTTTATCCTAAATCTAAATAAAATATAATTGAAATATAAATTATTTTTTTTATAACCAGGTAGATCAAACTGTAAAATAAAAAGGGTTAAGGATATCCACTGTAAATACTGTAAATAAATTGTTTAATTATTTATTGTTAGTAATAAACTTTGTTAAATTTTGTTATTTAAAAAATTTTGTGTCAGAGTTATTTATTTCTCTACATTGCTGCATGAAACACGATATATGCATAATAACTGAAACAAATATATAGTTTTGCACAAAAGATAAATAAAGAATTATTTTAAGAATTTTAAATATTTTATTGGTATTCATTATAATTAAATAATCATAATCTTACATTATTTTATTGGTCATAAATCAGTTATCACAATATTATATTAAATTATATGCTATCAGTTGCCACACATATTTTGTTTGTCAGATTATTAAAATGCTACCACGTATTTATTATATCATTACATGAAGATATAAGATCATATTATATTATTTCATTATTTTATTATGGTAATAAAAATATAACGAAAAGAAAAGATATCCAGTGGTAATTAAACAATGAAGAATATTATTATTATTATTTATTATTATTAGTTTAAGTGTAGTAGATTATGACATAAAATCCCTTCTCATATTTTTACTACCGTATTTTAAAATTAACTTAGAATAAATTTTATGAACCTGAGATTATTTTATTGAGCTAGATTATTATTAAATAGAAGATTAAAATTTAATTATTAGTTTAATCTTAGTGAGTGGAAGTAATTAAAGTCGTAAGAATACTATGAGTTTGTTATTTGAAATAGTAATAAAAGGGGTATAGTGTTCTTATGCCATTGAGGTAGTATCCTGTAGGATATTGGCTCAATGTAATCTATCTTGTCACCTGTATTTTCACTTCAAGTCTCATGAAACTATTAAATAGTTATTTAATATATTTTATAAATTGAACCTTATTCGAGTTTTAAATTTGAGCTAGTGGAATATTTTAATTTTAATACTGAATATTTAGTTATTAATTATTAACTGAGATAGAACCTGTTTTTATTTTATACCATATATTATCCGGAAGTGAGGATGCATAATTACAAGGTTAGAATATATATCACAATATTTATTTATTCTTCATTAGTATTCACACAAAAAAAATAATAAAAGAAAAAGTCACTAATAACTAATCTGTCAATTAGTAAACATAACAACAGTTTTCCTTGTCTGTTTATTTGTTGCCTAAGGTTTGCCACAAATACATTCCAATGTATATTCTATAATTATTTGTGTATTTACTACATCATATCTTACGATAATGACAGTTTGTTATGTTTTAGGCATTGTATGTGTCTTTGAAAAGACTTCAACATTTTATTTAGTTGTTTATTCTATTCTAGGCATACATCCCAATAAAAGCAATTAATATTGACCTTTTTAAATATCTAAAATAATCTTTAGAAGGTAAATAGGGTCTGCCTTTCTCATAACATCAAGTTCATTTATATATATATATATATATATTGTAATACAATATTTTTAATGGGTGTTTTCGATGGAAATCTTAAATATGTTGGGTTATCCATTTAAATCAACTTAATTAGAAAACACTCAATCTAGAAGAACTAACCCAGGCCTAGAGTCAAAGTAAACTGATAGACTGATATATATATATATATATATATATATATATGATAAACAAAAATGCAAGTTAAAAAACTTGCTAACGCTTGTATTTATGTCCACAGATGGCGTTTCTACCAAAAACACCAATCAAGCGTATATTCTGTTTACATAAACGTCAGAGTAGCATTCACTATCTCTAACTATAATTCCACTTTCAGATCATGATTTCAAGCTATTTGCTATCGTCAGTGAAAGACAGGAATAAAGAAACTAGATCTAAACACAAACTCTGAGCGTTTATTAAACAATTTCTATTCAGCTTGCAAGCGTGAATTTTTTAGACACGTAATGTCTTCAAACTCAGCATAGCAAACTAGATAGCTATATGGGTCTGATCTCAGTTCAGCATCACCACATAGTAGAAGCCTCTGCAATCTATATCATTGCAAGAAAGACCTCAAAGGTACATTTATGATAAACAAAAATGCAAGTTAAAAAACTTGCTAACGCTTGTATTTATGTCCACAGATGGCGTTTCTACCAAAAACACCAATCAAGCGTATATTCTGTTTACATAAACGTCAGAGTAGCATTCACTATCTCTAACTATAATTCCACTTTCAGATCATGATTTCAAGCTATTTGCTATCGTCAGTGAAAGACAGGAATAAAGAAACTAGATCTAAACACAAACTCTGAGCGTTTATTAAACAATTTCTATTCAGCTTGCAAGCGTGAATTTTTTAGACACGTAATGTCTTCAAACTCAGCATAGCAAACTAGATAGCTATATGGGTCTGATCTCAGTTCAGCATCACCACATAGTAGAAGCCTCTGCAATCTATATCATTGCAAGAAAGACCTCAAAGGTACATTTATGATAAACAAAAATGCAAGTTAAAAAACTTGCTAACGCTTGTATTTATGTCCACAGATGGCGTTTCTACCAAAAACACCAATCAAGCGTATATTCTGTTTACATAAACGTCAGAGTAGCATTCACTATCTCTAACTATAATTCCACTTTCAGATCATGATTTCAAGCTATTTGCTATCGTCAGTGAAAGACAGGAATAAAGAAACTAGATCTAAACACAAACTCTGAGCGTTTATGAAACAATTTCTATTCAGCTTGCAAGCGTGAATTTTTTAGACACGTAATGTCTTCAAACTCAGCATAGCAAACTAGATAGCTATATGGGTCTGATCTCAGTTCAGCATCACCACATAGTAGAAGCCTCTGCAATCTATATCATTGCAAGAAAGACCTCAAAGGTACATTTATGATAAACAAAAATGCAAGTTAAAAAACTTGCTAACGCTTGTATTTATGTCCACAGATGGCGTTTCTACCAAAAACACCAATCAAGCGTATATTCTGTTTACATAAACGTCAGAGTAGCATTCACTATCTCTAACTATAATTCCACTTTCAGATCATGATTTCAAGCTATTTGCTATCGTCAGTGAAAGACAGGAATAAAGAAACTAGATCTAAACACAAACTCTGAGCGTTTATGAAACAATTTCTATTCAGCTTGCAAGCGTGAATCGGAAGACACGTAATGTCTTCAAACTCAGCATAGCAAACCAGATAGCTATATGGGTCTGATCTCAGTTCAGCATCACCACATAGTAGAAGCCTCTGCAATCTATATCATTGCAAGAAAGACCTCAAAGGTACATTTATGATAAACAAAAATGCAAGTTAAAAAACTTGCTAACGCTTGTATTTATGTCCACAGATGGCGTTTCTACCAAAAACACCAATCAAGCGTATATTCTGTTTACATAAACGTCAGAGTAGCATTCACTATCTCTAACTATAATTCCACTTTCAGATCATGATTTCAAGCTATTTGCTATCGTCAGTGAAAGACAGGAATAAAGAAACTAGATCTAAACACAAACTCTGAGCGTTTATGAAACAATTTCTATTCAGCTTGCAAGCGTGAATTTTTTAGACACGTAATGTCTTCAAACTCAGCATAGCAAACCAGATAGCTATATGGGTCTGATCTCAGTTCAGCATCACCACATAGTAGAAGCCTCTGCAATCTATATCATTGCAAGAAAGACCTCAAAGGTACATTTATGATAAACAAAAATGCAAGTTAAAAAACTTGCTAACGCTAGTATTTATGTCCACAGATGGCGTTCTACCAAAAACACCAATCAAGCGTATATTCTGTTTACATAAACGTCAGAGTAGCATTCACTATCTCTAACTATAATTCCACTTTCAGATCATGATTTCAAGCTATTTGCTATCGTCAGTGAAAGACAGGAATAAAGAAACTAGATCTAAACACAAACTCTGAGCGCTTATGAAACAATTTCTATTCAGCTTGTAAGCTGTGAATTTTTTAGACACGTAATGCTTCAAACTCAGCATAGCAAACTAGATAGCTATATGGTCTGATCTCAGTTCAGCATCACCACATAGTAGAAGCCTCTGCAATCTATATCATTGCAAGAAAGACCTCAAAGGTACTTTGAGGTCTTTCTTGCAATGATATAGATTGCAGAGGCTTCTACTATGTGGTGATGCTGAACTGAGATCAGACCCATATAGCTATCTGGTTTGCTATGCTGAGTTTGAAGACATTACGTGTCTAAAAAATTCACGCTTGCAAGCTGAATAGAAATTGTTTAATAAACGCTCAGAGTTTGTGTTTAGATCTAGTTTCTTTATTCCTGTCTTTCACTGACGATAGCAAATAGCTTGAAATCATGATCTGAAAGTGGAATTATAGTTAGAGATAGTGAATGCTACTCTGACGTTTATGTAAACAGAATATACGCTTGATTGGTGTTTTTGGTAGAAACGCCATCTGTGGACATAAATACAGCGTTAGCAAGTTTTTTAACTTGCATTTTTGTTTATCATAAATGTACCTTTGAGGTCTTTCTTGCAATAATATAGATTGCAGAGGCTTCTACTATGTGGTGATGCTGAACTGAGATCAGACCCATATAGCTATCTGGTTTGCTATGCTGAGTTTGAAGACATTACGTGTCTAAAAAATTCACGCTTGCAAGCTGAATAGAAATTGTTTCATAAACGCTCAGAGTTTGTGTTTAGATCTAGTTTCTTTATTCCTGTCTTTCACTGACGATAGCAAATAGCTTGAAATCATGATCTGAAAGTGGAATTATAGTTAGAGATAGTGAATGCTACTCTGACGTTTATGTAAACAGAATATACGCTTGATTGGTGTTTTTGGTAGAAACGCCATCTGTGGACATAAATACAAGCGTTAGCAAGTTAAAAAACTTGCTAACGTTTATCATAAATGTACCTTTGAGGTCTTTCTTGCAATGATATAGATTGCAGAGGCTTCTACTATGTGGTGATGCTGAACTGAGATCAGACCCATATAGCTATCTGGTTTGCTATGCTGAGTTTGAAGACATTACGTGTCTAAAAAATTCACGCTTGCAAGCTGAATAGAAATTGTTTAATAAACGCTCAGAGTTTGTGTTTAGATCTAGTTTCTTTATTCCTGTCTTTCACTGACGATAGCAAATAGCTTGAAATCATGATCTGAAAGTGGAATTATAGTTAGAGATAGTGAATGCTACTCTGACGTTTATGTAAACAGAATATACGCTTGATTGGTGTTTTTGGTAGAAACGCCATCTGTGGACATATATATATATATATATATATGAATTAAATATTTCCATGGATTGTTATAATAATAAAGAATAGAAATGAGAAGATAATGTCCACATAAATAGAGATACCCTTTAACTTTGATGTTTCTAAGAAATCATCAATTAGTATTAACAGACAATTCCTAAAGCTAAACAAGTTTTCTCATTAACCCAAAAAGGGTCAACAAAAATCTCCAACAAAAGATCTATTATAGGTTAATGAGAAAACCTGTTTAGCCTCAGTGTTTTTCAGTTAGTAATAATTGATAAATTTCTTGGAAACATCAAAGGTTAAAAGTTAACTCTACTTGCATGGATATTATCTCCTCATTTATATTCTTTATTATATATATATATATATTGTAACGTTTATTTATATACATTACAAATATATTGGCATTTGGTAAAAGCTAAAAAAGTAAATTTAGATTTTTTTTTGATTAGTATAATTTTTGGTAAAACGTGCAATGAAGGTTAAAATTGTCATTCTTATTTTTTTTTATCTAATTGGAAAGAATAAATGACATACAGATTACTAATCCAGATAAATTAAAAGAATTCCAAAAGTATAAGCTAAAAGAAAAATATTTTAGCTAATTAAAGATGGAAGAATAATGCTAAAAAAAAAGAGAACTTTGTAACTTAAATTTAAGAGAGAGTGTATAAGATTATTATCTTATACGCTGATAAAAAGACAAAAGAGTGCGCAGAAGTTCCAAAAATGGAGCGCGATATAAAAAGGAGATGACAACTTCAATCTGGGTCTTCTCTTTTACTTCTAGTTACGTCTCTGAAAGTTGGAGGTTTCCACGAGCATAACCTGTGGCAAGAAATATACTTCTACACAGGTATGCCCCTTGCTGTACCAAGCTGTCACGCAAGCATGGAAACGGGACTTGTGAAGACCGCTTTTTGCAATAAAAGGGTCACTACAACCGTGCCTTTTCTCCAGCTATAGAACGGAACAATAATGGAAGACGCCGGCAGGAGAGACCAATGGAAATTCTCATGATCTGGGATCCCATAAACCTACATGAACTTACCGGTAAGTTAAGAATAAATTTTCCTGATAGTGACTTAAAAGTTTGCAAACAATTATTTATCTAGGCTTAGACTACCATCCTGATATAGACTTTTCGTATTCAAGGGACTTTCTTATAAAGAATTTTATACAAGATCTTGGAACATTATTAAATTGCGTTCATTATTTAATCTAACTGTTTTTGTTAATCGATTCATTATCTGGATTAGCATGTGTGTACTTTCCAGTTTAGTTAATTCGTAATTTAACTTATAAATATTTTAGTTTGTTAGAATAAAAGAGATTATACTTTTATCAACCTTTTTCATTGTGCGTTATTAATAATGGTTATTATTCTTTTTAGTATTAAAGTTATTATTAGTTTAATAAGATTTAAAAGTAATTTACCTTGCCAATATGTTTGAATAAGCCCAGCAATAATAATCTCAAAAAAAAGATAATTCTAGTTTACCGTAAAATTACCGATTCTTAAAATCTAAGACCAATAATTTTAAAAATATTTTATTTTTTTTTTATTTGCGAGACATGCTGGCGACAGATATCAGCGGTCTTTTTAGAATAAAAAGACCTGGCGCCTATCAAATAAATTAAAAGCTGATCTCATCAATAGCATAATTCTCAACCATCAATAGGCAAAGTTTGATCAGGAAATATAGCTGTGTTTTTTAGGAAAAGAAATACAACTTTCTTTTTTCTTTTGATACAGCTTGATCAACTCACGCTCAAATATAAATTTGAGGCGTATAGTGGCCTAGTAATACGAAAAACGTTACAATGGCGACCCAACTCGGGCTTCGATTTAACAACTACAACCTGAGATGAGTTGTAATGATAAAGAACATTACAATGATGACTCAAAGAAACTCACAGCCGGAAAATAAATTATGATTTTTTTGAAAAAAGAAAAAAATTATAAAAAAAAAAACTAACTAATTAAACCCTGATTATTAAAATATGAAAGAAGATATTTTTTTAATATGACTTCCAGAAAGAAAAAATATATATGTATATTTTTTTATATATGTCTAAAAACACGATCGTGGCTGATGTAGACGTAAGTCACAAGTATTTGACCGGGTAGGCGGTTACTGAAGAGGGGAATAACATAGCCCCGAGTCCTTATCCGCAGTATATGAACATAAGACCGTCTTTAAATGCTCGTCAGACTATTTCTAGCAGAGATCCCAATAAAGGGGAAGGCGGATCAAGTTGGACCAAGTTGCCACGAGCCTGTAAGACTCAGAACGATGAGCAACGCTCGTTTGTGCTTATAACTTGGGCTTCTTATCGTTAATATTACACTAAAGTGGATAGGACACAGATGAATGTTGAAATATTTTCCATTCCCGCTGTGTTAGACCTAAAAGTGGGCGTTAAAGCCGAACGTCGCTTGTGAATGAGTCTACACAATATATCAGCACGCTACTACATAAAAAAAAAAAATACGAATATGAATTTAAAAAACTTAAGAATAAAATTAGTGTAAACCCCTATTTTATTCTCATCTCCTGGCACTGGTGGTATTGTAACGTTTATTTATATACGTTACAAATATATTGGCATTTGGTAAAAGCTAAAAAAGTAAATTTAGATTTTTTTTTGATTAGTATAATTTTTGGTAAAACGTGCAATGAAGGTTAAAATTGTCATTCTTATTTTTTTTTATCTAATTGGAAAGAATAAATGACATACAGATTACTAATCCAGATAAATTAAAAGAATTCCAAAAGTATAAGCTAAAAGAAAAATATTTTAGCTAATTAAAGATGGAAGAATAATGCTAAAAAAAAGAGAACTTTGTAACTTAAATTTAAGAGAGAGTGTATAAGATTATTATCTTATACGCTGATAAAAAGACAAAAGAGTGCGCAGAAGTTCCAAAAATGGAGCGCGATATAAAAAGGAGATGACAACTTCAATCTGGGTCTTCTCTTTTACTTCTAGTTACGTCTCTGAAAGTTGGAGGTTTCCACGAGCATAACCTGTGGCAAGAAATATACTTCTACACAGGTATGCCCCTTGCTGTACCAAGCTGTCACGCAAGCATGGAAACGGGACTTGTGAAGACCGCTTTTGCGGAAAAGGGTCACTACAACCGTGCCTTTTCTCCAGCTATAGAACGGAACAATAATGGAAGACGCCGGCAGGAGAGACCAATGGAAATTCTCATGATCTGGGATCCCATAAACCTACATGAACTTACCGGTAAGTTAAGAATAAATTTTCCTGATAGTGACTTAAAAGTTTGCAAACAATTATTTATCTAGGCTTAGACTACCATCCTGATATAGACTTTTCGTATTCAAGGGACTTTCTTATAAAGAATTTTATACAAGATCTTGGAACATTATTAAATTGCGTTCATTATTTAATCTAACTGTTTTTGTTAATCGATTCATTATCTGGATTAGCATGTGTGTACTTTCCAGTTTAGTTAATTCGTAATTTAACTTATAAATATTTTAGTTTGTTAGAATAAAAGAGATTATACTTTTATCAACCTTTTTCATTGTGCGTTATTAATAATGGTTATTATTCTTTTTAGTATTAAAGTTATTATTAGTTTAATAAGATTTAAAAGTAATTTACCTTGCCAATATGTTTGAATAAGCCCAGCAATAATAATCTCAAAAAAAAGATAATTCTAGTTTACCGTAAAATTACCGATTCTTAAAATCTAAGACCAATAATTTTAAAAATATTTTATTTTTTTATTATTTGTGAGACATGCTGGTGACAGATATCAGCAGTCTTTTTAGAATAAAAAGACCTGGTGCCTATCAAATAAATTAAAAGCTGATCTCATCAATAGCATAATTCTCAACCATCAATAGGCAAAGTTTGATCAGGAAATATAGCTGTGTTTTTTAGGAAAAGAAATACAACTTTCTTTTTTCTTTTGATACAGCTTGATCAACTCACGCTCAAATATAAATTTGAGGCGTATAGTGGCCTAGTAAAACGAAAAACGTTACAATATATATATATATTGTGCCGGTTGGATTTGTATGTTCACGTAACAGGATCTAGCACTAGGCAAAAGTACCTCGAATCCAATCGTGTGCAAGATACACAGGTCAGGAACACTCATGAACTCTGCCCTATTTTCCTATTTCCCAGATCTATAACATTATGAACAACAATCCCGATGACATCGATTTAATTTACTTCTCACCACCGGCATCGCTCATCGGAGACACAAAAAGACTCTAGGCTAACTTTAATGATAGACTAACTTAACAACTAACTATATTTTATGAGCAATGAAGGCTCATAAGCTAGCATATTAATTATGTATTTAGCAGAGATCATCTAGTCAAATTGAGCATAAGTAATAACTAAATATATTAACTTAACTAAAAGAAAGCAATGGTTCGAGAGTTGATATATATTTAAGATTTATTAATAACAAAAATTATGTCGGGTTATTTATCTGACATTAGCCTCATAAGTATTATATATATATTTAATTCATATTTTACAATAACATGATATTTGCGGCTATGCCAATAATATATGTGTGTGATTTAAGGAATTAGCACTATTGGAATGCATTACGAAATACTATTACACTCCCAGAGAGACGAAAAGAGCATTTACTTGATTTAAAACAAAAATAATTTTACAAGCAGATATTACATTTGGTTATTCAATATTATTATTAATTTGAGTTATAAACAATGTGCAGGATGGATAATGACTAATTATATAAATGATAATAAATTTATCACATTGATACGTATAGTAAACTAATGGAAATATGTCTGTCTAAAGAAATCATCTCATTACGACTTATGGTTATTTATGGGCAACTAATAATACACTGAAGGGCAGTGCGTGCATGGCAGCAGATTGGGGTGGTCCAATTATGGATCCTGGAGTGTGCTTCATAAATTTTAATAACGAAGTTGACCGATTTCCTCTGCAAATGTAGGCAGGGTCAGTATTGAGACGAAGGGCGGTCAGCAACATCTTTATTGAGCTGGTTTCTCAGATCGCTCCCCATATAAAGTATGCACATATGACCAAGTATGTCCCCAGTGTGGTTTTACAGCCTGGTTCAAGGACATGAAGAACGACGATGGAGCTCGACTTAGCGAATACCTCCACGTGAGAAAGAAGCATGAATATATATAAATGAAGTGGCCTATATGCACGCAACACTTAATAACATAATATAACTATAGCTTTAAAGATTATTGAAACATATTTATTGCCCATAAATTATGAAATACTGGGCATAATGACATGGTTTCTTCATTAAACAAACATGGATAATAATTCTAATTAAATATAAAACTAAGACCTGAAGACCCCCCCCCCCCTTTTACATTATGTTACTTAATATTATTCATTACTTCCCACACATTTAATAAATCTCAATTTTGGTTAATAAATGCCCTTATGAAAATATATATAAATTATTACAAAATAAATGGGTGGTGGTAATATCTAAGATGGGTTTTACATATACATATAAATTAATAATAAGAGATAGTGCATGATTTAGAAAGGAAAATATAAAAAACAGATGTCAATCTGTTTTTCTACAGTAAACATAAAAATATAATTAGTCTGTTTATCTAAAATCACGAGCACCTGGGCAAGTCGAATAAGACTTGTTTTGATTAAGTTATTAATTAATTACCCAATAAATGATGGGTGGGGAAAATGAAAATACATTATATGCTTGCGATTTTAGAAATATCATTGGCATTTCTTTTAAAATATAAATACATAACTCTAAATGAGAATTATTTGCCGCTTGGAAATAAAAGAAAAGAAAACATTTTATAAGAGGCTTAGTATTGATTGGTTATATAGAGTTATAAGAATTACATATTTTGAAGACATTTAATATATGATTAGAAATTATAAATATTACAGAGAAGGCAGGATTTAAGAATTACGAGCGGTCAAAGTTCTTGTTACCTTGCTATTTGGAAGAGCGATTTTACTACGAGTCAGTCCATCGGTATCAAAGTTCTTGTTACCTTGCTATTTGGAAGAGCAATTTTACTACAAGTCAGTCCATCGGTATTGTTTCACTAGATCTAGGGTAGCATTATTCTATGGTAGTTAGAATTTCACTTTCATGGGAAAAATATATAAAGTTCATCAGTATGGGATGCAGAGCTTCGCTTATGGGAACAGCATATTAGAATGGAGGGAAAAGGTGAAATTTCCCCTACTCATGGCACATTGAGTGAGAATCAAAACTGGTGTGAAGTATGTATAGCAACATAATTATTTTGTGGTCTCTCTCCGGTGGATTCAAATCCAGCAGTATATATACTTTTATTTTGAAGATGTAACTTAGCAACTACTGCTGGACCTGAGGTGGTTTAAGCACTTAAGGTTCATCTGGAATAGTTTGACTGGATACTCTTATCTAGTAAGACGTTTGAAACAATGCAATTTTGTTATCAGTTTCTCGAACGATTATGATTTTAAAACAAGCTAGCGTGGACAAAATTTCCACCAATGGGTTTATTTTATTATTACAAATTCGTAATCTTTTACTATTATCTAAGGGGTCTTCCGGATAATTGTTTTCGAGAGACTTTTTAACAAGATTGCATCATTTCTGGCTACAAAATTACATATGAAAAAAATAATAAGTTTCATATATGATACTTTATATATAATATACTTTACTAATTTATTCGCAATCTCCTACACTGAAATATATAGATTTATTACTTACGCCCGTATACACATGAGAATATTATTAAATAAAATATTTTTTGATTAAAATACATAAGTGTTTACGTGATTTATATTACAATACTAAGCAAAAGAAATATATACGTATTATTAGCTATGTATATACGTGTGTGAAGGTGGGTTTTAATATAGTTAGATGGTAGGAGATTGGATGTGGGCTGTAAAGCAAGGATATGAGCATCAGATCTGCTTCAATATATATATATATATATATATATTACAAAATCTGTTATTTTTATATTTTTTCATACAAAATTTACATCTCGCAAACTAAAGAATACATTAATTGATCTTTTAATTATATCACCATATTTTTGAAATCTTATAAAGATTCTTAATTTTTCCAATCCTTATTATGTTATGCTGGAAAATCATATCTCATTTCTTTATAATAAATTCAACAGAATAAAAAATATATACATTCTGAACTACACATTAAAACAAAGATCTATGGTATTTGAACTAGTTCATATTCTCTAGATAATAGCTATTAAGGCCAAAATTTATTCAAGATTTCGTTTCATAACTGGTTAATAAAAGAATCTCTGAACATCAATCTTTTTGCAGGTAGCATTCATAACATTATGAAAATTCTGTAGGTCAGTGTTTGAGTGGTCAAGAATAGGCCAGTCATTAACATAATGCAAATCTAGAAGACAAATGGTGAAATTATGTTCACTTATAATTGATTCATATTTAAACACTGCCATCTAAACTATGCATAATCTTGATGATTGATTCATAAAGCCAAATAAACTGTTCCAAAGATAACTCACTATTTTGAACATCACAGATTTGCTACTCTCTGGAACAATGATTTGCTATGCTGTAATAATGCTTCATTTTACACCAGCATGTAGCAGCTATATAATATGAAAAAACTTTAAGGAATCATCAGATATTTTCAAAATTTTTCACAAACCTTGCAAATGCTTCAGCTAAATCAATAAAAGATACAAATCACATATTTAATTATGAAATTGCTTTGCAACAAAATCTTTCTTTTTGCATTCTTAAAATTAAGCTTTAGGAAATGTTGCAAGAGTTATCATTTCTTCCAAAGCATAAGCTTGCCGTTAAGACCTGTAGAGGTCCCTACCTTCGCATTTTCAAGCACACATGCTTAAAGGTTTATTGCCTTGGTAAATATTACTCAGATAAAAGTAAGAAAAGTAGGACTAAAGGTAAATGTTAAAAAGACTAAAGTAATGTTGAATGGATTTTCTCCAAAGATAAAAATAAAGATTGATTGTGATGAATTAGAAGATGTTAATAACTACAGATAAATTGGTCAGTTTATTACAAATGATGGAAATATAATGGATGAAATCAATTGTAGAATTAAATTTGGTTGGAGTGCTTTTGGTAGAAATAACTTAATATTAAAAGGAAATATGCCTATGTATTTGAAAAGGAAGGTTTTTAATAAATGTGTTTTACCAGTTTTTACTTATGGATCCAAGATTTGGGCACTTAATGGACGAACAATACAGAGACTTCAGATCATCAAAGAAGTATGGATAGATGTATGTTAGGAGTAAGTAGAAGAGATTGAAAACACAATACATGGATAAGAGAACAAACAGGTGTAAATAACATCATTGAAAAAGTTAACAGACTCAAATGGAGTTGGGTTGAGCACATTTCTAGAAGAGATGATAATATCTTAAACTGGATTGCAAGAGATTGTAAAAGCCACAAGCTAGAAACTAGTCTGGGAATATTGGATGCTTGGCACAAGATAGGGATTTTATGCAAAAAACCTTGCATCCATTGCTTATTATGGGTTCCACTGGATGGCACCACTGTATGGATTAACTGCTGTATTAATAGCTTATGTAAGCATAGGAAATGATTATCATGTGATGATTAGTAACACACAAAAATATATAAGAAATCAAATAAGATTGCAAACTTAAAAACTATCACAAAAGTCAATACTGAACCATCTTGTAAATTACAAGTGATGCTGATTATATTAAATAATATATATTTTTAATAAATTATATACATTAAAAAAACTGCAATGAATAATATATATATATTAAAATATTATAGTGTTATCTATTAATCACTTTATGAAATATCGTATTTCATAATGAGCTTAGTAGAGGGCGTTTTAATGTTTGATTTATATATTTAATAAATATAATACTAAAGTTTTTTGATGTGATACTATTTATAAAAATGGCAAACAGTTTAATTTTTTTTTACTCTTTTTTTTCCACGTGTCATAGCATCGGCTGGGAAGCAAACCCGCTAACCCGGGACAACCGCTTGTAAGGCGGCTGTGCTGACCACTAGACCACCAACGCTTGACAACAGTTTAAATATTTTAGACATGAATATGGTTATTCCTTGCATAGTAAGTACTTTGAAAATATTTTACATAGTTTGAGTTGTGTGTATGCATATCTGTTTTTAAATGAAAACTATTTACAAGTAAGTAGCGAGATTTGAACTTAGGAGTTTTCAGTCTATATTCATCCTCCATCCCATTTCAAACAACTGATACACATGCCCATATAATGAGAAAAAGATAGATGATACCCAATATATGTATTTCATGCAAAATCAGCACTCATCAGTTAGGCAGATCATAATCTCCCACACACGTATACAATCAGTGCTCGGTTTATATTAAGATAGCAAATCCTTAAACTTTAAAGGCCAGGCTTCAATCTTCTCACCCTTCCAACTATTCAACCGTCTATTTCATTGAAAAACTAACGATGGGATGCTCAAAATTTTTGATGGATTTAATATTGTAGTCATATCCATGCAGATATTACATCAACCTAACCACTCACATTATCGGACCATTGCGCATCCATATATATATATATAGGAAAGATTGAGTACACTGAATAGGTTAAATCAAGAAAGTTATTTGTTTATTTTTGTAGATGGTTTTAATTATTGACAAGATTGTATAAAACAAAAACAAATTACATTTTAATTTTTTTAAAGAAAAAACTAATATAATAAATTTCTAATTGGTGAAATCTTGGCCGTATTAATAACTTTCTTTAGTTTTTATTAGAAAGAAAGAATGCCACTACTGTCAAAAATGTCTATTTGTTACTTTATGCATTTTTTCTTTTAATGTAGTTTGTGTTAATATTTTCTTTTCTCGTTCAATTTCAAGTTTTAAAACTTATATTAACTCAACCAAAAAAAGTTATTAAAATGTTTTTTAGAACTATTAAAAAAATGTAATTTGATGAAAAGAAAAAATCCTTATTAAGAATATTCTTTTTCATGATGGTATTTTTAACTCAACTTATTTTATATATATAAAATACCAATCATTTATAAAAAAAAAAAATGGGGGGGGGGGGGTTGGATTATCATTCTTTTAAAAGTCTCTCAGTTTAACTTTTTCTTTTTTTTTTAAAAAAAAAAACTTTAAAAAGTTAGCGGAGAAATGGATGTCTTAATCCATGTCAAAACATATGTTCTACTCTATATTTCCAGATTGTGTTTATCATGTAAGAATCAAAATCGCATTATTTTGCACATAATAGAATTTAACTAAATTTTTTATAGTGTTTTAGAAAATTAATTATTCTAGTTGATCTAAGAACAGTTTTTTTAACTGGACTGTAGAATCTTCTACTGTAAGCTTGCGTAATCAATGTAACTAGATGATGCGGTGCAATACAATATCAATCTCCAGGTTATTATTCTCTGTTTTTTACCTTTGTCAATGAAAACTAAAATTCAAAACTGAAACTAATTTATTTTATACATTTAGAAGGACCACTTACTTCTTTATATTATAAATTTATTTAACGCACATTGATTACGTAAATATATTAAATTTAAGCGTAAACAGATAATATATAATAACGTGAAAGCTAAACACTTTCAAACAGATACGCTTTAAAAATGCTTAAGTGACAGCCAATCAGATGGAATAATGGCGTCACATGGGACTCTAAATTCTAAAACACAAGCCAGAACTATTAGAAAAAGATGGGACCCCATCTTAATCTATGCCTCAATTATATTTAAATAAGCCAGACTAAATGTGAAGGTATTTAAGCTTCACACTCTTAGTTCAAAATGCTTTAGTCTGGCTTATTTAAATATAATTGAGGCATAGATTAAGATGGGGTCCCATCTTTTTCTAATAGTTCTGGCTTGTGTTTTAGAATTTAGAGTCCCATGTGATGCCATTATTCCATCTGATTGGCTGTCACTTAAGCATTTTTAAAGCGTATCTGTTTGAAGGTGTTTAGCTTTCACGTTATTATTATTATTATTGATTACGTAAGTAATATTTACTAAGGCAATAAACCTTTAAGCATGTGCACTTGAAAATACAAAAGTAGGGACCTCTACAGATCTTAACCACAAGCTACGCTTGTGGTTAAGACCTGTAGAGGTCCCTACCTTTGTATTGCTTTGTGATATTATTGTATAATGCTGATAATCCATTCAATGCTTTGTAATATTATTTTATAACCCTGAGAATCCACTCATTGCTTTGTGATATTATTTTATAACCCTGAGAATCCACTCATTGCTTTGTGATATTATTTTATAACCCTCGTATTCACTCACCTAGCTTGTGGTTAAGACCTGTAGAGGTCCCTACCTTCGTATTTTCAAGCGCACATCCTTAAAGGTTTATTGCCTTAGTAAATATTCTTTATATTATTCAAACTAACGATCTTTAAAAACCTTAAATTTAAACAAGGCTAATTCCTGCATCTATATAGATGTGGCACCAGGTGAATTTCTATAAAAGCTTAGAAACCAGCAACATTTCTAGGCACCTGTTACTATTCTTATAAATAGATTAATATCAATAACATTACCCAGCCATTCATATTCTTATCCACATGCTTCTAAAATTCTCTTTATCCTCCTTTGCAGCAATCTATTGTAAGATTGAAGCATAGCATTTTAGTTTCAACTTCTAATAACGGTAAAAATCAGAAGTCAGTCACTCTAAGGATAGGAATTTTATAGCAATGTATCATAGTTTTTCAAGCTTATACTAAATGGCTCCACAGCAGGCTAAAGAGAACTGTTGTTTGAGACATATGAATAAGCATGTGAGAGATTTATCATGTTATTGTTGGTGTCAAATGGATCTAAACATTAAACATACATTTACTAAACTCATAATTAAATTAATAAGCTGTAAAAAAATATTAATTCACACTTTATTCATGTAGACAGCATGCAATTGTATCATGAACATTACTGCACACTTTTTGGGAAGGCAGGATCTTGTACTTTTGGAAATAGTCCACTGTATCAAGTTCTGTAACAGGAAGATCCCAAATTTTTACATTATGATAATTTACTAAAAAACTGTTGACAAAAAAAAAAAAATGCTGAATTGAACCAAAGAACGTCAATGTTAAGAATGCCTTATCACTTCCGATGTTTATAATATAGACAAATAAATAAAAACTGAAATAAAACTTTTTAATGAAATTTATTGGAATTTATTCTTTTTATTTAAAATTTAACACTCAATTTATTAATTTTATTTTAATTTAAACTAACACATTTTAGGTAGATTATAGGCCCCTGAAACGTACATTTATCAAAAATACAAGCTGCCATCTTGGTTTACTTGAAAACTCCAAGTATCGAAATTTCAACGTTACTCTGAATAAAAAAAATTCTTTTGAAAATAAGATCATTATTTTCAAGAAGATAATATGTTTTTGCAACATTTGATGAATTTGTAAAACAATTAACTTCCTCTTTTTAAACTAGTTTCTATTGCTACCAGCACACTGGAAGATTATTCAAGCATTGGTGGCCTAGTGGTTAGCACAGCTGCCTTCCAAGCAGTTGGCCTGAGTTCGCTTCCTGGTCAACGCATTTGACATATGAAAAAAAAAGATGTCAGATTAGGTTTTATTTAATCTGCAAGAATATTGACAGATGTCCATATTATTAAAAGTATCATTGTATTATACATCAGTAAAGTCTTGAGTGGTAAAAAAAGTTAATATAAAAAATATTTAGAGATTACATTCGAAATTTTCAATTCTGTTTTAGTAAAATCACATTAAATATGATTATTTAATTTGCAAACTGAAAATGTCAGCCAGGAAATCTTGTAATACAATAATATTCATTGGATCAGAAGAAATAAATTTATGAAAAAATTTCTTGGTGTTAATTAATTTTCTTCATGTAAGAGAATATATTTATTTACTATTGTTTGATGAAAAGTGATTATTAGATTTATCATGCTTACTAGATTTTGGAACAAAAGTATACTTAAATTTAGATTTGCAAGTGAAAGACAAAAATTTAACTGATACATTAAATTCATGGAGAACTTTCCAGAAATAGATTCATTTTCATTAAGGAAACATTTAAAGAACCATGGATTTAGACATCTCTTATACTCGTTAAAGTTTCTCTTGAAAATTGTGACAAAATTCACTATAATTTGCAAGAATTTATATCTATCTATCTATCTATCTATCTATCTATCTATCTATCTATCTATCTATCTATCTATCTATCTATCTATCTATCTATCTATCTATCTATCTATCTATCTATCTATCTATCTATCTATCTATCTATCTATCTATCTATCTATCTATCTATCTATCTATCTATCTATCTATCTATCTATCTATCTATCTATCTATCTATCTATCTATCTATCTATCTATCTATCTATCTATCTATCTATCTATCTATCTATCTATCTATCATCTATCTATCTATCTATCTATCTATCTATCTATCTATCTATCTATCTATCTATCTATCTATCTATCTATCTATCTATCTATCTATCTATCTGTCTATCTGTCTGTCTGTCTGTCTGTCTGTCTTTCTGTCTGTTGGTCTGTCTGTCTGTCTGTCTGCCTGCCTGTCTGTCTGTCTCTGTCTGTCAGTCTATCTATAATGAAATTAATGTGAGGTTTAAATATTTTAATAAAATTATATTGATTTTTTAAAATCAATAATCTGTTCCAAAATAATTAAATATCATAGAAATTTCAAATAAAATTGATCCAGTCCAAATTGATATAGGATTTGAAATAGTCCAAATTCTAAATAATTAACATTGAAACCAGTAAACGAAAAATAACATTTATAAATATACAAAAAAAAAAAAAATCTAATACTAATCAATGGAACTGAAAAAATGCTGACTATTTTTGAATTAACTTATTTGTTACAATTTGCTTTTCAGTTATGAACATCAGAAGAGTCAAATGAAAAAATCAAATAATAACTGAACATTTGGATTAACGTTTGCAATTGGCTGTCTTCTTATTATGAGGTCACAACAGGGTCAAATCTCACATTAATAATTTTTGATATATAATTAATAATTATTTTGTTATCTTTAAAATTTTCATTTTTATATTAGTTATTAATATTTACTAAGGCAATAAACCTTTAAGCATGTGTGCTTGAAAATGTGAAGGTAGGGACCTCTACAGATCTTAACCACAAGCTTACACTTTGTTATTATAATATTAATAAATATTTTAATTGGTTAGTATTAATTGAAATACATTTTGTATGAGAGTAGATTACCAAAAATAAAAGCCAATGGCTTTATTGCTTAAAAGATCATAAGAACTTTGAGTGCCAAAACTGTGAGTGTCTGAATCGATTCTGGAACCTCCCAATCCCAAATCAGTGCTCTGCCAACAATGCCATGGTAACGTAAAATGCTAATGATGTTATTATTTTGGAGTTCATAAGAAGTTTAAGAACCAGAACTATGAGTTTTAGAATCAATTCTGGGATCTCCTAATCCCAAGTCATATGATCTACCAACTACGCTAAACCACATAGGGTAAAAAAAAGCATATGACATTATCACTCGGAAGTTCATAAGATTATTTTTAATTCTATCCCATACCTATTTTTAAATGTCTTAAATGTAATTAAAGCAGATCTGAATTCAAAATTTCAAGCTCTCCACAGCTATACACTTAACTTATACAACTGGCACACATGACCACATACATGCAAAATAGATAAAGAATCTCATATATACATATTTCTTGCTGAACTAGCCCTCACTAGTTGGTATATATATGTGGGAGATGATGGTCTGGACCAATTGATGAGTGGTTGTTCAGCACAAAATACGTATATTGGAGTTCCTTTATCTTTTCATATGCATGTGGTCATGTATGTCAGTGGTATAAGATAGAGCAGATAACCACGGAGAGCTTGAAAATCTGAATTCAGGTCTTTTCTAATTACATTAAGCTTAGTATCAACAATATATTTGTATTTGAATATTTTAAATGTCTTACAAATGTAGTCTTCATTTATTACCTAATAATTATTTATATGCAAACATGAAATAACAATATTAATAAGGTTTTAAATACATATTAATGTTATATAAAAGGCTGCAGCCTTATAGAATAAATGAATTTAATCACAGTGAAAATTAAAATTATTTATTCATAAACACAGTTTTTAGTTTCACTAGAATTAAAATACCAATTTGAAAGCACAATCAAGTAATGTACCAAACTCTCCATATAAAAGTACCACCATGTACAAGCCTTTGTAATCCAAAGCTCCTCACAGATAAATCACAAGCTAGTAACTAGTCTGGGAATGATAAATGAGTAGGGATTGTTTGCACAAATCTTCCTGAATCTAATCCCTATCTAGTGCTTACTCATTCAACATCTCCACAAAATGGTCACAATCATCAATAATTGGTATGAGAGACTAAATCATCAAATATAATGAATAAATATATAAGAATAAATGAGATCCAATGAGTAAGAGCAGAGAATCAGCATGGACAAAAACACAAGGTGCATCTCCAGCATTATAGAAAACAATAATCATTAACACATAAGCAATCAACAAACAGTCAACCATCATAAAATCAACAATCAGTTTTGTAATTGGATTTAAATAAGATACACTATAAAGCAGGTTATTTATCTAGCCACTGTCAAACCCATGGTAGAATATAACACACACAATAATCAGGCTAGTTATTTATCCACTGCCAAACTTGACAAAATATAATACAATTCTTTAGATTCACACCTTTAACTCATAATAAAAAAATAATGGTGGATACTGATACATAGTGATTGTTGTCAATGTCCTGGCCATATAGTATCATTAGTGCACAGGCTGACTATAAATTCAATGTCTAAATAAAAACAAAATGTAATAAAGGGATTTTAAAGGTGATACCTTTGTGCCATCCAGAGCTATCATCTGGATGTCCATACACAAACATAAACCTCTACATCCATATAACTAACTGTTATGCTCTAATCTAGCTCAGACAAAAAAACTATGAATTGTCACTGTGAGCAAAAGATAAATGAATACAACAGCTTATTCTAATATATTTTAAAATAACTTTATAGGGATAATCTGAAAACAATCCCCTCAAACTTTAAGCTGTATTCAAATCAAGTCTCACACACACTGCATATTTTTTAGAAAAGATAACTAGAGAATTAAGACATTAACACTAGAGCAATTGTATGAACAATTATTTAATAAACTAACTGATGAATAATTAAAAAATTAAAAAATGGCAAGATAACATGATAATTTAAATTTCTGCATTCTTATCAAAAAGTATAGTTTCATAAAACAATAATTAATCAGTTGATTTTTATTCCTTAAAATAATTAACTTTTGCTTGTATTAAATTATTTATTTGCATAACAAAGTTGGAAAACAATTTTCAATCAGAAATAAGAGCATTTTAAATCAAATGAAAAAAACACGTCAAATTAAAAAAAATTAAATTACAAAAAAAAAAAACTCTTACAATTATAAAAAAAATCAAATGAATAAAAGAAACTTTTAATAAAATTATTAGTTAATATCAATCTCTACTTAATTTAAAAACTACTTTATAAATTTAACGTGCACATTTAAAGAAAAAAATAAAATACCTTATACCATGATTTTCATTTTCTTTGGAGTTCTTCTTTGCATTCATAATTTACAATTTTCCAGATAGATGTTCTTCTTAAAGACTTTTTAATTCCAAATTGATGCACACAGTTATTTCCTTGTTTTCATTATGATATAAATTATTTCAAGCTAGTGCACACAGCAAGAATTTATCCATTTTCTTTCCAATAAAATTCCCAGGTCAGGCTAATAATACATAGAGACACTCAAGTTCATGGTTAGAAACAAGGGTTCAGATTTCTTAAAAGCATTTTTCTCCCCCAGTAAATCCTTCTAGTATGGCAGGTTTTATGGAGGAAGATGACATTTAACTTTTAGCTAAACTTGCCACATGGTTTTCATTTAGAAAACATTTATAAAGAGTTGATCTTTTGCATCTGCTTCCTTTTTTATCAGCTGAGTCAGGAATGACTGCTTCTTACAAGACACTTAGATCTTCTGATTACCATACATAATTTTGGAACAAATATATATCTGAAAAATCACAATCCTGTCTCTTACCTGACCAAATTAAGCATTAACCAATTAGGTCTATATTTTAAAAAAAGAATTGTTCAATTGATTCTTTCTTTCTTTTTTAATGACAAAACAAGTAAAAAATTCCCACATATTTGTTTTCTTATGTTGAAAATGAATTAATATTTTAAGTACATTTTTCTTACACCAAAAGAAAAACAAGATAATCAGTTAATTACACTGATTTAATAAATACTGTTTGTTTTATTGAAAAAGATAAGGAGAAAAAATATTTAAAATTAAATTTAACAAAATGTTAAAAAATTTTCCTTTCTTTTCTTTTGAAACTTTATTTTTTTATCTCTCTTAAAAGCTAGAATTAAAATTGCTATAGAATTTACTGAAGATAAATTTTTGTCTCCGTACATTTTTCAAAATTAAAATCAACATGGTAAGTAGTTAAAATTATTGAAGAGAGACAACAAAAAAAATTATTTATTTGATTTTATATTTCTCTCTCTCTTTTACAACTATTTATAATTCATTAAAATAATCACATTACTGTTTAAAAAATTATCTAGAATTTTCATATTATTATTTGATAAGAAAAAAAACATTAAATGAATGAACTATCCATTATTATTAAAAATATATAGAAAATTAAATATTATTATTAATTAAATCTAAATTTAAACTTAACACATACCATTTTTATGGGAGTATACTTGGGTTTTTATTAATTCACTCCCTAGTGACAATTTGACAAGCATTATATTGCAAAATGCATATTTTTCTATGCACCTTATAATATAAAATTTTAGTTCAAAAAAATTTGATAGTTGGCAAGAAAATCAAAAAATTCTTCTAAACAAAAGAATTAAGCTTAAGTGAAGTTATTGTATTATGGCAGGGGCATAAAACATCATATCTTTTATGACATTGTTTAAAGAAAATGGTTTGAATGACCAAAATGTGTTTATTTGTGAATTTATTACAATTTTAGATATTTTTTACAATAATTTACACAATATTTATTAGATATCAAGAAATATAAATTTTTAATAACTTATTTTGAATGGAAATACTTTTTTTTAAAAATAAAATGTTATATTAGCAGATAACATAAATATAGCCTGAAGCTATTTAAAAGCTTAGCTTTTATGTCAGCAATATAATTATGAGTATGAAAATATCATAATTTTACAATAAATATTGAAAAAAATGAAACTTTTAAAAGGGATTTCATTAGATATAACAAATAAATACATAAACATTCAGATTTTTAAAAAAATCTGAAATAACAAAGATTTCATTGATTTTGTAAAATGAAAATAATCGTTCTAGAAATGATGATGTGTAATCTTTTTGTTTTGATTACAATCTCATTTTTTTAATATTTATTGACAAAATACAAACATTTAAATTTTATTTCAATAGTAAACAAATATCTACCAAATGAAGTCAAATTTATTATTTTCTGATAAGTAATAATGGTTTAATCTTATATTTTACATTGAGTGTGAGAACAAAGAAAAATGTCAAAAAAAAGCTGGAATATTAGAGGCTTAAGAAGTTTATACTATTTTCATGACTAGTCTATTATATTGCCATATATGTGTATAAAAATAAATGAGAAAATAGCAAACACCCCAATAAACAAAATTATAATGAAATAAATATAAGAAATAAAACCAAATTAAGAATACAGAAAGTTAATAAAAAATATTAAGATAAATATAGTGAATATTAAACACTTAAATATAAAATGATAAAATAGATATACATGATATAATAAAATGTATAAAATATAAACAAAAAATTACAATAAATATATACATAGGAAAAACAAACATTTCAATTCCAGAATTTAAATGATCCAAATACACAAAAGTATTATATTGATATACATGGAAAAAATACAGGACATGTATTTGAGAATAATATGTCTTACCAAAACTAAAATAGAAAAAAAATAAAAAAGCTTTTTAAGTAAAATATAAATCCAAAAATAAATAATGAGTCTGGAATGAAATTATTAAAGGTTAAATAATTATGGTATATATTAGAAGGGACTTAAATTCAGACTTTCAAGCTCACTACATCTATCTACTCCAGTTTATACAATCAATACACATGACCACATACATATAAAAAAGATAAATGATCTCCAATATAGTTATTTTGGCTGAACCAGGCTGAACCAGCACTCTTCAGTTGGTGCAAATCACTTTTGTTCACACATATATACAGTCAGTGCTTAGTTTAAGATAGGAAATCTTTAAATTTTAATGGACGAGTTTCAATATTCTCCACCCTCCAACTCTCCAGTCATCCATAACATTTAAAATCCAAGAACTGAACATTAGGAGCTCTTATTGATGCAACGTTATTGTTATATTCATGTTGACTTTAAGCCATTCTGACACCCCACATATAGGACCTTAAAATTTCCATTTAAATATCCAGAAGAGAGTTGGACAGATTACAGGCAGAATGTGTAATATTTAAATATATGTATATTGTCGATACTAAACTTAATGTGATTAGAAGAGACTTGAACTCAGATTTTCAAGCTTTGCTTGAAAGTATGAGTTTAATTCCCTTCTACTTAAATTAAGTTTAGTATAGACAATATAGATGTATTTAAATATTATATATATATAGTTTATGTACAAATAAGAGTCTAATAGAAAAGAATGACAAAGATATATATAATACATAAATAATAATAAAACTTTAATTATTAAATTTATATACTTTGGTGACAAAATAAATCATAAAAATGGAAATAAATTATTAAATACAGTTTTTTTTAACCCTTGGAATATTTATAATTTTAATTATAAAAATAATTCTAATGCTTAAAAATGTTAAACAAGTTAAACAGGCAAAACTCACTATACGTATTGCCACACACAGCAAGCTAGAGTAATCAATGGATGCCAGAAGGCTTGTGCATAAAATGCCCACTCATCCACTAGATGAGGATTTTATGCACAAGCCTTCTGGCATCTATTGATTGCTGCAGCTTGCTGTGTGTGGCAATACGTATAGTGAGTTTTGCCTGTTTTAACAACAGTTATACACAAGCATAAGAGGTGGTGATCATGTGATGTTAAACAAGTATTATAGAAAAAATTTCAAAAAAGAATTTAAAAAAGAGTTAATATGTAAATTAAAATTATAAATAAAATAAAGGTCTCTGAAATAACATAATTTAAACTTTTTAAAAATAATATTAAGTTAAAAGCAATTTAAATAGCATATTCTAAAGTAATAAATAACATATTTAAAAGTAATAAATTGATAATAAAATGTTAATAAATTATAGTCTGTGTAGATATGTAGATGTATGAAGTGTATGTATATATATATATATATTTGTATATATACGTGCACATAGATGTAAAATATTTTTAATATTTTGAAAAATATATAGGTATGTATAAAGTTTACGTAATAAAAATGTATGATAATAACAATAAATGTATATTTATATGTATATATATGGACATTGCAAATTAGGCGTATTTTATATATGTGTACATAATAATGCAATAGGACTGTATTTTATAGTTTTAAAGAAAACTAGTAAATAATTAAAAGACTGTAAGATAATTAAATTGATTAAAACATTGTAAAATGTGCAAAGAAGAGTAAAATTTTATAGAAAATTGATATGAATAATACAAGAAGAATGAGAAACGGTATCGAATTATATGAAAGATGATTATATAGTGTAAAAGATTAGCCTATTTATTTTATGCTGAACAACATTTATCAAATTTTAATTCAACTTTGCAAAAAGATTTTGATATTCACTCATATGATTTTATATATTCTAACCCACTTGTTTCTTAGTAATTTAAATTTATTTTTATTTCTTTATTACTATTTGCACTTTTCGCCATTTCTAACCCAATATTAATTTATTAGTTTAGTTTATTTGCACTTGTGACACTAATTTTTCAGTTTGTGGTTAAGGCAACCAAAATCAAAGCAACATATCCATTAATTTTCCAATATGATCTAAAATACTTTTCATATAATACAATTGTACATTCAATTCTCTTAAACCATGCCACGATTGTAATAACAACAATAATTGATCACTTATTAATTTAAAGAATAATTATAATAATATTAATCTCAGGGTTCTTTGTTTCATGTAAGGAAATGCTCGGCAGTATTGTGTTGTCGCAAATGACTGGCATTCTGGTCGGCTATAGGAAACATTTATTTTACTTAAATTCAATGTGTCTTCATCTCTCATATCCACTGCTATATTATTTAAAGAGATGATAATTCTAATTCAATAATGACGTATAATTTTGAATAACACAGCCTTTTTTTTTTTTTTTCAGAATCTCAGTCAGAATAATAAAAAGACAAGGGTGCTTTTTGTGTCCTTCCATCATCCATGACAACACAATAATATAACTAAGATTTATTACTTAGACAATTTAACTAGATGGGAATGGAATAATGTGCAACCAAAGTTAATGGTTTGGGAATAAATTCATTTTTTTTTTTTTTTTTTTTATACAAAGGTGAATGTTTAGTCTTAAGTTTTCAACTCCATAAATAATTATCATTAAACTAAAATATAATGACATATTCCGATCTGCTTAACTTTATTTATCTGGTATATTAAGTTTTTAAGAATTTGGAATGATTTCGGACTCAAGAAAAGGTTTTGCAAATATTGTGCAAACACTTATATTTAGCATATAAAAACAAAAAAATGAATCTACAACAAATTTTAAAAAGACTATCATTTATTATTATCACAAAAAAAAAAAAATATATGAACATTTATTCAATAATCCCATAGTAATACCAAAATATAAAATATAACTGACATTAATCTGTATACTCTTTTGGTTATGGACTAGAGGTTACTACTTCTCCTGTATGCAATCATATGGATTGACTAACTAAAGTACATTTCATTACCAATACATTGTTTACTACATTTTGGTAACCTTGTAGAAGCTTTTATTCAAAATTATTGACTAACTATTTTTTTTTTTTTTTTAAAATGATTAATCCCATCATATGCAATACGCAAAATATTAAATTTATTTCTAATACATTTACTTTATTTATGGTCTTTAATGGGATAACCTATTCTAATTATAGGCCAGTTATCCGAAGTTACACTTATCATCTTACATTTAACTTAATGCTAACTTAAGTTATGATACAAATATTATTCATACGTATAATTTTAAATATGAGTATTATTTAATTACTAACCAGAATTAAATATTGCATTTGAATATTCCTTCAGTAAATAAGAGTTTTAAAACTACGCAATTTTAATTACTTTCTCCATTGATTTACTTGTCAAATACTAGCAATATTTAGCAGCACAATACAGATATTGACCTTAGTTACTAACGCACTATTTATACTAAAGTGGATCTTTAGGAACTAACACCTCCAATATACCTTTATTTTGCCCCAACTTTCAAAATTAAGCACAATAATCAACACCTTCCATGGTGGAGCTATCTTTATTTTCACATGAGGAATATGGAATAACTACGAAGGTCTGTAAAGTAATCTACTACATTAAAATATTTTGGTGGTTTCTTGCCTCTTACTTGGGCATACAACGAACACACACCAAATACAATCCTCTCCTGGGATTTAAATGAATGAAGCATACTAAATGCTAGATAAATTCTTGATCGTCCTATCTATGAGAATCGATCACTTGGGCTATAAACATACCCGAACATTATATTTAAAATCTTCCTCTCATGGAAAACAAAGCTTTTGGGGAGATCATTTTTCATCCCACAAAATAAATACATTATAATTATTACCTATGCGAATATTAAGCATATACCAATGCTATATCTGGGCAGGATAAGTAAATACACTGATTATAATAAACTTATGTTACCGTGTATACTTTGATCAACATCTGAAATCAATGGACATCATAGAATAAAAGTATAATAATTTTAATTTTAATAAAGGAACATTCAAAAATAGTTGGTAGCATACTATCTTAAACTAAATAAAGTGGATGTGTTATTTAAGAATAATTAGGAATAAATTCCTCAATTAATACAGTATAAATTCGTTTCAAAACTTTAACAAGAAATATTTTGTTATAGCATTTTTTTTTTTTTTTAGTTACTTCTGATAATTTTCAATATTTATTTCACCCCTTAAATATCTAAATATTTTTCTTTTACGTATCTAACATACAAAATTTCTACCTACAATTGTATGTAATAATTAAAACATATTTTATAGATTTTTTTTTCTTTCGTGTTAAATATCAACTTAACCTATAATAATTATATTAAAACATACCTTTGTCATTACAAGGCTATTAAATATCACTTGACCATACAGACTTTAACCTATGTGATATAACAAAAAAATACATATCATTTATAACTTAGTTTTAAACAATCATTAATTAACAAGTGCATACTCTCTCATTAGAAAATGTTTTTCTGTTGAGCAATTGGTCCAGGTGAAGAGCTTTATCCAGTCGTATTTCACGAAGCAAGTTTAAAAACAATAAACGCATGGTATTATTTCCTTTAAATAAAAGTTTTCTCTTATTTTGTGCGTTTAATAAATTAGGTAAAGAAATATATAGCAGAATTGAAGATTAATTCTTACTTGAATTAAACTACTACAATTTTGGGATCCAAGAAAATAAAATATACATATTCTAACATAACGAACAGTTGACGATAGACGATAAACATACACAATATTTTTTTTTTTTTATTGACGATACGTATGCTTATTAGCTAGCTTATTTATGGATGAAAATGCGCAATTTTCCGAGAGATTATTATGATAATAACTGCAGTCAATTTACGTGTACAGGAAGTTTTAATAATTCCAACTGATGTATAATATAATATATCATTTATTTTTATCATTAAGTCACTAAGATATTTGGTTTTGTTCATACTTTATGAATTGTAATTTTTTTTTTTTTTTTTAACGGTAACTTCTCCGTAAGAATGCCCCTATATAACTTTTCCTATATTTACTCTGAGAAAGTTTATATATATTTTTTTTTATTTTTTTTTTTTAAAAAATATACAGGTGCATAATTTAATCTTATTTATCATTATTATTATTTCCAGACAATTCTTGGTGAATAAAACATATTTTAACGTATGTAACTACATTACTTGTAAAGGCAGACAATATTGAGAAAGAGCGCGAAAATGTTTCTAGTTGATTTTCCTTGGTTTCAAAATATTTCTTTCAATTATTATTATTTTTTTCTATACCAAGAAAAAATCAATAAATGACATAAAGTTAATAAATAATTAATATTCTCTTGGAAATAGCTTCTTTTCCTTAATTTAGATATAATAGAATTTTTCGTGACTCTTTTAGTTACATCTGTCATTTTTGAACTTTAGCGTGAGACAATAAACTTTTAAGTATAAAAGGTCTTTAAATAGGTAGATGGCAAAGAAAATCAGGATATCTTATCAAAAAATTTTTAGCCACACATTATATTATTAAAATTTTACTTTGATTACATTTATTTCTGAAAAATAAAATGAAAAAATTGAGTTACCAAATTTCAGCACTGTTCCTTTCTTGAAAACTAAAAGCAGACTATATTTTTCAAAAAAAATGATCTTGATTATGAAATTGGTTGTTTCATTTTGTTGTTGTTTTTTTTTTATTTTTTTTACTTTAGCGACCTCTTCCAGAAAAATAATCATTTGATTATAACATAAACAAAAGAAAGGAAAAACCTATTACAATCATATAGTTTTAGTATTATTTACCTGGATTACAAAGTAATTTGACAATATAAAAAAAATAATAAATACATTAAATTAACAATCAGTGATGTATAATTCTTTAAACATTATATTTTTTTTCTTTCTTTTTTTTTTTTTTACAAAAAGAAATTACCAGAAGTTATTGTGCTTTATGATAAGACACTCATCCACTCTCCCCTCTACCCATCCAAAATCAATTACTGTTTAGCTTTTATACCATATTAATTTGCTCTAATTATTAATATCTCAATTAAATTATTCATGTTCTTTCTTTAAAATGACATTGAGTTATTAAATCTATTAGTTATTCACCCAAAACATGCCAAAGTGAGTGAATAGCATACTTTATTAATCAATTATTACTATTGTTATTTTATCTTTTTATTTCTTTAAAGAATAGCATTGTTTTCCTGCAGAAATAATGCCAAGTAAACCAAGTGTCAATAACACTAGGTTACAATATATATAATAAATTTTCAATTTCTGAAGCAATAATTTAAAAAATATATATATAGAGTATAAATATTGTTTTTAAATATATATATAAATTGTTTTTAATAATTTTTGATTACGTATAACTTTTTAAACTGAACTATATATTTATTTTATTGTATAGTATTATATTATATTATAATATTATATAATAATATATTATAGAAGTAAACTTGGTTGGAATGCTTTTGGTAAAAATAATTTTATATTAAAAGAAAATATGTTAAAACAGGCAAAATGCACTATACGTATTGCCACACACAGCAAGCTAGAGTAATCAATGGATGCCAGAAGACTTGTGTGCAAAATCCCCATCTAGTGCCTACTCATCCAATAACCCCAGACTAGTTTCTGGCTTGTGGTCTTCGTCAGTGAGGAGCCTTGAATCTGAGAGCACTGCACCTAGATCTTAGAATCCAAATGCAACTCTCCAGCAGCCACCTTTTCTCTCCACTTAACTATAAAACTATGAGACTTAAACTGAAAACACCTTAATGTTTTCAATGCAAGCCCATTAGCTTATATAGCCACAAACTAGTCTGGTCATGTGATGTTTATTAGCTTAAAAATATGTCTACATGTTTGATAAGGAAGGTTTTTAATAAATCTGTTTTATCATTTCATTGAATCTGAGACTTGGACACTAATAGAAGAGTAAACCAAAGATTTCAGATCACATATATTCCGATCGTTAGCCCAAGTCACTAGCTCAGTGGAGATGCAGAGATAAAAATCTATATCTTAATTTATATCTTAAATATCAGTAAATAAAAGCCACTGCCAGAAATTAACACATAAAAATATTTATTTACGCACATATAAAATAACATTTAAATTTTGAGGAATAAGTTTAACATTTTAGATTTTTATATTAACTTTTAATTTTACATTTAACTAAGTTTCAATGAGTTTAATATTTTATTTAGATAGTCAAGTATGAATAGACTACATAGATCTGCATTTGAAAAGAAAATATTCTTCCCTGATTTAACCTTAGGCAACACAAATTTTGCAATCAAACTGGCGCCAATCCATCTGATACAGTCATGTATTCAATGTAGCATGATACAACAACACAAAATACTATACTGTCAGGAATGTACATCTGATCAGTAAGTAGATTAGAGAAGACATTGTCTCTCCACCAACAGGAATGTGACATCTGTTGGCAAGTAGAACAATAAACAAAAAACTCCATAGGAATGAACTGCGGTCTTCTGCCAACTTACCAACCCATCCATAGGCAAACAGAAGGTGAGTGGCATATATCTATAATCCTGCCTGTAGCGGACCTCATACTACATCTACAATTACACAAATATATCCAATCCATTGAACCAATTCAACTACGAAATGAATAACCTAAGATTACCCTCCCTTAATATAACTTTACAAAACTATATAGCCATTCACGCCCGACTTAAATTTAACATTTAAATACGTTTGCACAGATTTGTTTAAATACGTTCGCACAGATTTGTTTAAAAATGTTGGGTATAGATCGATTACATAGATTCCACAGTCAAAAACATTTCAAAATAAACATAAATGATCAAAATACAAAATTATTGATACCGACAATCGCAGAGGGAATTTTATAAGTAACCCAATAGTATTCACCATAAGATACTTGCGTTGTCACCAATAACTTAAAAAACATTCGAATAAATACATTTTAGATACCGTACGGTATCATTATTTATCGAATGTCTACATATTTTGATCAAATATGAAAACCAAAATATCATTAACCGCGAACGAATCCATGCAAGCGTCTATAAACAACTTAAATTTCATGCATTTAAATAATCTTTACAATAAGAAAGAAAAAAATGGAAATGATGTTTATCAATCGGAAAACATATACAATTAAACATTATTAATTTGATTTAAAAACTTACAAAAGTCAGATAAGAGTCCGTTTTAACATTTAAGTTGGCTTGTTTATCAATTTATAAAACTTGATGAAAGTTCTTAATTGATTTTAATAATTGTTCATTTTATATAGCTTATGGTAGAAGAGTCCAGGTTCCTGTTTTTAATTCCCGCGATGCCTCCATCGGAAGATAATGTTCTGGAGATGGCAATAGCTGGTTCAAGGTATCACAGTCTTTTCATTTTTCTTTCTTTTTAAATAGAGAGTGTGGTGTGTGCGTCCTACCGCACCTCTCAAACACACCATGCTGGAACTGTCCGAAAAAACTGTATTTCCCTTTTTATAGTAAATCTCCAGATTGAATGAACAAAGACGTCACTAATCCAAATTTTCGTTCGGGTCCGGGCTGAGGCTTGGTGCTTCCATTGGTCAAGCTAAAATCTCTTTATTCTCTTATCTAATTTACTCTCTGACTTTTTAATTAGACAGCTTTTGGATAATTAATAAACAATCATTTCCATTTACAGATTACAGGAATTAATTAATACCTGTTTTTATTTTTACTTACGTTATTTCTTTTTTAAACTATTTTTATATTTAAATCTTCTTTTATAAAAAAAAATACATTCAAATACCTTTTTTTATTTATTAAAAAAAAAAAATTTTTAAAGTTTAGCAAACATTTTAATTTTAGCGTTTAGTTTTTTTACTTTTATTTGCGAACTTTTAAGTTTTTATTTTAAATTAATGTAACGACATATTTATATATCGTTACAATGGGAGTAATAGGGAGAAGAGAGGCTAGAGATCAGAGAAGATGAATCAAACGTGGAAAGACCTTGATTGAAAGTGATGATGATGATAATAAGATCTAAAGATTAATTTAGCATGAGCAATCTGAATAAAAAAAGTAAGTTATGAAAATTGTTCTAAAATGTATGACAATTTGAAAACTTTCTTATGAAATAATTTGACATTCACATAATATTTAATTAAAACAATTACTGCATTAGTCAAGCATTGGTGGTCGAGAGGTCAGCGACAGCTGTTTTACAAGCAGTTGTTCCGGGTTAGCGGGTTCACTTCCCGACTAATGCTATGACGTATGGGAAAAAAAACAATTACTGCATTACATTTATCATTTACAAGTTATTGTTAACAATAGAAGCATAAATTAAAACAATGTATTTAAGCTCATAAATTTTTTTCCCCATATGTCATAGCATCGGCCGGGACGCGAACCCACAACCGTCTGCAACCAACTACTTGCTTGCAAGGCGGCTGCGATGACCTCTCAGCTAACAACGCTTAAATATTTTGTTTATAAATGCAATCAATTTTCAAGTTTTGATGTATACAATTATAATTTTATTTACAGTAAAATAATAAAAATGATTTACTTTTTTAGAAATAAGTATTCCTCCTCTTCGCGATATCTGACTTCAAATATCAGTTGCCATATGTGTTTTTAGTATAAATATGTATAGATATTTTTATATACTGCATATATAGGTAAAAAATATATATATAAGTATATACTTGAATGTGCATATATGTCGTATATACACTGGGAGCTAAAAAAATAAAAAAAAACAGATTTTTTTTTTTTTTTATGAATTTCTAATTTCATTATTATTCACTTATTTTACTTTTATCATTATTGGTAGTATTCGAATAGCTGACAACTGAAATGGCACATGATGGAAATTGTAGACATGAGAAAATTATTAGGACATATTTATGCCCAAAATTTTCTGCTGCTGAATTTTTTATTTTTAAAAAAGCATTATAATAAATACATATTATTTAATAACCATTAGAAACCACCAGTAACCACATAAACATTCACAATAAGGATAGTAATCAATATTTCTCACTGCTGTCAAGGCAACCTTCTCACCTTTTAATAGCAAGAATGGAAATCCATTCTTACTAATGGTCCATTGAATATATATGGACACTAAAATGTTATAGAAGTACATCTACATCTCTCTTAGTTCACATCCTTTATGCAAAGATTCACAATAGCGATCAATGTGCACCCACTATTTTGATTCACAATCGATTATTCACTATAATGATCGATCATATAAAAACTTTAAAAATAATTTTTGGTGGCCATTTTGCAAGATTGGTGACATTATAGAATAGTTATTATTGATATGACATCCAAAAGCAAAATAAGGACTTTCATATTGAAATTATACAGTACAGAGTTTTTATTCATAATACACAGTACAATACATAATATTAGTACTGTATACAATATTTTGATTATAAATTTAAAATATTATTAAAGAACATAAATTAAGAAAAATTATTCACGTAGATTCACAACAAGCATGGGTGCAAAAATTGACAGTTATTAAAAATTTTAAATATAGGAATGATAAATATAATATAGATAAAAGTACAGCTCAATTACAAAAGAATCAATTTATTAAATTATATAAAGATTATGGATATAATCCTAAAACTATTAAAAATATATTTTTTAATTCTAAAACATCTAGTGGGTGATAATATTTCTGAGAAAAATAATGGTATTAATAATGGTAATAATGAATCAAATAAGAAATGGATTAGACTTTCATATTGTCCTAAGATATACACTACATTGAGATATAACAAAAATTATATTGAGATGGTTGTAAATATTGGCTGGTCAAACAGTAAAAATCTTGATCTATTAATAGGTAATTATAGGTTAAGAGAAGATATACGGGATAAAAAAGGAATTGTATATAAAATTACATGCAAAATTGTAAAATGATTTACTTTGGGCATACTGGCAAACAATTAGAGGTAAGAGCCAAAGAACGTAATAATGCAATTAAGAGAAGAGATAATAAATATGCATTATATATTCATTACTTAAAAAAATGGCATAGAATAGATGCTATAAAAATTATTAAATGTTTAAATTATGTCAAATATCCAAAAAGAAGGCAAATATATGAAACATATTATATTAAAAATAATTTAAATAATTGTATCAATATTTACAAGACTTCTATAAATTTGGTTAATAATTAGTTAATTAAAAATGAATGGAAAATGATATATATATAATTGTAAAAAAATGCATGTAATTTATTTTATTTATAATATTGTTATGATATCGTCAATTATTTTGTAATTATTGGATTTATATGTAGGTTTTGATTTATTTTAATGATTTATATTGGTTATTAAACAGGCAAAACTCTCCATACAGTAGTGCCACCCTGTGCCTTGGCTCCTCACTGACGAAGGTCACAAGCCAGAAATTAGTCTGGGGATATTGCATGAGTAGGCACTAGATGGGGATTTTCTGCACAAACCTTCTGGCATCCATTGATTACTCTGGTTGGCACAGGGTGGTACTACTGCATGGAGAGTTTTGCCTATTTAATAACAGTTAAGTGCTAGCATAAGAGATGGTGATCATGTGATGACTTATATTGGTATTAGTTGTTTTAATTTTATTATTGAACACTAGATGGCATTATACATAGCACGATTTTATGTTTTTCAATTTCTTAGCCATTTTTCTAGTTTGTTATTATTAAGCTATTATTTTAAAGTTTAATAATAGTAATTATATATTTCTTTCATTCTTAATTTAGTGGCATCCATTATATTTATATATTTGACTGTGAGCCATCTGATATACAAAAAAGAATTTCAAAGTGCTTCAGATTATGCTAAATCATGGATATTACAGTAAGAAGATAAATATTTAAGAAATAACAAGGATAGGAAAAATAATTCTTCAATAAAAATGGCTTCAGAAAATGACAACCATTTGTATCTTCAAAATAAATGAAACTGATTTGCACTATTTAATATTATTTATTGTGAATTCAGAAAAATAAGTAAGAATGATTATTGTTTGGGAAATATAACCAGTTTATTAGTACTACTTTATGGAAGTTGTAATTTGACATTCAAACCATGTAATAATAAGAAAAACATAACCTCCCCAATTAAACAAATAGTATCTCTAAATGTGCTAAAACACAGGCATTTGTGAAGTTAATTCAAACTCAGTCACCTTACAAGAAAGGTAAAGTAAATTTGCCAGAAGTTACTCACCAACCTTTCAAGAATGACAAGCCATGACTTCTTCTTCCATAAATTCATTCATTCACTAACCCACTTTGAATAAATTTAAATATTCATTGCACACATTTTCCATTGTGCTCATTCAACTCACTAGCTATGATTATTGGAAAACAAAACCTCGAAAGCACTCAGCCATTAATCCTATTATCTAAAATTACCTTCACCAATACCTGCATTTTAGCACATTTAGAAAATCTAACCATATAAATTATTGATGATGATGGAGGGTTCTAACAATTATTCAGAAGCATTCAATTTTTTTTTTGTGATGGATGAATGAAGATTTTTGGGCATACCGATTTTGATAGTGGTGAGAATTAATATAATCTTATTTGAATAAATAGTGTTATCAATGTATGGTACATCCATATTCGCCATTATAGGTAATGTTTTTAGTCATTATATAATGGTTATCTAGCCAGAGACAAAAAGTTATCAGCAGGTTACCACTGAATATATATATATATACATATATGTACGAAAACTGAAACTTCAATTTATCACTGTATTTGAGTTTCTTTTTTTTTTTTACATATTGTATACGGTTTGCATTCATAATTTAGTTTATATATATGTGTGTGTGCACACATACATAGCAATAAGTATGTAAGTTAACCAAGTACAACTCAAAAGAGAGAAAGAAAAATAGAAGATTATAGATGAGATTCATATATTATATACTAGTTCTTTAAACCATTAAATTTGATATCTTCAATGCTATTTTCTTTTGAAGCTATTTTTTCCTGAACGATTTCAAAAATTTTTAAATTATAACTTTCCATTATATTCTATCTTTAGCCATTTCTCCCAGCATCGCATAACTAGCTACAACATAAATAAGAAATTGATTTAGTCATGGTAAAGAGAGGGTTAATTATGCTGCTAGAATGTGTTAGTACGTATACTCTTTTTTAATATTTTTTTGCTATCAACAAAATCATAAGTTAATAAACATAAATAATTGTAATAAAATAAAATGAATTTAAATATTACTCATACTAAAAGAAATCAATCGGAGTTATCCGAATAAAAAAATTACAAACAGTTATCAAATTATTAAAGTTAATAAGTAAGAGGGCAGCGGTTTGTTGTGAAACAAATTATAACGAAGCAATATTTTTCTATCCATTTTTTTTTTTTGTGTGTGTATTTCTTGATTTTAATTGTTGGTCAATAAACATATAATTTTGAGATCTATTGAAATAGATAAAGTAAATTTTGAAAATGGATAGCTGGAAAATGTTAAACGATATATTTTCTTTATATTTATAGCTTTACTCCTTTTTAGTTAGACAAGGCATACAGATAAACAATGATTCATTTTAAACCTTATTTAAACTTTTCAAATACAAACAATACAGGTTAGTAATTTCACAATGTTTTGAGTTGTATTCTCCACTCTGCTTCAGGTGTTGCTGGCATGATATGCACATTGACAGTATTCGCTTAGAAGTCGAACTTGCAACTTTAGATTCTTGAATATCAAATTTAACGCAAACAACGCTCTAACCAACTGAGCTATTCTGTTAAAGGCTTATCTTTATTTATATCAAATAAGTATTAGGATATTATTTCACAAAATCTTACTCTATGTATATATGAGCTAGCATTCCTATGATTTTATATAGCCTTCAAACTTGTATTGGTCTGGATTATATGACTTGAGGAACCAAATTAGTAGAAATTTACTAAACTCAATTTATCTAATACAAATATAAACTCAATTTTATAGTCAGTAGAGTCTCCTTCTTATTATTCCAAAACTTTATTAACAGAATATATGTATGTTTACATTTGATACATTGATAAATAATACAAGGTTATATGTGACAAAAGGAATAAGGCATGAAATTATTGAATTACAATAAAAGGGTATAAAACCCAAAATTCAGTAGGAACTTAGGAAACAAAATAAGATTACATTTGACAGAAGGTGTACATTTAATGTCAATAAATGATAAGTATTGCTAAATAGGTAATCAATACATTATAAAAGGGTGGACTGGAATCAGTTATATTAATACACAAGTATGTATGTATAACCCACTTGCATTTGAGATATTGATGAAATAATACAAGAGTACTTTTAACAAAGATATACACTCAATGTCTATCACAGAGCTAGAGCTGATTTAATAAGTCAAGATTACATTTGTGGTACAAACAATGGTCATATCATATATTTTCCTCATGTCTGCTCTAAATGAGTTTCCAAAGATGTCTAATATAAGCTAGTATCACAAGAATTATACGCACACTGTATCATTGATTAATACATGATAAGAAAATGAACAAAACATGAAACAGTGTGAAATAACCAAAATAAATCGAAACATTGAATAGTGTTTATATAATTATTAGTAAGGTTGTGACTATTTAGGGAAACTGAAAGGTAACCAGGTCAGTTCAAACAAAAATTTAGACGACAAAGTTCTGTCTTTATCTTTAAGTTTCTTTAGCATTTGTAGAAAGAAAATATCTACATCTGGCTGTGGTACAGTGAATAGTCTTTTACACCTAGACAGCCACACAGAATAGGTCAAGAAAGTAGATAATCTAATAGTAGGAATGTCTCTAGTAGCTACGCAGTCCTTGATGGACATAATTTTGTAAAAGTCTACTCTGCAGTTCTTGTAAATGATCAATTTAATCTTGCCAAGTCCATTGCATGAGCAGATTATATGCTCAAAGGTCTCATTCTGTCAGTGGCAATTTACACAGAGTGGATCAATGGAACTAATCTGTCTCCTGTAATTTAGGAACCAACTAGTCAGCATAGCCTGGAGATTTATTTTGACTAGGTAGTCTAAAAATTTAGGCTCCAAAGCCCAGAATTTGAATAAGTTTATCAGCTTCTGATTGGTTATTCTAAGTGTTGGCTTACTAGTGCTAACTTGTGGGTTAATAAGCTGATTAGCTTCCCACAGAGACAGCTTGGACTTGAATGCATTGTTTGACATGTTGTAATGAACATTAATGTCAAACAGCAGGATGTCAAGCCAACAACTAATAGCAGGAGGAGGCCTGTCTGTAGTTGGAACTATGTTGGCAATCTGCATATGCCCATATTTCTGTATTAGGTTAAAGACAAGTGTATGTGCTTTTTGAAAGCTAATTGCTGGAATGGAGTGAAGTGACATTCCATTTTGTCTCCAATGCTGTTGCATTTTAGCAATGCTAATGGAAGACAATCGACCATTCCAGAACAGCTTAGCACATAATGAATTGATCTTGTTAATAAAGGTTTTCGAGGCTGTTATAATTGGAAGATAATAGATTTTTGCCATTACCTTCATATTGAGTAAGGCAACCTTTCCATGAAGTGACAGATATACTTTGGAGAGTGTTTTTATAGTCTGACTAGCAGAGTGCAGAATTGACTGTTAAATCTCCTCGGACATTGCAGATTGCATTTTATGGATGGAGAATCCCAGGAATCTTTGTGGCTCAGCAAGATAGCTAGATGTGATTTTTTTTCCGGATAGAATTTTCCATGTAGATGACTTGCTTGGATTGATTTAAAGCTGAAGTGCTGAGGTGAAGTTGTTTACTATTTGGCATAATGTATTTAAGTATTTTCTGGATGGCAAGATGACCAGCACGTCATCCATGTAGGCTATTGAGCTAATAGATCTTCTGAGTCATGGTGCATAGACACCCAGAATCCTATTATTAATGTCTACTAGCAAAGGATTAATATATGTTATAAATAAGAGGGCACTGAGAGGAGAGCCTTGTGGGATCGATACGTTTGGGCTAAAACTGTCTGCATAAGATCCATTGAGAGAAATAAAGATCTGCCAGTTATGCAGCAGATTATCCAATATTTGAATAATTTCTGTTGATATTCTCAGCTCTTTAAGATGGTTTAATAATATGCCAATATTGACTGAGTCAAATGCTTGAGTGATATCTAGTGGGACTGCGATTGGCTTGGAAAGTCTCTTAATGCGTATGAAATTAAAAAGAATCTTAACTTCACCAATCACTGTCAGCACAGATGAGCCCTTTTTGGAATATTGAGAATGAGATATGTGGTCCAGTATTTTACACTGGATTTTCTTTTTAATGACACCTTCATTAATTTTAATTAGAATCAATGACATTGAAATGGGTCTGATGTTTTTAATATCTGTCGGGTCCTTGTTCTTTTTAAGAAATGGGACAAGTGAAACAGGGTAGAGATCATTGATCACTCTCTGCTGTTTTGCAAGGTGGTTGATCATATTTAATATGATTGGAATAGAAAAGTAACTCAGATGAGCCAATAGGAATTTCGAAATGGCATGCATGCCAGGGTGCACACTATCAGGCAGATGTGACAGTCTGTCTTTGATGTCATCTGCAGTGATGCCATGTTCCTGCCTGTCATCCAAGCCTTTCCATCCGCAATGTTCATCTAGCAAATTCTTCTAAAGTAATTGTTTAAAGTAGGAAGCAATATGAATGACCATTTGTTGGCCAGAGACCTTTGCACCATTGATATCTAGTACTGAAGGTACTTCTTGTTTTCTCTTGGCTCCCAGTGCCCATCTTAGATATCCTCTGGTCCAGCAGTGCTGAGCAGCAAGATATATCTTTGCCCTTTTTGCGGCAATATATTCAGCAAGTGCAACCTGTTTTGTCCTATACTGGGCTTTTAGGGTGATGAGGTTGTCAATGGAAGATTGATCAGTAGAGAAATTTTTTATTTTATTATTAATATCCTCCAGATCAGTCATTAATGAAATTGGGCCTTTTAGTCTGTGTATGTGAAAGCTTATGAGTGATTGTAGGATGTGAATGAATGCAAACCATGGGGCATCACAAATACATATTTGTTGCATTTATACCATTACAGTATATAACATAAAAGAATATTTGTTGCTTTTTTTAAATCCTAAAAATGTTCAGATGACTTGCAGGGCCCATAATGACAGAAACATAAACAAAAGAAAAGGCATTAATAGCATAGACTTAATGATAAACAGACAATCTAATAGCATTCACTTGGGAGCATTTTGGAAAATGCACACTTAAATGTATAGTTGCATATTTTCATGAAAGAAATACAAGTACCATTTTAGGAGGTTGTCTTTAATATTTTCAATGCTTTCCTTGAATATTTGAACTTTTATTGCGTTTAATTTATTAATATGTAGGAAATACGATACTGCCATTTTCTGATTTCTTTCTATATGCAACAACGTATGAAAATATAATTTATTTATTTTTTAGCTTTTCTCTCCGATTTTCTGGAGTGAGAATGGCCATACATGTTAATGATTAGATACTAATGATGACAGATTACAAATAAAAATATTAAAGGGGATTTGAATCTAGACTTTCAAGTTCTCTTCAGTCATCCATTCCATCTTATACAACCGATACACGTGATCACATACATGCGAAAAATAAATGATCCCCAATATATGCTGAAACAGCACTCATCAGTTGGTCTGGATCATTATCTACCGCACACCCATATATATAATCAGTGCTCGGTTTATATTAAAATAGCAAATCTTCAAACTTTAATATAAACTGAGTAGTGATTATATATGTATGTGAGAGATGATTGATCCAGACCGACTGATGAGTGCTGGTTCTGCACGAAATACATATACTGAAGATCATTCTTCTTTTTCGCGTGTACGTTGTCATGTGTATCGGTTATATAAAATGGAGTGGATCGCTGAAGGGAGCTTCAAAGTTTGGGTTCAAATCCCCTCTAATTACATCTACTTTAAAGTATAAATATTATACAGGTATATAAATATTAAATAAAAATATAGTCGTCCCCCCCAATTTAATTTTGCAAAAAGTAATTTATGTACATGTGTGGACATACAGACAAACTTTTTACAAAATTCGATTGGAAAAAGTCATAGCTATATATTGCTGGCAAATCTTCAAAATACTTATGTTATAAATTAAAATTTTATTTTCTTAATTATTTTACACTTACTTTGTTAATATATATACAATTTTGTAGATGTGAAAAGGTATTGGCAGGAATAAACTACTAAACATCGCATGATCGCCGTTTCTTATGCCTATGCAAGCTGTTAGAGCAATGTGACGCGATGCGATGAACTATAGCTTCTCCTTTCTCAGAGTCAGGAATCTCTCAGCCACTAGTCCCGAGAAACCGGTTACCCACCTTACCTTTCCTTTCCATTTCCCACCCTAAGTTTTTCCCATATTCTTCTCTATCCTGCTCCATCAATTCTATGACCTTTAAATCTAAATCCCCCTTATCTTTTTCCAACCCAACATAAAAACCAAGAATCCACTTTCTGTATAATCACTTTGTTTATATTTATTCTCCCACAACTTCATTATCTGCACCCTTTCTGCTTGTAAGCATTTACATTTAATTAACAGATGCCTAATATTTTCTATGCTTTCCTTACGTAACTTGCAGACTAAACTACCCCCCCCCCATTTACGTGCATATTTCCTTGTTGTTAAAGATCCTATTTAAGCCTTAAACATTAAACTACTTTCTTTGCTAGTATCATAAATTAACTCATACCCACTATTCTGTTTACTTCTATATATATTTAAACTCTTTTTACTTTCCATAATAGTTCTCCATCTATCCAACTCCCTATTTTTTATTAATACATCTATTATTCTATCCCATTCATTGCCACTATAACACTCTTTAATTTTCCTAACACAATCACCCCACTTTTTGTATAAGTATACTGACATAAAGTTTTTATGCAAATCTTCTCCATACCATACTACACTTCCCACTCACCTTGTTACCTGTACTTTACTCATATGCAATTAAATACTATTTTGGCTATTCTCTTATTATCCATAAATTGTAATCTACTGAACATTTTCACTTTACTTTTTGCATCTATCATATAAAAACTTGACCATCCCATTTCTTTTTAAATTGCCTTCTTTGGCCATCCATGCACCTGCATCTAATGCATGTCTTTCTACTCCTTTGTTAACACATAGTGCATCATTACCATATGTTAACCCTGTTACTGCAAATCTGTTAATTTCTTATCAGTCCCTGTCTTTTCTTTGTTTCATTTACCAAGTGCAAGCTTATAGTAATCAATGTATGCAAAAAAGTTTGTGCATAAAATTCTGATCTAGTGCCTACTCATCCAATATTCCCAGACTAGTTTCTAGCTTATGGCTTTCATCAGTGACAATGAGCATTTGACATGAAATTATATTTCACAACAAACTAAAAAGCTAAAAAAATTATGTATATATCTATATTAGAAATGTTTCCTGTCCAATTATGTAAAGTGTCTTATTGGTGCAAAGGATTCATGAAAGATTATCATCAAGTTCCAAATATGAAGCTACTAATATCAAATTTAGTATTATTTTATTGTCTAATTACCTTCAAGTCCTTTTAAACAAGTCATATGGATATTTTATTAATATAATAACATATTTATAATCTCAAGTAATGCATATGTAATAATACCAGAATATCAATTATGAAAACTATATGTTATTATATAACAAACAGTATCAGTTAAGTTAAAATTAATGAATTATTTACATTTTAGTCCAGTTAGCTTTATCAGATATACCATGAATATTTTACATCATGCATCCAATAGGTTAATATATATATATATGAAAAACAAAAACAAGTTGTATATACATAAACTTGCTATCGCTTGTATTTATGATCAATAGATGGAGCTTTACCAAGACCTCCAAACAAGCGTATTTTTGTTTACATAAACGTCAGAGTCAGAATTCACTGTCTCTTTTGTTGGATCCATCCTCAGATCTAGCTGATTTGCTATCATCAGTGAAATCAGCTGATCTGAGGGTGGAGCCAACGAAAGAGTGAATTCTGACTCTGACGTTTATGTAAACAAAAATACGCTTGTTTGAAGGTCTTGGTAAAGCTCCATCTATTGATATATATATCCATATCCAATAGGTTAATATATATATATATATATATAATACACTGCAAATATATATTGAAAGCACTGTCAAAAATTATAAATAGGATAGAAGTATTCATCTTCTTTTAAATAATCTTGTTATGATCAAACATTATAAATGTTAAGAAGATATGGTGAATTATTGTTTATGTTATAAAATGTTATTGTTTTTAGCATACTAACATTTTAATAATTATTATGCATGTACTGTTTGTGATTTCAGATTAATTATAATTATTCATAATTTATTATTACCTTTATTTGAAAGTGAATTATCATTTTATTTATAAATTTGTGGCACTTTCTAATGAAGTGTTATGATAGGAGACATGTTTACATTTTCAGCCTACATATATTAAATTTTAACTAGGTTATTATATTTCTGTTATGTTGGAATGACTGACAATATAAACTTGAAATATCAGATAAATCACACCATTTCTACCTTTCTTTTACACTTCACCAATATTATTTTTTATATATTAAACTTTATTTTTACAGTTTTGACTGTCCCACAATATCCAAATATATAATCATACAATTAATACATTTTATACACATTTATATACATTATGTGATTATATATTTGGAAATTATAGCTCTGATGATGACTGCAGGACAGTTGAAACTACACATATTGTATAATTATATAATTGGATATTGTAGCTCTGATGATGACTGCATGATAGTTAAAACTGTAAGAATAAAGTTTGATGTATAAAAAATAGTATCATTGAATTGTAAAAGAAAGATGGAAATGATATATATGTAAGTATAGAAAACACTACATAAGGAAAGGAAGAAGACGAAAATTGTAATATCAGAAAAAGCAAGTAGAGCTCAAATATGAATAATAAAAATCACTGCAATATATTTTTATTGCAATGGCACTCTATTACTATTATGTAATATTCAATTTTATTTATTAGAACAGAGATTGTATGCAATTTAAACATCAGGAATTTACTCCCTAAGCACATGCACTGTTGTGTTGTTATAATAGCTCAATGATGTCTTGTTGGGCATGGAGGATATGTTCAAAACAAAGCACAAGATTAGGGACTAAATTTAGGTTCAAAAGATAAGATGGCTGCTCTTTTATCTTGTGTTTTGGTTTGAGAGTATCCTCAGTCAAAGCCTATCTTGCGCTTGGGTTTGAGAGTATCCTCAGTCACTAAGACATCATTGAGCTATTATAATAACACAGCAGCACATGTGCTTAGGATGTTAATCCTGCTGTTTAAATTCTATCACCATTAGTAAACCACTTGGAGATAAATTCCTGGGGGGGGGGGACAAAACAAAGATAGAACAGCACAAAATAAAAATGATAAAAAAAGTTGTAGTAAATATTTATGCAATTAAGGATTACAATGTGGTTGTAAACACAACTCCATTGGCACAGTTAATGCAAATAGATAATCAATGAGAAAAAAAAGCCTGCAGTGACTGTGCTCCACACTAATGTGTGTGTCCAAAGACAAGTAAGATAAAAGAAAATCGAAAGAAAGAAAGCAATACAAAGATGTGGATATAAAAGTTATAATAATTACTGTGAGTAGAGTGAAAAAGATAATGTGCATTTATCATCATTTTATAGATTAAAATAATTTCAAATTAAAGTAAGTTTCAGTTAAGATGAAGAATGAGATTGTAAAAGACCTAGAAACAGACCACACCTGAGATGGATGGATGAAATAAAAAAGGGTGTTGTATGAGGTGGAGAAGAGAGGTTAGAGATTGGAGAACATGGATTGATCTTGGAAAAACCATCATCCAGAGTAGATCGATTATGGTTGAAAAGGATGACGACGATGATGAAGCAATAAGTGATTGTTCATGGCATGTAAGCAATCTTTCTTTAAAGTAAATATCTTTTATTTTTTGTTGTTTTATTATTTAAATTCTTTCGACTCATAGCAACGTTTTCAAACATAATACGTTAATTAGAAGAAAAAAAAGTTTTTATTATTCTTTTGTTTTATTTTAAATTATAACCTAAAATAAAAAGTGAAGCATGCGTACAAAAAAAAAAACCCAGCACATTTTCATTTTATAATATTAACTGAAATAACGGCTTATTATATACCTGTATCAATATATGTAGGGAAGATGAACACAGACTTTCACACGACCCAGAGATAGAGTGGAGAGTAGTGGGTCGTGTGAAAGTCTGTGCTCATATATTCTATAATATTATATTTGTAAAGATTAACTTTGAGCAGGTAAATATATTTAATTTTTTTTAAAAAATAAACATGGATTAATAGTCGTATTATAGATTTTTTTCATTGATACATACATACAAGCATACTGTTTGACAAGTATGGAAGAAATAATACAAATAAAAAATTATAGGGCATATGGGCCAATATATAATTAGATGGTTAGTAGGTCAAAAGATTGTGTCCTATTTGAGCATCAGAAGTAAAAGGGTGAGTTTTTAGTCAGCAACCTTTAGCTCCCGAGGCCATCAGATGACCATTGAGCTAAAGTACCCAGAGTATAAAATAACAAATAAATGACATACATAACTCTCAAAACCATAAGTTAGTCATATAATAAGTTGGAAACATATTAACGAGAAAATACAGTAGATTTCTAATGAGGCATGAACTAATAAAAACCTGTAATGATATTCTGGGATATACATGACCACTTCACCATTTGCTTAGATCTATAAAAATGATTTTGAAGATTTCAAGAAAATATTTACAGAAACCATACAATAAAGTCTCACATGAGTAATTTGGTGAAAGTTTTAAAAATTCTAATTCCCCATGAAAGCATTTAGATTTTCCGATAGATAATGATAAAGACATGATATATATATATATAGATGGAGCATGACTTTATAAATTAGCCATTAAGAAAAAACAAACTATAAAATTTTAAATTGGAAAAGTTGAACCATTAGTATATAAATAATGAATACCAATATGAACAAGTATCTTAAATAGTCAAAATAAGAGTCATAGATCACATGACCCAATTCTCTTAAGCTTGCAAGTTATACACAATGAGGATTGCAAATTCCTCAACAAGCTTTGTAATAAATGCTTAGCCAGAGAAAGCATTTAAAATATCTCTGTCAGGAATCTCCCCCAAACCTCTGACCATGGTTTTGTGCTTTGGCACTCCTCAGAAAAGTGCCAGGGTAGGTTCAGACACTAGATCTAAAAATACCAACCCATGACTGTAATAAAGTAATTTAGAAAACAATAATGTGAAATTCTTGTATAATAGTAGATATTATCCTTGTAGTGTTAGGTATTCAATACACCCTTGAAGATTATTGATGATTAAACCTGTTTTATTTTTTAAAATGTCTTGGTATCATCATTGTTAGCATACAAATCTTTGTCTTAAAATAATTAAACGATTCATTACTTAGAAGACCATATAATATTCAAGCATCAGAAGTAACATATTGGGCTTCAATCTAAGAACCAATAATTCTCACGTGTCACTTTAGGACATTCTATATCCCAAAAGCTTTGTAATGTATTGTAATTGAAATTTAACAAAAAGTGAAAGGAATTTGATTTTGCTTTAACATATCTTTCATTTCTGAGTTACAATGGGATGCCATTTTTCCTCTCCAATGATTTGTATATTCATTATTTTCTTACAGTGAATGCATTAATTTATTCAGTTATACTTATATACTGGACTATTTCCATCATTTAATATAAGTATTGAATGTCTTTAGAACAATTTAACTTTATTTAAATATTCCAAATCATTTAATATAAGTATTGAATGTCTTTAGAACAATTTAACTTTATTTAAATATTCCAAATATATTCTACTGTTAGTAATTACACACATGTTAGTATATACACAATGTTTCAAGAGTTATTATTCTCCACTCTTCTTCAGGTGTTGCTGACCTGCATGGGAATCGAATATGGATCCATAGATTCTTGAATATTGAATTTTAAGGTAACACTATAACCAACTGAGCGATCCTGCCAAAGGCAACAGTCAGTAGAAAGATACAAAGAAGAAAATTTAAAGAAGCTGCTCACATCCACAATGGCAAACAATTCCATAAATCAACCGAGTATGACTATACATAATGTATGGAAACCACTAAGCAACTTTGCTCTTAGGAAAAAATGGAGAAGTCAGGGGGAATTTCATAGATAAGTACATGAAATTTCTAGTGACTTTTGCCTTTGGCAGGTTGTCTCAGTTTGTTAGAGTGTTACCTTAAAAATTCAATATTCAAAATCTAAGGATCTAAGTTCGATTCCCATGCTAATACTGTCATTGGTCAGGTCAGTAATGCCTGAAGAAGAGAGAGTAATATCTCTCAAAAGGGTTGTACATGTACTAACCTGTTTGATGTGCTGCCATTATTAACAGTTGAAAGTATTTGGAATATTTAAATAATAGTTAAGTTTTTCTAAAGACATTCAATGCTTATATTAGATGATGGAAATAGTCCAATATATAAATACAACTAAAATACCAACATCATAAACCTTCAGAAAACCAATCTATTCAATCTATTTTTTTTCTGAATACACAAGATCTTTATAACAAATGATTATTTTATTCTTTCAATCTATATTGCCTGAAGAAGAGAGAGTAATATCTCTCAAAAGGTTGTACATGTACTAACCTGTTTGATGTGCTGCCATTATTAACAGTTGAAAGTATTTGGAATATTTAAATAAAAGTTAAGTTTTTCTAAAGACATTCAATGCTTATATTAGATGATGGAAATAGTCCAATATATAAATACAACTAAAATACCAACATCATAAACCTTCAGAAAACCAATCTATTCAATCTATTTTTTTTCTGAATACACAAGATCTTTATAACAAATGATTATTTTATTCTTTCAATCTATATTGCCTGAAGAAGAGAGAGTAATATCTCTCAAAAGGTTGTACATGTACTAACCTGTTTGATGTGCTGCCATTATTAACAGTTGAAAGTATTTGGAATATTTAAATAAAAGTTAAGTTTTTCTAAAGACATTCAATGCTTATATTAGATGATGGAAATAGTCCAATATATAAATACAACTAAAATACCAACATCATAAATCTTCAGAAAAAACAATCTATTTTTTTTCTGAATACACAAGATCTTTATAACAAATGATTATTTTATTCTTTCAATCCATATTGTCAAATACATGTCTCACTAAATGCAGAGTTACTGAAGATTAAGGAATCCTTATATGTTAGATATAAAGTTTGTAATGGCAGAATACGATGCCTTTCTCCCGTGGGTGGAGAAGGTGTTTGCAATGGCAAAATGCCTTATAAAATATTCACAACTACCTGTTTTTATTTAGTATTGTAATGTATTTATTAATTTTTGTGCACAAATTTATACTTTTCTATTTATCAAAAATCTGCCATTGTATCCCCTTCCCTCTCAATGGAAGACGGCATAGCATTGTGCCATTGCAAATATGGGCAGCAGGTGTAATATGTAAATACCAAAAAATGTACAAAATGTTTGGCCTTAATGAATAAAGTTTAATTAAGTAAAATTTGAGATCAAATAATGTAATGAATTAAATTTATCGTAACTGAGGCTATATTACTTCTATGATTACAATGTTTATTCTCTAATAGTAAAAAAAATATAATGGTATAGTGGTTAGCACTTCCACTTGCCACCCCACTATCCAAAGTTTGAATCTGGACCAATAAGGCGTGTGATTTTCTTTTAAATAAATGATCTATAGCCGACTTAGCCAACCACCCAATAATGGTCAGTAAATGAGTATCTAACTGTTTTTAGATAGAGAGTAAAAATTCTAGGATTAATCTGAATTGGTCAGACAATGATTTTACATGCTGATTGCAAAAATGAAAATATAATGATTTCTTATTTATGGAGAGATAAGTCTATAGTTACATCTTTTTTTTAAACAAGTTAAAAAAATTTAACTAATAGATGTCTGCCCATTCCTCGTATATGTATTAAATGGATTATATCCTGTACATGAGGAAGATCAGATTGACTTTAGGTCAACATGGGTGTGACGAGAATCTTGGCCTCAGGGTAGCCTTTGAGCGATCCATCATCAGATTTTCAATTGGATGGACGCTTGAAGAGTTGGAGTGTGGAGTAGATTGAAGCCTGTCCATTAAACTATGAAGATTGGCTACCTTAATATATATCTGAGCACTTATTGCATATATGAGTAGAGATGATAATCTGGACCAACTGATGATTGCTGGTTTAGCATGAAATACGGATATGGTGATTATTTATCTTTTCAACATATATGTATCAGTGTTATGAGGTAGAGTGGAGAGTGGTGGATCATGTGAAAGTCTGTGCTCATATACCCTATATATTAATAGAATAACGTAACTTTACTATGAATAATTACTAGTTAAAGTTTTTAACAACCTGTTCTATGATTTGTTACAACATCTCATATTTACATATAAAAAAAATTGTCAGCTGGGTTTAGAAATGAGATATGTAAAGGGTAGATTTTAAAGTGAGTAATTAGTAACATAAAAGTTATTAGTTAATTAAAATGAGAAATAAAAATTCTAAATATAAAAAATGTTAGAGTAAATTTAAAATGTTTTCATTTAAAAAAGATTATAAGTAAAAAAGATAGTAATAAAAATAATATGAATTAAATAGTAGAATATTAGAAGTTAAAGTTTTTAAAACTATTATAAAAATTATAATAAATAAGTATAAAATAGTTCAAAAATAAAATAAATAAATGTGGAAATTAAAATTAGTTAAAAGTAAAATAAATAAAATGGAATAAAATGACATAATTATTATATAATGGTCAGGTTAAGATGTATGCTGATTATGTATATATATGTATATATGTATAAAATGTATTAATTGTATGATTATATATTAGGACATTGTAGCTCTGATGATGACTGCAAGACAGTCGGGTACTGTGGTATTAGAGCTGCGACATGAAGAATTATAATCGTTTAATCATTAAATTAATTAGGTTATTAAATCAAAAACATGTTTTAAAATCTACATTAAAAAAAACAATTTAACAAAAACAAATACGAAAAGCATTAATGTGAAGAATAGGTAAAATGCGTGTTTAAATCAAATTGAGTGTGTGTTTGCACGTGCATATTCTGCATAATCTATTTTAATACATTGTACAGGCTTGCATCTGCATTTATATATGTAATATATGTGGGATTCGAACTCAGACTTTTACACGACCTACAACTCTCAGTCCCTTCTTATATTGCTGACTCACCTGATCACACACATGTTGAAAAGATAAATAATCACTAATATAGCGTATTTCCTGCTAAACCAGCACTCATCAGTTGGTTCAGATTACCATCTCCACACGTATATACAATTAGTACTCAGCTTTATATTAAGATAACCAATCTTCATACTTTAATGAGTGCTGGTTTAGCACGAAATGCGTATATTGGTGATTATTTATCTTTTCAACATATGTGTTATCAGGTGAGTTAGCAATATAAGATGGCACTGAGAGTTGTTGGTAGTGTGAAAGTCTGAGTTCGAATCCCGCATATATTACATATATAAATACAGGTGTAAGCCTGTACAATGTATTAAAATAGATTATAATAATAATAAAAAGTCAGATGTCACATGACTTATATATAGCTTGCACTTACAAATATGTAAACTTAAGAGCATGCTAACGCTCTAAACAAGCTTTTTTTTTATTATGATAAATGCTACTACAAGAAAAGGCATTCAAATCATCTTTATCTTAGATTGTCCCCATCCCCAGACCGGTTTTGACCTATGGGTCTCTTCAGTGAGAAGTTGAAATGGAGACAATCTAAGATAAAGATGATTTGAATACCTTCTCTTGTGGTAGCATTTATCATAATAATAATAAAAAAAAGCTTGTTGAGAGCGTTAGCACGCTCTTAAGTTTAAAATAGATTATGCAGAATATACACGTGCAAACACACACTCAATTTGATTTAAACACGCATTTTAACTATTCTTCACATTAATGCTTTTCATATTTTTTTTTGTTAAATTGTTTTTTTTTAAATGTAGATTTTAAAATATGCTTTTGATTTAATAACCTAATTAATTTAATGATTAAACGATTATAATTCTTCATGTCGCAGCTCTAATACCACAGTACCGACAGTCGAAACTGTAAAAATAAAGTTTGATAAAAATAGTATTGTTGAAGTGTATAAGAAAGGTGTAAATGGTATGATATGTTAAATATATCATAAATGTTAATGTGCTCTTTTATTAGAGATGTAGGACATTAGAAAATGCATATGGTTTCATTGTTCGGAAGTTCATAAGATGTTTGAGTCATTGTTCGGAAGTTCATAAGATGTTTGAGCACCAGATCTATAAATGCCAGGATCTATCCTGGGAGCTTGTGATCCCAAGTCAGCTGCTCTTCCAATTGTATGGTTTGGCATAGTTGATAGAGCATCTGTCTTGAGATCGGAAGACCCCAGGGTCAATTCTGGTACTCACAGTTATGGTACTTGAACTGTCTAAACTCTCAAGAAATAAATCCCCACTTTTACCCTAAATGGTATGGTGTAAATGGTAGAGCATTCAATTTGGGATTAGAAGATTCAAGGATTGATTCTAGCACTCCCAGTTCTGGTGCTTGAACTTCTTATGAACTCTGGACCAATCAAACTATAAGCAATTTTATAGGACATTCTAATTAGATGCCATACAGATGGTTCTGGTGATTTTATGAATGGCCTTTCTTTATACTATAATAGCCTATTATTTGTCTGGGTTTCAAGCTTTTTAAAAACGTCTTGATGGTCTGAGTGTGAGATCCTGTTGTGGAGTGCATGAAATTATAACGATGGTTAACTGTCAGATGATTAGAGCCTACCGCCTCAAGATCAGTGGTCTTATAACCCTCCCAACAGTCTTAGTAGATGGTAGATCCAGACTTTATTTTGGAAAAGGTTTGGTCAACTGTTGGTTCATTGGCCCAGTGTGTTCAGGAGAAATACAGTTATGAATTCTAGTAGTATGTGGTTAATAAATTTATTTATTCAAAGAATCTGTGTTTTCTTTGTGATTATTTTGTGTAAGTCAATTAATGGCCAGAGTGTCAGTGTTGAAGGTAGGGGGTTGAGCAAAGTCAGCCGGCGTTTGTTTGACTGTTTTTAATTATTTTAAATCAAACAGAACACTTTTTTTGAAAAGATACTGGTTGTAGTTGTGATTATTTTGTGTAAGTCAATTAATACCCATACAGATAAATTAAATGCTCAGTGTTCAAAGAAGTGTCACTTTCTCTATTGATAATGAAAGCCACACTGTTTTACAATTACATTTTTTATTCTTATAGTCTCTCCAAACCATATGTTCTAATTAATAATAGTCAAATACCCATTTGCTGATCAGTATCAGATGGTTAACTGGATTGGCTATAGACCTGCCACCTAACAAAAAAATTTTAAAACTGCTTATGGCCTGTAAAACTTTTCAAGATTCTCATCATATCAAGACTTGGTTCTCAGTTCATTGGCAAAGTGAATAGATATATTTATCATTACCTTGTGAGATATTCAATGAACATTCCATTATTATAATAGTGCAGTTTATTCATTTCAATATCAGGCCATCTTTGGACATCAATTACATTTTTCTAATCACTTCCATAAATAAAACCAATTTCAATCTTATTCTTGCTTCAGAGAAGTTGGCCTAGGATAAATACAAAATGACATCACCTAACATACCTTGAGATCAACAATAGAGATTTTATTATATCACCTCAAATTCTAGTCATTTGAATTTAAGAATGATTTTTTAATCAGATTAAATTTTAAGTCTTCTGAGATAAAATGATCATTCACACAACTAGATATAATTATAAATTTATTTAAACGCACATTGATTGCGTACGTAATATTTACTAAGGCTGTAGCCTCAAGAATGTGCATGTAAAAATGCAATAGTAATGACTTCTACAGGTCTTAACCATAAGCTTACACTTTGGAAGAAAAGAGGGGAACCTCTTTACTTCAACCTACTTTCTATATAAATAAGTGAAGCTGAAGCGGTTAGATCTGAGAGCGTGAAGCTATTCAATACTTCACTGATTTTTTTTCCAAAACGTAAGCTTGTTGTTAAGACCTGAAGAAGTCCTTACTATCACATTTTAACACGCACATTCTTGAGGTTACAGCCTTAGTAAACATTACAACTAGATATAATATATTGGGATGTGCTACGGAAAGACAAAATTATAAGACTATGTGCTAAGTCAGAACCTTGTCTTATGAATTACTTAATACAAAATACATGATGCTCCCTTTCCCAGGATTCTGAATTAAGCTCATTTAGAATATTTTTTTTTGTTATTTATATTACTGCATTATTTTGTTTACCATCTGGTGCATTAGATATACATTTCTATATGACCAATACCTATATAGCAATCCAGATACTTTTTATATAAATAGGCTGAAGATAATTAAAAATTTTGATTAAAAATTACTTAGTCTCTGATAACATAATCAGACTTGAGATAGAATTATTCCATAAATGGGTCTCTTTTCTATTTTGTCAATTTACTCTCTTTTTATTCAAACAGGCAAAACTCTCCATACAGTAGTGCCACCCTATGCCAACCAGAGTAATCAATGGATGCCAGAAGGATTGTGCATAAAATCCCCATCTAGTGCCTATTCTCCAATATCACCAGACTGGTTTCTGGCTTGTGGCATTCATCAGTGAGGATACTTGGATCTGAGAGCACTGCACCTAGATCTTAGGATCTAATGCAACCTTCCAGCAACCACATTTTATCTCTACTTAACTACAAAACTATGAATCTTTAATTGAAAACACAATAATATTTTCAATCCAAGCTCATTTGCTTATATAGTCATATAAGTCTGAACTCAATTCAGTACCTACACATTTTAGTCTGGAGATATTGGATGAGTAGGCACTAGATGGAGATTTTATGCACAAGCCCTCTGGCATCCATTGATTACTCTAGCTTGCTGTGTGTGGCAATATGTATAGTGAGTTTTGTCTGTTTTAAAACAGTTATACACAAGCATAAGAAATGGTGATCATGTGATGTTTATCTTCTTAAATTCACTGAACATTTGCAAAAATTACCCTATCATATTTTTTATTATTTATTGCAAACCATTACAAATTCTAATAAAGTTCCTACTGAAAGACAAACTTTAGATAAGGATATCTGACAATTAATTATTTTTGCTATTGTAAGAAGTGTAAAAAAAGTATCTTGGAGTATCTGACTAACAATAATTTGTTTATATGTGTGCTTAATTATTATTCATCTTAAAATACTGAACATTATGCAAAACAAATATTTAAGCAAATTCTATATTAATAAATACTTAATTAAAATTATGCCAAATTCACAATGCAACCAGACTAGCAAAGAAAATAAACTTTAAAACCCTACCAATGGTTTTACTGCTACAAGCAGACTTCTCAAGTGTAAAGAACTACAAAATAACAACATATTTAAATTAAACATTACCCACACTTTCACTTACTTAAATAATCTTTATTATTAAACAATTTATAATTCTGAAGCAATTAACTTATTTAAAAGTTCTTTTAGTATTAAGGGTGTACGAGAAGTGGAATTGCGGGTAATGTTCAGCTTAAATATGTTATTATTTTGTAGTTTCACTTGAGAAGTCTGCTTGTAGCAGTGAAACCATTGGCAGGGTTTTAAAGTTTTTTTTTTTTTTTTGACTAGTCTGTTTGAATTGTGAATTTGGGATAATTTTGCTTATTTATTGATTAGTTTAGCTTTAGGCTTTCAATGTTTAATAAATACTTGTATTTAAATTTATTGAATATTAAATATTTTCTCGGTACTGAATTATTTAAATAGTATCAAGCTAGAAACACACACACACACAAATGATTTATTAATATTCTAATCACTTTTATAGTCAAAAGCACTTTTTTTTTTTTAAATGACCAAAAACCATATATTTTCATTTGAAAAATACAACGATTTAAATAACTGAAATACAGGCCTATTATATACCTGTATCAATATATGTAATATATAGGGTATATGAGCACAGATTTTCACACGACCCACCGCTTACCACTCTATCTCATAACACTGATACACTTGAAGACAAATATGCCAAAAAGATAAATAATCACCAATATAGGTATTTCATGCTAAACCAGCAATCATCAGTTGGTCCAGATTATCATCTCTACACATATATGCAATAAGTGCTCAGATATATATTAAGATAGCCAGTCTTCATACTTTAATGGACAGGCTTCAATCCACTCCACACTCCAACTCTTCAACCGTCCATCCAATTAAAAATCTGATGATGGATCGCTGAAAGGCCACTCTGAGGCCAAGATTCTTGTCACATCCATGTTGAACTAAAGTCAATCTGACCCCTAATGTACAGGACATAATCCATTTAATACATATACAAGGGATGGGCAGACATCTCTACTATGTAATAACTGTAATACAGGCTTATTATATATTTGTATCAATATATGTAATATATAGGGTATATGAACACAGATTTTCACACGACCCACCTCTCACCACTGTTATCTCATATCACTGATACACTTGAACTCATATATGTCAAAAATATAAATAATCACCAATATCCGTATTTCATGCTAAACCAGCAATCATCAGTTGGTCCAGATTATCATCTCTACGATTTAAATAATTTAATTTTCATATATAAGTTTCATGAATCGACTTGGTATTAATTAGATAGAATTAACATTAGTTAATTAACAGTAATTATTCGCACCGATTACTAAACGATAAAGTAATAGGAAATAGACCTCCGAAAATCATTATATAAGTCACGTTGATACTTAAAAAAATAACATATGATAGTTACTTTAAAAATTTCAAAGAAACAAAAACATACAGACTCATACGCCCACTTTATAATTACAATATAAATGTTCCAAATGTGATATTAATTACAGTAATAAATTTAATGACGTTTTAAAAGTAATATGTCAAATGGGAGCAAAAAATCATTTGCCAACTTTTATTAAAAAAACTTAATAGTATACATGTCATAAAATATCTATTTAAAACTAATTACAAAAGAATCTACTATATAACTTATAAACATGCATATACTTTTTGTCGATTTCTGCCCAAATACAAAATTTTATACTAAGAAAAAAATATTTTATATTCTGAATTATTTGTAATAAGTAAATTTACGTCAATTCGTTGGTGGCCTAGTGGTTAGCATAGTTGCCTTCCAAGCAGCTGGCCTGGGTTCGCTTCCCGGTCAACGCATTTGACATATAAAAATATATATATGAAATAAATTACTAGCTTAATAACTATTAAAAAAATAAACAATAGAATTAAGTTGAGAAAAGATAAAATAGCCTTAAGACCTCTTCAGGATGTCCCTTTATTGATAAACAATGAATTAAAAAAAAACAATATGTGAAGAAGATAATATAAGAAGAAGATGTACAAGAAGAAAGCAATACTGACTGTCAGTTGAAGATGAGAGTTGATATTTTTAGTTATCTAATTATTACTAGCTAATATCTATTCATCAATTAAGGGTCAGATATCTAATTATATTGGCCAGAATTTAAATAATTTGAAATAAAAAATAAACACTAATTCACCAAACACTTTCGGTATTGTATATCAGATTTATGGCAACTAATTTAAACTGAACGGTTAATATTCCAGTGCATGAGCTATGGAACACTCATATTACCTTGATTTATGATGTCATTAGACTTATTAATAAAACAAGCTTCTTTTACGTCTTCTTCCTAGCATTAGGCTCGTTGCAAATAGCACTAATCATTTGAGGAAAACATTCATGCCCGCTAATTCTCTCGTGATTAAAAAATACTGAATTAACCTGAAATTCTATATTGATAAATACCTTGCAGCAACCTTGTTGATATATTATCTTTCATTTCTCCACAATAAATAGCATTACAACCACCATATTTATCAATATAGAAAATCTAAAATGGAATCTCACGTTAATTCAGTATTTTTAAATCATGAGAAAAATGTTAGGCATGGATGTTTTTCTCAAATGATTAGGGCTATTTGCAATGAGTCTAACGATAGGAAGTGGAAGTTAAAGGAGGCTTGGTCTATTGCTAAGTCTAATGACATTATTAATCAACATAATACAAGTGTCCCATTGAGCATGCCCTGGAATATTAACCGTTCCGTTTAAATTAGTCGCCATGAATCTTGTATATAGTACCAAAAAGTGTTTGGTGAATTAGTATTTATTTTTTATCTATTTTTTTTTTACTCTGTGCAATATTTACATTTGGAACAGAGTTGGTGATGTATCTAATTATATTGGCTATAGGCTAATTATCTAAAGCTTACATAAAAAATGTATCAAAAAAGTTTTAACTAAATCTGCCAGCCATGATGACAAAATCATTGTTAGGCAGCACAAAACTATTAAATTTAATACAGCATTCAAATGAAAAGTTCATTGCTGTCAATCAGCAATGTTCAAGAGACAAGACAAATACAGTAGCAGAATGTATCACAACCTGTAATCAGCTCAACAGTGAATTTATCATCAAAATTTTTTTAAATGCACAAAGATGGCCATTAAAAATTTATATATTTAGCACGAATCACTAGTTAATGATATAAGTAACCTACTTTATTATTTATTGAATATTATTAGAACTTCCATTGTGCAACACATTTACCAAAATCACACTTTTCTTTATTTTTGCCATAATATCCTATAAATACAACTTATCCAAACCGCTTCAAACACTTTTTAGCAACACATTTTATTTGTACATATACATACACCTACATTTTGACTGACATGAAGTCTTCTTCAGAGCAAGTTAATTTGGATCTTCTGTGCTCTGAAGAAGACTGCAGGTCAGTCGAAACGTAGGTGTGTGTATATGTGCAAATAAAGAGTTTTGCTAAAAAAAAGTTTGAAGTGGTTTGGATAAATTGTATTTACAACACATTTCTGAAACTGATGAATAAAAATATATGGAAAAGACAAATGACAGTTTATTTATGTTATATACAACATTCAAATCACCCTTCATGATTTTAAAATATTTCAGCAACACCTTCTGTGAATAAATATTTGATGTGATGTGACACACTGTGACTTTTTCTTATATGGAGTCAGGAATCTCTCAGCAACAATGCCCAGAGAGACCTGTTAACCACTTTAACTTCCCTTTCCATTCCATGCCCTAAGTTTTCCCATATCCTGCTTCATTCCATTTCCACAATATAAACTTTGTCAACTCCATGGGCTTTATATCTAAATCCCTCTTATTTTTTCCTAAACCCAGCATAATAACCAATAACCCACTTGCTGTATAATCACTTTGTTTATATTTATTCTTCTACAACTCCATTATTTGTACCCTTTCTGCTTTCAGGCATTTACATTCAATTAACAGATGCCTAATATTTTCTATGCCCAACTTGCAAACAAAACCACCCACATTTTTCCACTTAGGTGTATATTCTTTTGTTTCTAAAGACACCATTCAACCTTTAAACAGTAAACTACTTTCCTTGCTATTATCATAAATTAACTCATACCCAATATTCTGTTTACTTCTATATATATATTTAAACTTTTTTACCCTCCATACTAGTTGTCCAACTCTTCATCTCTCCAACTCCATACTCTTTATTAATGCATCTATTCTTCTATTCCATTCCTTAACACTATAACAGTCAACAATACTCCTAACAGAATCATCCCATCTTTTATATAAGTATACTGACATAAATTCTTTATCCAAATTTTCTACATACATTATCTTTCTTACACATCTTGTTGCCTTCCCTTTATTCATAAGCCAATTAAATACTATTTTGGGTATTCTTTTATTATTCATGAACTGCAATCTACCAAACATGTTCATTTTGCTTTTGGCATCTCTCTTTGATCATCCCATTTCTCATTGAATTGCCTCCTTTGCCATCCACACATCTGCATCTAATGCATGTCTTCCTACTTCTATTTGTACTTTTTTAAAGTAATCTAATACCCCTTTATTAACACATAACATATCATTACCATATGTTAACCCTGCTATTGTCACTCCTTTCCATATAATTCTAGCTACATCATACTTATTATATGAGAACACTGTTAATTAATTTATCAATCTCTTTCCTTTCTTTGCTTCATTTATCAATTTTTTCTCCCATTCATCCAAGCAAGTTCTCTGATTACTGAAGACGATTCCCAAATAATTATATCTATTCACCACAACTTAACTTTGTAACCCCCAATAAAAACTCTTTGACTTCCCTGTCCCCAGTATAAATTCTGAACTTCAGCAACATCCTCTGCGAATAAATATAAATTCTGAATTTCATCAGCTAATATAAATCCTGAACTTCAAACAGCTAAACTTAAAAGCTTAGCTGATGAAATTAAGAATTTATATTTATTCATAGATGGCATTGCTGAAGTTCTGAATTTATATTTATTCACAGAGGGCGCTGCTGAAATATTTTAAAATCGTGAAGGGTGATTTGAATGTTCTCTATCAATGTCAGTTTGTGGTATGCATTATGATATTTTGTTATATATAATGTATATAACTCATCAGAAACTACAGTTACTTCTTGTTCAATTACACACAGACATATATATATATTAATCTTTAACTAAGATTTAGGGTTTATAACTGGGCTAAGAATATCTAGTTTAATTAACAAGTGATTATTAATAATTATTAATATATTTATTTGAAGTGTTTTATGTTTATGTTGAGCTCAGAAAGTTTGACACTTATAAGCAAAATATAATATATATTATTTTCAGCACCATTAAGAGAAGTAATAATATGAAAACATGTAAGGTGACATCTCATTGGTCAAGTGATATGCTGTTTGAGTAGAAGTCATCAGTACAATTATTAAAAGAGGGAAAAATATTCACTTTAGATATCTAATATAAACACTTGTGCGCGACACATGAGAAATAAATCAGTAATAGATAAGATATTTACTAGACTAAGTTTTATAACTATAATTGATCACCTAAAATCAAATCATATTACTGACTATATTTTGACAATTTTCAGTTAATAATATTGGTAAAATTTAATACTATTTATAAAATGATGAACATTTTTAGTAATTCTATTAGATTAGAAATAGAGATATTCATTTATTAAAGCCTTCAAACAACTGCTTTGGAAATAAGCCACATATAATTTAGGATTTATCTTAATATTATTAATTGCAATCATGCTGGATTATATAATTGATTAGTGGTCGATACCTATGTTAACACCACAAACACTAAAATTAAATCTGGGTTATGAAAGAATTGATTACTATAATAACTATAAAGTCTTGCATCTGGTATAAATGGGATTATTTCAGTAAGGTATAAATGGAACACTGATAATTTACATGACTTCAGATTCAATGGTTTATAGCCTACGAAAATGCAAATGAGGATTTTATCCCTTGAACTACTTTTAACCATTCTTGATTATTTGGAATAAAATTTCTGTTGAGATGGAAAAGTTTTTTTTTTTCTAATATAATGTCTATAAGATTAAGATTAAAGGTTGTGTACTAAGATTTAGCACAACAATAACAATCTCAGGAGTTAAAGGAATTTTTTTTAAAATTTCATCTGTGGTCAGTTGAATAGGTTGCCTGATGGCTTGACATCTACCCATATGATTATTACTGGAAAAAAGACGCAGTGATAATAAATAAAACATATGATTTCATAAATATATTTTAAAGTAACAATATTTAAAAATTTATATAATAAGTATGAAAAATTTGAATATTTCAAAAATTAAAAAAAATTGGAGACAGTCCCTTAACTTATTACAGGTAAAAAAAAAAAGTAGTTTTTATAAAACATAGTGAAGAAATAAAAAAGTCTTTCCCGATTTAACTGATTACAAAAATAAATTATCTTATTAATACCTTTATTTTAAAATAGTATTAAAATTTTAGTAGTCATTTAAATATTTGGAATATATACTTACATGCGACTGACCCTTTTTGTAAAAATATCTAATGAAATAGATAAATTTCCTTTCGAATTAATCCATGTACGATAATTAACACTTTAAAGTATCCAATAGATAATGTCCACATTGGGTCATTTTTATGTACAATTAGTAAAATTATTTTCAGGAGTTATTTGAAGTGAAATCAGCGAAAACATGTTTTATAATCTCATGCACACACATGGCTTTAACCGAGTGACGTACAGTCAACCCGGATCAGCCTGATTCATTTCTGGGGGATTCCAATGAGTGAGTTGGGACAGGAAAGGAGAAGAAAGAAATCCAGAGTTATATGGAGAAAGGCTGCTATAATTATCACACAGGATTTTCTATATGCTATCTTCAGCCTCTTCTCCAGATGTGAATCTCTTTTCAATTAAAACCGGCAGAGCTGAAGCAAAGCATCATGGGATAAAATTTAACATTAAGATGAGAATGTACTTACAGCATCGTTGTGACACACCAGTAGTAGTCAGGAGAGCTACAGTTAGAGTTCTGGTTTTGTTTTTACGTCAAAAAAAGTAAATGACATTTTAAATGGATAGATAGAAATACACACGTGATAGAAAAATATTTTACTCTCCTTTTCACACACACACATATATACTAATCTACGCGTTATATACCTATATTAGTAAACTATACTTTTTTTTAAAAAATTATTTATAAATATTAAAAACTGATAGATTTTAAACTATCATTTCTATATTCAATGAAGATAAAATTACACCGAGATAATTTTATGCACTTATATGTATCTTAATGATGCGGAGGATTTCGTTATAGAACGTAAAATTAATCTCAAGAGTTCGTTATCAAAGTTTATGATATATGGTAGCTAAGAATGCAAAATTAAATTCTATTAAGAGGGTGGTAAAATTAGTAAAATATTACCAATAATAAGTCAAAGGTATTGGATTGACTTAATTGCAAGGATCTGCTTTTTGCTAGATGATACAGAAACATAAATACTTAGTCGCTAAAATTTAAATTAGCTAATTAATGAAAACTGTACCCTTAAATAACCAATGTTCACTTTTTAAAATGGAATTAAATAGTATTTACGTATACATTTTTAAAAACACGCGCACGCACACATACACAATTAAATATAATATTGTCAGCTTTATTTTGCATAAATATATATCACTCGAAACGTTCTATATAGAAATCTGAAGTGAATATTTTAAAAAAAAAATATTTTGTAGTAATTGAGATATATTTCCTCCTCACACTAAAATGTTTTTTGTATTTATCGATTTTATGATCTACATTTATGCACTCAGATATATACCCATAAATCTTGATAATTTTTCCAGTAACTATAACAATAACATATATGTTTTGAAAAGATTTTAATTAGATGCTTAAAATTTTTAAATTGGATACATACTAAAAGCAATAAAATTCTGGCTATGTATACACAGGGAAACAATTGTGGGGTTTATGTCTTACTATATTTAATTTAGAGAGGGCATTGAGGTTTATTTTTGAAGCTGATAATCATGATTACTATGAAATCTAATAAAGTGTTAAATGTGGATATAAACAATTAATAATATTTCTGTATGTAATTTTCATTATCCATGCTGATGCAAGGAAGGGACTAGTTTTTATCCACTTTTAATACCTTGTGGAGGGATGTAATCATAATCATATGAACAAAGATATGTAAAAAAGATCTATGATCACCAAGATGTACATTTCATGCCAAACCAGCACTGATCGGTTGGCACAGACCACAATCTCTTACAGTAAAAAAAATCTATGATCCACAAGATGTGTATTTCATACTGGACCAGCACTCATCAGTTGGCGCAGACCACAATCTCCTATAGTAAAAAAAGATCTATGGCAAGTTGTGCATTTCATGTTCGATCAGCACTTATCAGTTGGTTTTGACCACACTTTCTTACTATAAAAAAGATCTATGATCTGCAAGATGCGTATTTCATGCTGGACCAGCACTCATCAGTTGGCCCAGGCCACAATCTCTTAGACATATCTTTATCATTGTTCAGTATATATATATATATAGATAGCAAGTTAATACAATTTATTTGATAAGTATCAAATATACTGCCCTCACAACTTTGACACAAACCATTTAATGAAGGTATATCAATAATTTTTATTAGTAATTTATTAGACTAGAGATTATTTAAGAATAAATAATTCTTCTGTAGCATAATAGAAAACAGTCCATACCTTGTGTGAGAGTGGTGTAGTGAAAATTAGACTACAGAAATATTATCCATTATTGGATAATCTATAGATTAATAAATGATTAACAAAAATTATGGATAGAAACCAGTTTCTACTTTGCAAGAGATTGGTGTAGTGAAAGTTATCAAAACTGCAACATGGGCAAGGAATTCAGATGCTGATCCTTCCATAACACAAAAGCAGCCACTCAAAAATGAGTATGGTCAATCCAAAAAAAAAAAAAAAAGGAGAGAAGAAACTACTCTGAAAATGGGTTTGCTGTGACTGGAAAAACCAATATGTGAAACACAAATATGTCCACATATAGAACATGCTGATCCACTTTTTTGTTTACTTGCTGATTTATGGTACTGTATTTTAATTTTCTCAGCAAAAACTTTTCTTCATGAAATATTTCAACATCATGTCTAAGTGTAGCTCTCCAATGTATTCTACTCTCTGCCACGATCTTTTCAATGGAAACAATTAGCATCACACTTCTTTAGAATGATGTTAAGATAATCCTTACAATTTAGATGGGGGTTACCTCTCCTACAAAACCCATGTTCAAGTTCATTGTAAAACACCCTTTTAAGATTTTCCTGAAGGTTTGTGATGATGGTGTTTCAATTGGATGTTTATATGGGACTAACTTTTTTTAAATATTCCAAATACATTCAACAGTTAGTAATAGCACATCAAACAGGTTAGTAAATGCACAATGTTTTGAGATGTATTATTCTCCCCACTTCCTCAGGTGTTGCTGGCTTGACCAGTGACAGTACTATCACAGGATTCGAACTTGGATCCTTAGATTCTTGAGTATTGAATTTTATAGTAACACACCTATTTCAAGATAATGCACCATTACCTTAAAATTCAATACTCAAGAATTTAAGGGTCCAGGTTCGAATCCCATGCTAGTACAGTCACTAGTCAGGCCAGAAACACCTGATGAAGATGGGAGAATAATACCTCTCGGAACATTGTGCATTTACTAATCTGTTTGATGTGCTATTATTACTAACAGTTGAATGTATTTGGAATATTTAAATAAAGTTAATTTTTTCTAAAAATAGTCCAATATAAAAATACAACCCTTTTAGAATGTCTTCCATTATTCATTCATTTGATATATCCAATCCATTGAAGGTATGTTTTTACAATAGTGGACTGAATCTACATCACGTCCTGAAAACAGAAGAACATATTGATTGGTTTTATGAAATTTTATGTAACATCTTTACATAAAACTTTTCTAATGCCTTTATAATGGGACAATAGAGTGTCCATGTTTCACATCCATACAATAAATGAGATAAAATAATAGCTTTATATACAGCTAACATAGTTGCAGTAGTTATTTCCTTATGATGAAATGATCTATCTTGGAATCTGTAATTAATCTCAACATCAAAGTCCACTTCTTTATTTATAAAACTACCAAGGTGTCATCTAAGTTGAAAGTTGCTGAGAAGTTTTCTTCTATCATTGGTTGTTAAAGTTCTTGAGTTTTAATTAATAAGTGGAGATCTTTAAAATGATGCATTTAAAACCTTAAGAACATTCTGTAAATTATACTTTGAGCTGTTAAATTATTACAACCATTAGCATACTGTAATTCCACGATCCAAAAAAGATGAAATTCTTATTTTTGCTTTTAACTGATTCAAATTAAAACATCCACAATCAAATGATTATCACATCTTATTCCCTGTCAGACTAAACTGGCTAAAAACAATCCCAAATACCATTATCATAAAAATTGAAAACAATGTTGGAGTGAGTCCACATCCTTGTTTAATACCAGTTTCCATTTTACATTGTCTAAAATTTTTCAACCATAGTAATACCAATTTCTCTCATTCCATCATAAAAAAGTTGTATAATATAAATACATTTTAAACCATCAAACATATGCGATCATTATTCTTTATGCTTATGCAAGCCGTTTTTCACAGAGGCAAAACTTTCCATGCAGTAGCACCACTCAGTACAAACCAGAGTAATCAATGGATGCAGAAAGGTTTGTGCATAAAATCCCTATCCAGTGCCTACTCACTGATGAAAGCCACAAGCTAAAAACTAGTCTGGGGATATTAGATGAGTAGGCACTAGATAGGGATTTTATGCACAAACCTTCCTGAATCCATTGATTATTCTGTCTTGTACTGAGTGGTGCTACTATATGGAGAGTTTTTCTTCTATGAATACATTTTGGTGGGCAACCAATGTAATTTCAAACAATGTCATAGATTTGTTTATTAACTGTATCAAATGCCTTGACCAAATTAATCAAAGCAAAATGTAAATCATTTCTTTGTTTTCAACACTTTTCTTGCATCTTCCTAAAAATAAAAGTCACATATAGTGCTTCATGATATCCTAAAACCATAATGAATTTCTGGTAATTATTCATTTATAAGTGGAAGTGATCTTTTAAAAAAAATTCTTGAAGGTACTTTCGCTTTAATTGGTCTTTAATTGGTCGTATTAATATTCCACAATAATTGTCTGTTCTCTTTGTTTTTAGAAATTGGAACAATTAAAGCTTCCTTAAGATCAGATGGCACAACTTCATGAGCCCAGATATTCCTAAAAAATTTCAATATTTTTGAAGTTAAGACATGAACATTATTGCAGCCATTTTATAATGCTATAGACAGCCATTTTATAACACTATAGACATACTATTCATTATACAAGATTTAAAGTGTGTATTTGTGGTAAAAATAATCTTTAATTTAATAAATAATTAGTAATAATCATTAATATATTTACATAAAGTGATATGTATCAAAGTTGAGAATGAAGAAAGTTTGAGTAATAATCATTAATATATTTACATAAAGTGATATGTATCAAAGTTGAGAATGAAGAAAGTTTGACACCTGTAATCAAACTTTAATAATTTGCTATTTATATAAAACGAAAATGATTTAAGATATGTGTAAGAGATTGTAATCTGGGCCAACAGATCAGTGCTGGTCAGTACAAAAGGTACAACTTGGGAGATCATTTATCTTTTGCACATGTCTTTGGTCATATGTTTCAGGAAAACATGATGAAATAGAAGTGTGAAATATATTTAAAAAAATCATACAATATAATGTAACATAAAATAAATTTATATTACAGCAATAACATATATAATAATAATAATAATAATAATAATAATAATAATAATAATAATAATAATAATAATAATAATAATAATAATAATAATAATAATAATAATAATAATAATAATAATAATAATAATAATAATAATAATAATAATAATAATAATAACAATAATAATAATAATAATAATAATAATAATAATAATAATAATAATAAAAAATCATACACAAAAACTTTTCAGCAAATATTATTTTTTGCCCTTTCCAGTGTGCTTGTACTATTTTACAGTTGTGAACTACATTACATACATTGCGACATCTATCTTTTTTATATAAAGATAACCTATTATGACAATAATACAGTATATACAAGACATAAAAAAACCTGCATAAATTTTTACTATATAATTTTTTATTCACTTATCATTAGCCAATTATTAGTTAAACTAATTGTATGTTATATATATATATATATATATATATATATATATATATATATATATATATATATATATATATATATTCATACTTTCAAGCACCCACCAACTATCCACACTATCTCATACAACTGATGCACATGACCAAACACATGTAGAAAAGATACATAATTACAATATACGTATTTCATGCTAAACCAGCAACCATCAGTTGGTCCAGATTATCATCTCCCACACATATATATATAATCAGTGCTCAGTTTATATAAAGATAGCAAATCCTCACACTTTAATGGACAGGCTTCAATCTACTCAAATCTCCAACTCTTCAGCCATCCATATCATTGAAAATCTGATGAAAAAAATCCCAAATCCCATGCTGATGCCAACATTATCACCATGCCTATGTTGACCTGAAGTCACTCTGATCCCTCATGTATAAGATCGTATCCATTTAAATACATAAAAGAGGAATGGGCAGGATACAAGCTTGATATGTAAATATTTGAAAACCAGGCACTCTTCACAAGCCTGGAGCTTAATTGTAAATATAGGGATTTGAGCATGGGATTTGGGATTTCCATCATCAGATTTTCAATGATATGGATGGCTGAAAAGTTGGAGATTTGAGTAGATTGAAGCCTGTCCATTAAAGTGTGAGGATTTGCTATCTTTATATAAACTGAGCACTGGTTATATATATATGTGTGGGAGATGATAATCTGGACCAACTGATGATTTCTGGTTTAGCATGAAATACATATATTGGTGATTATGTATCTTTTCTACATGTGTGTGGTCATGTGTATCTGTTGTATAAGATGTGTGGATAGTTGGTGGGTGCTTGAAAGTCTGTGTTCAAATCCCTATATTTACAATTAAGCTCCAGGTTTGTGAAGAGTGCCTGGTTTTCAAATATTTACATATCACGCTTGTATTCTGTCCATCCCTCTTTTATGTATTTAAATGGATATGGTCTTATACATGAGAAGTCAGAGTGACTTCAGGTCAACATGGGCATGGTAATAAGGTTGCCATCAGCATGGGATTTGGGATTTCCATCATCAGATTTTCAATGATATGGATGGCTGAAGAGTTGGAGATATGAGTAGATTGAAGCCTGTCCATTAAAGTGTGAGAATTTGCTATCTTTATATAAACTGAGCACTGATTATATGTGTGGGAGATGATAATCTGGACCTACTGATGATGGCTGATTTAGCATGCAATATGTATATTGGTGATTATGTATCTTTTCTACATGTGTGTGGCAATGTGTATCACTTGTATGAGATAGTGTGTATAGTTGGTGGATGCTTGAAAGTCTGTGTTCAAATCCTTATATTTACAATTAAGCTCCTGGTTTGTGAAGAGTGCCTCATTTTTAAATATTTATATATATATTCATACAATTATTTTTGTTGTAATTAATATAATTGGTTTCATATATCTTTTTTCCATTAGGTTCTTTAATATAGTTTAAAGATTTTAAATTGTTTACTTTTCAAAGCAAATTATATTAAACTATAATCATTAAACTACTATCATTTCATTAGATTTGAAAATTACTTCATAGTAAATCAAATATATAATATTTAATGAATTAAATGTGAAGGTGTTTTAAAACTTCATGCTCTTTGGTTCAAGATGCTAGAGTCTGGCTTATTTATATATAAATTTAAGTAGAGAAGAAGGTGGGAACTCATCTTTTTTCTCGTAAAATCTCTGCTTTGTGTTTTGAATTGAGAGTTGCCTGTGCAGTCATTATTACATCTGATTGGTTGTCATATAAGCATTTTAAGGTGCATCTATCAAAGGTTTCAGCTTTTCATGTTATTATTAAACTATAATAAAAATTGCAGTAGAAGGAAGATATATGAAACCAATTTCATTAATTACAACAAAAACAATTGTATGAATATATATAAAACATCAATTAATTTAACTAATAATTGACTAATGATAAACAAATGAAAAATTCTGCAGTACACTTTTGACTTGAGGTCAATATGGGCATAACAACAATATTGGCATCAGCATGGAATTCAGGAATTCTATTGTCAGATTTTCAATGGTATGAATGGTGAAGAGCTGGAGGTAGGAGTAGATTGAATCCTGTCCATTAAAGTATAAAGATTTGCTATCTTAATATATACTGAGCACTGATTATATATGTGTGTGGGAGATGATAATCTGGACCAACTGATGAGTGCTGGTTCAGCACAAAATACATATATTGGTGATTATTTATTTTTATGAGATGTATGTGGTCATGTGTATTAGTAGTATAAGATAGTGTGGATAGTTGAAGTCTGAGTTCAAATTCCCTATATTTATAGTATACCTTTATAAAGAGTTTTGTTTCCTCTCTTGTAAATATTGTATTATTGTTATAATAGGTTATAGTTAACTTTATATAAAAGGGATATATGTCACTGTAGACAATATAGATCATTTAAAATAATTCAAGCACTTTGAAAAGGGCAAAAATTAATATTTGCCGAAAATAGCTTTTTTGTATGATTCTTATTATATATATTATTGCTGTTATATAAAGATATTTTATATTATATTGTATGATTTATTTAAATATATATGCAAGCAGCATAAAGGACTAAAAAAACTTCTTACCATTTTTGATGATTTAAAAAAAATATAAATGAAGTTAAATTAAAGTCTATCTAAAAATATATATATATAACTCTAATTATAATATGTGCTATGTATATTTTCCCTACTTGAAAATGTGAAGGGGATGTAAAAAATGCATCCATAGTAAGAGAGGGAGGTTGGCCTGACTTTTGGCTGAGGGATGGTTATGATAGTATTGAGCTAAAGTGAAAATTGCACTGATATATATATTATAAGATTCATGGTGGGTTTGGGCCTTCTATTTCACACTATAAAATGCTAGTTAATCAAACTATAGAAAAATAATATTCCATTCATGTATGAGTTCAGACATTTCAAGAACATAGTTATTTTTAAACCACTAAACATCACATGATCACCATCTCATACTAGCACATAATTGTTGTAAACAAAGGCAAAAAACTCTCCATTGATTACTCTTGTTGGCACAGGGTGGCACTACTGAATGGAGAGTTTTTGCCTTTATTTACAATAGTTATTTTTCCTGATTAACGGACCTAATATTTTATTACTATGTTCACTACTGGTGGAATCAGCTTTACATTTATTTAAAAGGACACCAGAATCTGTAGATTCACTGATCCATCGCATTGCATCGCATATTTTTGCAGCAAATAACTAAACGTAATTTTTACGTGATTTCACTTTCTAGTCAAATAAAATTTAAAAATTTTCTCCAGCGTTCATAGATTAAAATGAACATTGGCATAGGTAATTATACACTTCTTAAAATTATCTTTTGAAATAGTAACATTTAATAAACTAAAATTAATAATGTACAATGAAAAGTTGATATTAAAGGTAAATATTTTATTAATACAATTTAAAATATTTAAACGATAAATTATTAAATAAACTGGAAAGAACATACAATTGACCATACAGATAGTTAGGTTAAATAATTAAAACAATTTAACAATTAATGTTCACTTCTTTTATAAGTTTCTTCTAGAAGGTTGTAAATGAAAGTTCCTTGAATATAGTGAATGTCTCTATCGGTAGTATATTATAAGCTTATAGTTTAAGTTAGTTAGCAAACATTTAATTTAGTCATAGATCAGGTATGAATAATAGTAGCTTACCTATAAGATATACAGATTTACATAGGGCATAATAGCATACATGTATTTATTGAGTTGAAAGAGCTTCTGGGTAAGTTAACTTGGATTTCTGTTGACATTTTTGCATTCATGGACTGCTTTAAGGCTGGGCTCAAACATTTTTTTGGAGTGACCTCTTCATAATGAAAGGTGTCTGCAAATGTTCTGGTTTTCACTCCACATGAATATTTAGTTTAGCAATATGAGTAGTCCTGAATAGAAGCATCTAACTGCCATTGTAAGAACATGACAACCATGATTAGCCCATTGTCCCTCCATCCAGGATGTACAGACAACTTCCAGCACAAGGCAAGACAAGACTATGCTTGAAGCTCTTTTTTTCTTTTTATAGTCTTGAACAGTTTTCAGATTTTTATGCATATGTCCTTATCTTTTGTTTTATCATAAGGAAAGCTTTGTAATCTTGTACAATTACTATTTTTTTTTTTTTCCATGTGTCATAGCATCGGCCGGGATGCGAACCCACAACCGTCTGCAACCAACTACTTGCTTGCATGGCGGTTGCGATACCTCTCGGCTAACAACGCAAGACTACTATTTTTTAGTTACAAAGTCTGTTTTTTATAAAATATTTTCACCACCTTTAATTAGCATAATGTCTTTCTTTTATTTATCTGTATAAACAATCTGTGTGCCCTAATATTCTTTCCAATTTTAACTTTAACTAAATTAAATAGATAATATCAATACAAATAACTTTTTTTTCCCCTATGTCATAGCATCGGCTGGGAGGCAAACCCGCAACAACCATCTGCAAACACTCTGCTTGCTTGCAAGGCAGCTGTGCTGATCTCTTGGCTAACAACACTTGACATCAATACAAAATACAAATAACTTTCATTGCATGTATCAAAAAATAAATTCTACTAACTAAAAAAAAACTGAATTGCCTTTTCTGAATGATTTTTAACTTTTACTTTTTTTAGTTTTTCAATATTACCCTATGCCAATATATTTGCACCATATATAAATAAATGGTACAATGTATATATATCAAAATTAACCCAAATTCATAACTCAACCAATTTAGCCAAGAGAATAAACTCTAAAACACTACCAACCATATATAAATAAATGGTACAATGTATATATATCAAAATTAACCCAAATTCACAACTCAACCAATTTAGCCAAGAGAATAAACTCTAAAACACTACCAATAGTTTCACTGCTACAAGCAGACTTCTCAAGTGTAAAGAACTATAAAATAACAATATATTTAAATTAAATCCTACCCACAATTCCACTTTCCTTCCATATACTCTTACTATTAAAAGATCTTTGAAATAAGCTAATTGCTTCAGAGTCATACATTTTTAATAATAAAGAACCTTTAATTTTTTTTATTTCATTTCTCTCAATGAAGACAATCTTTGCTTCATCAAAATTAAGGGTCATCTGCATCGTTTTTATGGATATACAAAGCAGAATTAAGGTATTTATTTCTAACTCTACTTTTATTTACCTTTATTCTTTAATTTAAGTTCAAACTACTCTGACATTTATATACCTTTTTTATGCTTTTTATGTATATATATATCTGGTAAAGTTTTCTTTGCCTGGAAACAATATACATATCTTGAAAAGCTTTTAATAAAAGGATTTAGACTTTTTTTAAAGTTTATTAATTATAATATTTTAAATTTATAGTATGCTAAATGGAATAAAATAATTTCTAGGAAAATAATATTCAACTTCCTTTGTGATTAAGTTTGACATTGTAATTTTTCTTTATTTGAGGTATTATTCTTATCTTCTTCTGTTCACTTTCTTTGCATTTTTTTCATATATTCATATATATCCAACTTTTTTCTATATTCCCCTCTTATACACTTCAATGCAATTATATATATATATATATATATATATATATATATATATATATATATATATATATATATATAACTCCTTCTTTATTACAGTTTTATCTATGTATATAGATGTATATATAAAATAATGGTTATATGACTATATGTTAAAATGTTGTAGATCTGATGAAGACTGCAGGATAGTTGAAACTGTAATAAAGGAGTTTTATATATATATATATATAAAAAAAAGTCAGATGTCATATGACTTATATATATAGTTTGCATTTACAAATATTAAAATTAAGAGCATGCTAATAAGCTCTAAACAATTTATTTAATTTTTTTTATGATAAATGCTACTACAAAAGAAGGTATTTAAATCATCTTTATATCTAGAAGTGTCTTTATCCCCAGAGTGGTTTTGAACTATGGATCTCTTCAGTGAGGAGCTAGGACATCAGATTTAAAAAACCAACTCAAGCCATAGCTTGAAACTGATCTTAGGATGGGGACAATCATAGATGAAGATAATTTGAATGCCTTCTCTTGTAATAGCATTTATCATAAATATACATATGTAATCTTGTAATTACATATTAATAAATACAGTAACATAAATATGTATAAAGTACAACTTTAAACACTTTTATCCATCTAGGAGTGCTTTCGACTAGCTTCGTAGTCTTTGTCAGCTAACTCTTTCAAATACACTTTCAAAGTCTAACCTTCCCACAATTCATTGATTTTTACATTTGCAGATATTTATATATAAATTGCATTGAAGTGTATAAGAAGGAGGCATAGAGAAAAATTGGATATATATGAATTTTTCTTTATATGAAATGAGTTTCCAGAAAAAAAAAGATTTGAGATAAATGTTAGTTAAAATATCCATGGTTTAATTAGAGAAGAAATTAGTTAAAAATTACTAATGGGCAAATTATAACTAAAACAAAAAATATGAAACAGTCATCAAAAAATATACGGAAAAATTATACACAAAGATATCAACATGGGCACAATTGGTTAGATCGGCAACACAGAAAAACTCCCAATTATAAATATAAGATTAAAAAAGGGATATGGCTTTATTGCTCTAGAGTTCCCGACTACTTTGAGCACCAAACCTGTAAGCACCAGAGTCACTCCTGGGTCTCCATGATCCCAAATCAGATGCTTTACCAATTGGGCCAAACCTCCAAAAATAAGATAAAATTAGATTAGCCTTGAAATTATTTCTAAAAGTTAATACTGTGAAAAAAAAAGAAAAAGAATCAATAAAAATGCAAACCATGTTGTTCCAAGTAATCTGGAAGCCCACTGACTACAGATTGCACAAACTATTCACAAATTTTATCAATTATATTATTAGTCTAATAATGAGATGATAAAACAAATCATACTGAAAGAGTGGTAAATAATGGCTAACTACCCCTAACAACAAACAAACATCACTTTGACATAATTGCCTACTCTGTTTCTTATTTAATCCCAGACAGTTTTGTGGTAGAAGGCTTATCAACTTACATTAAGGTAGATATTATTAATAGTGTATTATCACAAGTCCTATTGGTATTGCTGTTGGATTTTAAGAAATTGTCCTGTGGCACTTGAGGCTTTTGACTTGTAATATATCATAGTGCCAAACCATTAAACCCCACATGATCACCATTCTTTATAGTTAGCTAATAAGGTAAAAGGTGGATGCTGGAGGGTTGTATTAGATCCTAAGATCTAGATGCAGTGCTCTCAGATCCAAGGCTCATCATTGATGGAATCTATAAGCTAGGAAATAGTCTGGGGATATTGGATGAATAGGCACTACCTAGGAATTTTATGCACAAACCTTCTTGCATCCATTGATTACTCTGGCTTGCACTGAGTGGCGCTACTGTATGGGAAGTTTTGCCTCTATGTAAATAGCTTGTGTAAGTGTAAATAAGGTAAAACGTGACTGCTGGAGAGTTGCATTAGATCCTAAGATCTAGGTGCAGTGCTCTCAGATCCAAGGCTCCTCATTGATGAAAGCCATAAGCTAGAAACTAGTCTAGGGATATTGGCTAAGTAGGCACCAGAAAGAATACTGAGTGGTGTGGTGCTACTCTATGGAGAGTTTAGCCTCTGTGTAATATCATAGCGCTCCTAGTGGTATCAGAGAAATTGTCTTGCATATCAATTCAGTACTTTTAATAACACTAGAAGCAATTGCTATGTATTTAATCTTCATAAATAAAAAAACTGTTCAGTTACTTTTGGTCTGATCTTAATAGTGTCAATATAATGACGTATATACATATAACAAATCTTGTGAATTTTCAAATAAACCAAGGTAGCAGCCCATATTTGGGATAAATCTACAGTTTCGGGGCTCCCAAAAAAATGTTTACAAAAAAATGCCTGCTGGAAACACTCTATTTAATATTTACATTTTATTTTTTACAACTGAGATTTAAAAAAAAAAATCATTGTGAAAAAATTAATTACAACATTTAGTTTATTTATTTATTTTTTTTTTTTTTTTTTTTGGATTAACTTATTAATAGAAAAATGGGGGAAAAATACAAATACAGTACAATATTTACACTTTACTCATGTTGACAGTGTCCAAGCATATTATGACGTTAATGTACACTTTTCAGAAGGCAGGATCCCATACCTTTGGAAATAGTCCACTGCATCCTATTTGGTGACAGAAAGATCTCAGATTTTTATTATTATGACAATTTACAAAAAAAAACTGCTGAACTGGCAAAAAGAAATATGCTGAATAGAACTAAAGTACGACAATGTTAGAATATCTCATCCCTTCCCATATTGTAAGTAAAAAAAAAAAAAAAATTGAAATAAAACTTTTTAATGAAATTTATCGGAATTAATTCCTTTTGCTAAATTTAACAATCGATTTATTAATTTTGTTTTAACAATTTGAGTAGCAAATTAGAAACTCAACATTAGATACATAGTCTCTAATGGCACTGAGACAATTTCTTATGATTCACCTTGTTACCTTTAATGGCAGTTACATAATAGTGATGAAGCTGATTCACTTTAATTTATCTTGCCGTTCTTAATATCTCAGAAGTACCTCTCTTGAAATTTATCTTCTTCTAGGTAGAACATGATTTACTTGCTAAAACTTCCCAGTTATTTTACTGACAGTATACATAGACCATCCAAAGTTTGATCAGTAAGTGATTATTTAACCATATTTAGAAAGATAGGGGGAGAGGGAGCCTTGAGAGGGGGGAGGAGTGAGAGAAAAAGGAAGAGGGGGGGAGAGGGAGAGAGGGAAAGAGAGAATAAAATTACAAAACTTATAATGCTCACCTGCAGCAATTGACTACATTGATGATTAGTTTGCATTTCCTTGGTGCATTTCAATTCTTAGCAAAAAGTACTTAAAAAATCTACTGCCATAAAATGGTATATTTAAGGCTGTTATTTATATTGACATAAGTCTGAAAAAAAAAAAGAACAGAATCATTTATATAATCAGATTTCAGCCAGTAAATTAGATATGCATATTATTAAGGTTGGAAACCTATTGGTTTTTTGTTATTATTCATTAGAGATCAAAGAGATATATGGCAAAACCTTCAAGATGTCATTTGGTAGGATGCAATTTATATTAAATGAGCCAGCACAGACATGACATTAGCCAGTAACATTTTTAGATGTTGGTTATCTATTGACCCTCTTCAAAGAAGTTGTCAGTCTATAGATATGTGTTGTCTTGCTTTACATAGGCAATAGGATTCTCAGTCAGGAATGCAGCAACACATGCTATCGAATAGTGCTTATTTAGCATAACATTATCAATGTTATAGTACTATACACCATAATAGCCAACTAAAGACACTTTATACTGGAATATATGATGCAGGAAATAGTGTTATGAATATATTACATAGTTCTTTAGAAATGATGTCACATAGAACATTGTCTAGGACCAATATCAACACCACATGTCTCTACTACTGTTTGAGTTTGCAGTTATTGATGTTATTACAATGTCAATCAGATTTAGTTGTGCCAAGCATGATTTCTTCATCTGATTTGTATTTGACATTACTACTCCCCATGTACTAATGTCTGTATTAACTTGTTTTTAGCAATGTTTAGTAATAATAAACTAATCTATGTGAGTTTTTTTCTCATATGTCATAGCATCAGCCAGGAAGCGAACCCCCTAATCTGGGACAACTGCTTGTAAAGCAGCTGGCACTGACCTCTTGACTACCAATTTCTTCATCTGATTCATATTTGATATTACTACTCCCCATGTACTAATGTCTGCATTAACTTGTTTTTAGCAATGTTTAGTAATAATAAACTAATCTATGTGAGTTTTTTTTCTCATGTGTCATAGCATCAGCCAGGAAGCGAACCCCCTAGTCTGGGACAACTGCTTGTAAAGCAGCTGTCGCTGACCTCTTGACTACGAATGCTTGGCTAATCTATGTGAGTTGACGTCTGTCTAACTGTGATAACATTTTTATAAAAACTGCTGGTATTAGACTGTAACCATCATAGCAAAACATGTTTATATTTTTCATCTCACTTGCATCAATTGACTAACTTGACAATTAGTTTACATTTCCTTGGCATATTTCAATACTTAACAAAAAGTACAACAATCTATTGATGTGCCATGGTATATTTAAGGCTGTTATTTATATTGACATAAGTCAGAAAAAAGAATAGAATAATTTCTACCATCAGGGTTCAGCCAGTATTCTCATTATTAAGACTAGTAGGCAATTTGATAGGATGTGACTTATATCAAATGGGGTGGCAACTTTAGCAATGCAAAATTTTTAAATATTCTATTACTAAACTTTAAAAAATGGTACTAAAAGAACTGGTAAAAGGAGTTATGTCAAGATGAAATAGATCTTCATGCAAATGGTTTTGTTAATTGTCAAAATGGAAACACTTTTATGTGATATAAACATATATCACATGATCACCATTCTTTACACTTACACAAGCTGTTTACACAGAAGCTAAACTCTCTATACAGTAGCACCACTCAGTGCAAGCCCTAGTAATCAATGGATGCAGGAAGGTTTGTGCATACAATCCCTATTTAGCTCCTATTCATCCAATATAGTAGGCACTAGGTAGGGATGTTATGTTATGCACAAATCTTCCTGCAATGATTGGTTACACTGCCTTGCACTGAGTGGAGCTACTGTATGGAGGGTTTATCCTCTGATATAAACATATTTTGTTATGATGGTTATAGGCTGATACTAGTAGTTTTTATAAAAATGTTATTACAGTTTGGCAGATTTCAACTCAAATAAATTAGTTTATTATTACTAAAACATGCTGAAACAAGTTAGTGCAAAGAATAATACATGGACAGCAGTGATACAGATATTAATCAGATAAAGAAATCATATTTAGCAGAACTATACCTGATTAACATTCTGATAACATTAATGCCTACAGACTCAAACAGTAGTAAAGATATGTGATGTTAATATAGGCACTAGATAATGTTCAATGTGACGTCATATCCAAATAACTAATTTAGTTGTAATACATACCCAACACTACTTCTGGCAACAGCTATTCCAGTATAAAGAATCTTCAGTTGGTCATTATGCTGCATAGTACTACAACGTTGAAAATTCAATGCCAAGTAAACACTATTTCATAGCATGTGTTACCACCTTTCTGACTATTAATCCTATTGCCTATGCAAAGAAAGGTAACTCATATTTGTAGACTGACAACATCTTTGAAGAATATCTATAGATATCCAGGTACTCCATTGGACAATTCAATCTTTATATCTTTTATTATTACTAAAAATAAGAATTGATCACATCTTATGTGTTTGTACGACTATCGCACCTTTCCAAAAAAGATACTTTCAGACATTGTTTGATAATATTGAGAAATCGTGCACAACCATATTTCTCAATAATATTTTTATTATTTCTTTTGTGTCTGATTTATTTCTACTATAGGGAATTCAGAATCATTTTTTAACAGTGTATGTATATATCAATAAGGTATGGAGAGATTAGGTTAGGAATAAGAAGAAGAGATCGAAAATGAAATATGTGGGTAAGATAACAAACAGATGTTGTTGACATCATTGAAAGAATTAAATAACTGAAGTGGGGTTGGGCTGGACATATTGCTAGAAGAGTTGATAATAAATGCACTCTTGAAATTTTAAACTAGATTCCAAGATAAAAGACCCAGAAAGCATTGTTAGCCGAGAGGTCATCGCAACCACCTTGCAAGCAAGTAGTTGGTTGCAGATGGTTGTGGGTTCGTGTCCTGGCCGATGCTATGACATATGAAAAAAAAGACCCAGAAAGAGACCACGTGTGAGATGGATGAATGAAATGAGAAAGTGTGCTGTGGTGACGTAAGAAGCTACAGATCAGAGAAGGTTGAATGAATTTGGGGAGACTTTCCTACTGCAGTCCATCGATAATGATCAAAAATGATGAATGAAGGATACATGAAAAAGACGAATATATATGTACACATACATTTTCATATGTTATCGTCATTATTTACAGCCACACTAAATGAATCTAACTCTATACAGAAAAAATAAAAATAACAGAATAAATAAATAAAACAACAACAAAAAAGAAATACAACATTAGAGTCAGAATTACCACACATATATTTAAAGGATAGAAATGTGATTGGATAAACACATAATTTCCATGTTTAGAGTAGAAATATGACCAGAGACGGAGAATCTCACAACTAGTATTTACATTAAGTCAAGCAATGAAAAACGGTATTAAAAAAAGTTCGAGAGAGAAAATAATGATCAATTTATTTGTGAATCAAATTAAGGTTGTCTTCATTCACTCTTCAGCCAATCAAATACAACTTCAAACACACATAAATTTTTTTGAACAAAATGTAAAAATCAATTAATTAAAAAAGGATTACAAATTATTCTCAAAATATACAATTACTACTATTATTTCAAAAATCAAATAAAAATTATATGGAGATAATCGTATAAAAATATTTGACATCATTTTCTTTATCGCGATGCTTGCAGATTTACATTATAATCCAGCAATAGAAACAAATCAATAAGACGCATTTACTTTTTGATGACTTGATATTTATTAAAATTTAAGTGCTGATTCAGCACGAAATTCCAATTGGAAATTATTTAATTTTTTCCTATGCATGTGGTCATATGTATTGGTTATATAAGATGGAGTGGCTAGTTGAAAGGAGCTTGAAAGTCTGTATTCAAATCCCCTCTAGTTAAAATATAAATTTTAAATAAATTTCACTTAGAATACTTTTATATGCGGGGTTCGAACTCAGACTTTCACACGACTCACCACTCTTAGTGCCATCTCATATTGCTGACCCATCTGATGATTGCTGGTTTAGCATGAAATACGTATATTGGTGATTATTTATCTTTTCAACATGTGTGTGATCAGGTGGGTTAGCAATATGAGATGGCACTAAGAGTGGTGGGTCGCGTGAAAGTCTGAGTTCGAACCCCGCATATATTACATATATAAATGCAGGTTTAAGCCTGTACAATGTATTGAATACTTTTAGCTTTTTTTTCTTCGTAATATTAAAGCGTAATATATTCTATAGTGTATATTTCGTTTTGAAATAATAGCTAATAATTAAAGTTATTAATATGGACACTGCAAATTATTATTTACATTACACAGATAAACAATAATTAAAATGTTTAAAGAGAATGTTTTCCCTCGTTTGGTAATCCGTTATCGCTACCATGACTTCATATTACTAATGTAGGGATTTAAGCCCCCCCCTCTCTTTATTGCTCTCTTCCTTAATTTGAACTACAGATTAATTCTTTGATGGTTTCAAAATGTTTCAACATATTTTCTTTATTTAGAAGTTAGAAAGATACATTTTAGGCCTAAGAATGAAAAGTCTGTTGTTTCTTTTAGCAAATTATGTAGACTTTATCTGTTCAAAATACAATGGATGTCTGAGGTTTTTCTTTTTTTTTTTTTAAAAAATGCTGACAAAGTGATTTAACTATTTGTAAAAATTTAAAAACGAATTGATTAACTTTCTTTTGTGGCATTTCAACTACAAGAATTCTTAATAAATTGAGTGAAAAAAAAAAAGATAATATATTAAAATGATTTCCTCTATTAATGAGTTGTTTAATAAAAACAATAATAACAATTATGATTATATGGGTATAATAGAAGTTTAAAAAGTGAGAGAATTATATTTTAAAAATGCTAAAATAGATTAGATAGTTAACTCTAAGATTAGAATAGTTTTCTGATGATCAATTTCCTCACTCACTTCCCAATCATTGAAAAGATAATTATATTTGCGATAAAACTTATATTAGCAATAAGTTTAGTTGTTAAAAAACAATATTTAATAATTAGTCTCACTACATTTACATCTAGAAAGGCTGGAGAATGGAGAAGATGAATTGAAATTAGAGAGCCCTTCATCCTGCAGTGAATCAAAAATGGTTGAAAAATGATGATGAATTAAATTTTTTTATTTGTTTTATAATACTAAGCTTGCGTTTTATACACAATTAATGAAGCTATACATAACAATTGATAAGCTAAGCACTTTTGGAAATTCTATGTATCCATATTCATAGCTCTTTTCACTAGCTTTTAGTGAATGCCACAGTAATGTATGCAAATTTATTCAATAATGTTTAAACGGCCCACTTTTTAGAGGTAGTAAAGCAGGTGTCTCTTCGGTTGATTGCTTTGGAATCATCTGTGATAAGGAACACAGCTTTAATGAAATGAACATCAATGAATAATGTGTTGAGGCTGATTGTCAATAAAAAGAATAAGAAAAATAAAAATCTTAAATTGTTATCTTGGTGTGGTATAAAGTTATAAGGAACATTGTTTTACCTTCACCAGGAAAATGTCATAATAATATATGAGCTCATTTTAGTCTTAAAATACTTCAATTGGACATAAAAAAGTGGTAGATTATGAATCAAAAAAAACTCTGGTGTGAGTAAAAAATTATGTTAATTTCAAAATAGATGGACTTGTCGAAAAAAGCAATCATATATTAGGAAAACTGAATGTAGATATAAAGAGATATGTGATAATTTAGAACAACAATATGTTATTTACCCACTACTTTGAACATGTTTTTTTTTTTTTACTTTAAAAAAATTTAAAGTAAAATTGGCTCTGAAGAAGTCTGCAGGACCATTGAAATATAGATTGTGTATGCATATAGATATAATAAAAGGTTTTTGCTAAAAAGTGTTCAAAGTAGTGATAAATTGCATTTATATAAGATATTACAGCAAAATAAAGGAAGTGGTGAATTTGGTAATATTTCTGAACAACAACATGTTGATAAATTAATGCTCAAAAAATAATATAACCAGTAGCTCTCAAAATAGAAGAGAAAATTTATATATAGAATAAAATAATAATAGTACAACCTCTTTCCTGTTTAAGTCAATTGACTGACATTCATTTAAGTTGTTAGGTCAATGTTATCTAAGCAAAAGCACTTAATATTAGATAGTTATAGAGGTTACTACAATACAAAGTCTAACATTAAGTTGACTTTTTTGTTTCCAGGTTATTTGTGAAATAAACAGGGGAACTGAAAAAAGGCTGTTATTTGTTGTAAGTAATTATTATTAAATAATACCATATATATGTGTGTGTGTTTTAAAACTCTAGTAATAATAGTTTTTCCATCTTTCAATATGAATTGAGTAAAATGTCCCATATGTTTTAGGGCAGTAGTTTGAAGAGCTAAAAGTTTTTAAATTCCAGATTCAAAAACAATAAAAAATCAACTTCACCTTTCTAAGTTTGGGGGACTAGTGTGCACAACCCATGACACTATCCTTGAATTATTATCTGAATTCAGGAGCAGTTGTGATGTGATTACTTTAATGAATAAAATCTTTATAACCAATTATTTTAATTGGTACAAAGTCTACAAATAAGTTTGATAAATTAATATGGCATATAAATTGAAAAAGTTATAAGAATTAGGTTTTATAGTTATGGAATAAAAGCAAAAAGATAGCACAAATAAAAGTCTTCATAAAAATCATAAATATGACCCCTTTTAAATAAGTTGCAAGAGTGATTAAATGGTCAGAAAAGAAGAAATTTATTGTATTTTTTACTTCCTAAATATATTGTAACAAATTTGATTATTAAGTCAAATAATTAGAAACATGAAAAACCATTTAATCAAGGAGTATTTTGAATCATTTAACTTGATTGTAAAATTTCATGATTTAATAAGCATAGATTTTAATACCAGGTGGTAAAAGGTGTGTATATATCTATGTTAATATCTTATACATAAAATTTCTAAATGTTTGTCCGTAATGCTGTCACATGATATTCAAGTTAAACATTTCTTTGTTAGAGGGCTTTTTTTTTTTTTTTTAAAAAAAAATTCCTTCTTTAACCATTAATAAACAGTAATTTTTTTTACAAAGCATTTTATGCAAAGGAAGTAATTTATTAAAGCAACCAATTAAAAAAAACTATTACAAAAATAATGGCCTTTCCATAGACTGGGGACATATCTAAATTCTAAAAAAATATGTTATTGGAATAAAACTTTTTGAAGAAAAAACCGCTCGGAAAAAAATCAGTACATGTGCTTTTAATTACAATGCAGAATTTTAATAGGCATAGCATTTAAATTAAAATGTGATTACAGTACATAAATTCATGTTTGAAATGTGATATTTAGTGAGGGAAAAAGTTTGGTTAATGTATAATTGTATAAATGAAGTCATATAATTGATATCAAACCACTGAACATCACATGATCACCATCTCTTATTACTATGGTTGGCACAGGGTGGCACTACTGTATGGAGAGTTTTGCCTTGTTTAATAATTGATATCACATAGTTCAAGACTCGACAATAATACCATGCATGATTGAAATTTGTTTAAGTAACCAATTAAAAAAAACTATTACAAAAACAAAGGCATTTCTATAGGCTGGGTATAGATGCTGGTATAAATATAAAAATTTTTTTATTTTTTTATTTTATAACTAAATAAATATTGCATTAATCTTGATAAATCTAGCATAATTTTTTTTCTTTTTATGTGTGAATTTTATAGACTATGAATTATTGCTTTATGATACTTAATTGTTTTAAAAAACTTTGTAATTCATCATCATATTCTTTTTTTATAAACAGTTTGTATACTTAAAATGAGGCTCCAACTGTATACACATGCATATATCTGGGCAAAAAGAAAAGTAATTTACCTAATTTTAAAGGAAAAAAATAGATTTCAAACTTGCTATGTGATTTTTTAAAATGAAGATAGAAATTTAATATTAACCTCCATTAATTAACTAAAATACTAGTGGATATATGCTAATAGATAGATAAGCTCAATTTAAGCAAAAAAAGAGGGCGCAAGTGGTAGCTTCCTGTTATTTATTTTTTAAACAAATCCCAACTTACAAATAATGAAACAAGGTAACTTTTCTGCAGTGCTTTATAAATTATTTTAAACAATATTCAGCATAAAATATGTATATTGGAGATCATTTATTTTTTTCACATGTATGTGGTCATGTGTATCAATTGTATAAGATACATTGGATAGATGTAGGGAGCTTGAAAGTTCGAGTTCAAGTCCTTTATAATTACATTAAACTTTGTATAGACAATATACATATATTTATTTATTATAATTTATCTATATAAATATGTTAAAATTGTTAGATCGGAAGTCGAACTCCGATAATACGCTATTACTTTAAATATGTTAAATGAATTTACCTGATTTTAAAAGGGGGGGGGGGATCTCGAATTTCTATGTAGAGTTTTAAATATAAAATTAGAATTTAATATTAACTACCATTAATTAATTAAAATCATTATCATTATCATTTTTAACCATTATTAATCCACTGCAGGATAAAATCTCTCCAAATTTAATCCAGTTTTTCCAATCTCTAAGCTCTCTTCTCCACATCATCCCAGCACACTTCCTTATTTTTTCCATCCATTCATCTCGTGTGTGGCCTTTCTCTAGGTGTTTTACAATCTTTTGGAATCTAGTTTGAGATTTCAACTGTTCATCTGTTATCATCTATTCTAGCAATATATCCAATCCAATTTTATTTCAGTCTCTTAATTATTTTAATGATGTCACTAACACCTGTTTGTTTTTTCACCACGGTATTTTGTTTTCAATTTTTTCTTGTTACTCCTAACAGACATTTCTCCATACTTCATTAATTCGTCTGAAGTTACTGTATTACTGTTCTATTAAGTGAGACTATGTCAATATCCTGGATCAATATCATGATGAACCAATGCTTTAACCACTGAAGAAATGTTTATAGAATCAAATGGTTTTTTTTATAATCTATAAAACCAAAGCACAATGTCAGCTCATATTCATTAGTCCTGTCTATAACTTCCCTCAATATTTGGATAAGATCCACTGTACTAAAATCACGTTTAGATGCAGCTTTTTCTTTTGGTTGATTAAAATCCAAAGTTCATTGTAGATGAGTTGGTAATATTTTTGTAAAGAACTGATAAAAGATTGATATGTCTGTAATTTCTATTATCTTCTTTATCACCTTTTAAAAATATTAATACTAATACTGCATTCCTCCAATTATCTGCTTTTATGATTTAGACATTTGTTATTTAACATTATCAAAAAAAATTTCTATTTATTCAACTGTTTTTTAAGACATCGATTATAGTTCCATCATTACATGGAGCTTTTTTCTTCTTCATAGATTAAAGTGCAGATCTCACTTCATTTAAAATCCTGGGAAATTCAGAAGACAAAATAGTGTTTTCATGAAGGTTTATGGTGATGGTGTTCTAGTTGTATTTTTATATTGAACTGTTTCCATTATCTATGTCTTGAGAAAAATTTAACTTTATTTAAATATTTCAAATACATTCAACTGTTAGTAATAGCACATAAAATAGGTTAGTATATGCACAACGTTTCGAGAGGTATTACTCTCCCCTCTTCTTCAGGTGCTACTGGCCTTCCCAGTGACAGTACTAGCATGGGATTCGAACCTGGACCCTTAGATTCTTGAATATTGAATTTTAAGTTAACACTCTAACCAACTGTGGCCTGACCATGGCAGTACTTGCATGGAATTCAAACCCGAATCCTTAGATTCTTGAGTATTGAATTCTGAAGTAATGCTCTAATCTTTACTTTAAAATTCAATACCCAAGAATCTAAGGGTTCAGATTTGAATCCCCTACTAGTAATGTCACTAGTCAGGCCAGCAACACTTGAAGAAGAGGTGAGAATAATACCTCTCAAAATGTTGTGCATGTACTAACCTGTTTGATATGCTATTACTAACAGTTGAATGTGTTTGAAATATTTAAATAAAGTTAAGATTTTAAATACAGGCATTATTCATATACCTGGAACTTAATTGTAAATATAGAGGATTTGAACACAGACTTTCAAGCACCCTTCAACTATCCACACTATCTCGTACTACTGATACACATGACTACACACATGTAGAAAAGATAAATAATCACCAATATATATATTTTGTGCCGTATCAGCACTCATCAGTTGGTCTAGATTATCATCTCCCACACATATATGTAATCAGAACTGTTTATATTAAGATAGCAAATTTTCATACTTTAATGGAAAGGCTTCAATCTACTCCAGCATCCAACTCTTCAGCCATCCATTCTATTGAAAATCTGATGATGGAAAACCCAAATCCCATGCTGATGCCAATATTATTGCCATGCCCATGTTGACTTCACGTCACTCTGACCCCTCATGTATAGGACCTTATACATTTAAATACATAGAAGAGTGATGGGAAAATTTTTCTAAAGACATTTAATATGCATATTAGATTATGGAAATAGTCCAATATAAAAATACAACTAGAAGACAAAATAGTTTTAGGAGAGACATTTTCTTGTTCTTCATTGCTATATAATTCTCGACTCTTCTACACATTTTATGATGCAATTAATTAAAATACTAACGAATATATGCTAATAAAAAGATAGCTCAATATAAGCTATAAATTAATAACAAAAAAAGTGCAAATGTTAATCTCGTATTATTTATCTTTTTCAAAATGTTGATTCACTATTATTAATAAAGAATATTAAAATGTGCATATATATTTAAGGCTATGACCTTAATAGTATGCACCTTGAGTGTTTGCCTATCTATCTATCTATCTATCTATCTATCTATCTATCTATCTATCTATCTATCTATCTATCTATCTATCTATCTATCTATCTATCTATCTATCTATCTATCTATCTATCTATCTATCTATCTATCTATCTATCTATCTATCTATCTATCTATCTATCTATCTATCTATCTATCTATCTATCTATCTATCTACCTACCTACCTACCTACCTACCTACCTACCTACCTACCTACCTACCTACCTACCTACCTACCTACCTACCTACCTATCTATCTATCTATCTATCTATCTATCTATCTATCTATCTATCTATCTATCTATCTATCTATCTATCTATCTATCTATCTATCTATCTATCTATCTATCTATCTATCTATCTATCCAATTTATCTATCTAATACTTACTTGACTGTCTGCCAGTCTGTCTATATAACTACCTACCTACTTACCTGACTGTCTATCTGTCTGTCTGTCTATCTATCTATCTACCTACGTAGCTATCTATCTACGTATATATCTACTTATCTACCTATCTATCTGCCTGTTTTCTGTCTATCTATCCATCCACCCACCCATCTATCCATTAATATAATTTTTAAAAAATCTGCAGAATATATATCCAAGAATATAAAATGCATAAATAATTTTACATAAATTTATTGCACTAATATACTAGGTCTAAAATCAATATTCTAGTATAGCATAAATGGAAAATTACACCTGATTATAATATAGCTACAAGTAAGTTTTAGATATTAATTTATTGCCTAAATAAAAAAAAACAATAAATTTAATTATGATCTCAGATGTCCATTTCAATTACGGGTATAAATGTTATATTGACCTACATACGTACATATATAACCACACATATAAATAAAATATTTTTCATTACTTTATTATTAATTTTTGTTTAAGCTGTCGATTAAAATTATTATTTTTGAATATATAATTATTTTGCATTTATGTATTTACATAAATAAATTTAATACTCACTACTATTAAAAGTTTAGATTTGAATTTATCTAATATGAATTAATTTTTTTCTAAACCTAAATTAAAGAATAATCTTTTTTCTACAATCATACATAAATAATGTAATATAAACTTTAAAAGAACTCAATGTACAATAAGTCTGTTTAATTTCTGTTTTCTTTTTAAGACTGCGGATTAGAAATGCTTTTAGACTATAAATTATAAATGGATGCTTTGACGTACTGGAATAAATGTGAAGCTGGTTCTTGAAATTTAGATTTTTAATACTATGTATTCGAGTTAGTTTGGTCAGCTAGTGTAGCATTTAAATTAAAAAATTAATCAAAGTTACTTTCTTCCACGGGAAAATTTATTTGACATTGTAATTAATATGCTAAAAACAATATACACAATCTCTGTCAATAGTAGATTTTATTCATCTAGATATGTATAAGTACTGTGGTTATTAAAGAACCAAAGACATCAAAAAGCATGGATGCTGAACTGAGTTCAGATCTATACGACTATAAAAGCTGATATTCAACGTTTTATAGCTAGCTAATAAAGTAAAAGGTGGTTGCTGGAGGGTTGCATTAGATTCTAAGATCTAGGTGCAGTGTTTCTTCTAGGCTCCTCAGCTAGAGATGAGTAGGCACTAGATAGGGATTTTATGCACAAACTTTCTTGCATCCATTGATTACTCGGGCTTGCACTGAGTGGTGCTACTGTATGGAGAGTTTAGTCTCTGTGTAAACAGCTTGGGTAAGCGATCACGTGATGTTTATTGGTTTAATATGTATAAGTACATAGACCAGCTTTGTATATAGTTATCTTATAACAAACGATTCGGCTAGCAGATATAGAAAAATTTGTACAGCTTTTATCTACATGGCTTCAAATTTTATGGAAGTTATGTAATGACTGGTCATTAAAGTTTCTAGCAATTAATGGAGGATTTGACAAACACTACAAAAGTATTATTTATTAATACGCATCTTTTGGTAGTCACAAACTTTAGCTAGCAGAGAATTCTAGGAACTGCTCTATAATTTATACTGAAAAATATGAATTAATATGTTTTTAGTATTTGTAGTAACTGATAGAATGTTTCACACAGGTAAACAAGAGCATAAAAAATAAACATTTTTTTTCTAATTATTAAAAAAATATGATAATCTTATAATACAATTTTTTTTTTACACTTATCAAAACAAATTTACTAATTTCAACAGCATATAAATATTTGCTATTAAACGATCAAACATCACTTGATCACCATTCTTTGGGCTTATACAATATGTTTTTCGCAGAGAGAAAACTCTCCATACAGTAACACTACTCAGTGCAAACCATGAATGCAGGAAGGTTTGTGCATAAAATCCCTATCTAGTGCCTACTGATCCAATATCCCCAGACTAGTTTCTGGCTTGTGGCCTTCATCAGTGAGCAGCCTTGGATCTGAGAACAATGCATCTAGATCTTAGGGAATGCAAGCCTCCAGCAGCTACCTTTTACTTTTTTTTAGCTAACTACAAAGCTTTTGAGTCCAAAATAAAAACACAATAATGTTTTCAAGCTAAGATCATCCATTTGTATAGTTGTATAGATCTGAATTCAGTTCAGCATCCATACTTTTTGATGTCTATGGTTCTTTAATAAGCATAGTCACCTATTGGGCAGGATTGGCATTAAACCATCAAACATCACATGATCATTCTTTAGGCTTACACAATCTGTTTTTCACAGAGGCAAAACTCTCCAAACAGTAGAGCCATTCAGTGCAAACCAGAGTAATCAATGGATGCAGGAAGGTTTGTGCATAAAATACCTATCTAGTGCCTAATCACCCTAAAAAAGTAAAAGGTGGCTATTTTCACAGAAAAATGTAAACTTACAAACATAAAACTAATTCTATTTCATTTTATTATTATTTTGCATTTAAGTTTTTTTTATATTAGGATGGTTACACATACACAGAATAAGAGAAAAATTGACACAAAGTCACACATTTCAAAAGAAATGGACCGTCACATTGTTTTATTTTTATAGAACCAAATAGAAAATCAATGTGTATGATATATCTGAAGAGTTTTTCAGGTAATAAAGAACTCAATATTAAGAGGCACTATTTCATTGGTTCTCAACCTTCCTAATGCTGTGACCCCTTAATACAGTTCATTATATTGTGGTGACCCCCCCCAATCTATGAATCAAAAATGTTTTCCAATGGTATAGGTGAACCCTGTGAAAGGGTTGTTCAACCCTCAAAGGGGTCACAACCCACAGGTCGAGAACTGCTGCACTATTTATTAAAACATTCTAGTTACAACAAATATGTTAGGAAAGAAAAAAAATATTAAAATAGAAAACTTGAAAAGAAGCTCCATCAAGTAGCTTATATATTTCATAAAAAGTATAACCAAAAAAACACAGAAAATTTAAAATCATTTCTGAAAGGGAGTTTATAAAAGATTGCATCCTAAATGATACAGAATTAAACCATTAAACATCACATGATCACCATTTCTTATGCTTGCTCATAACTGTTATTAAAACAGACAAAACTCTCCATTAAAATAGTTTATATATCTAGCTTATTGCATTGATAGTACATTAAGAAGAAAATAGGGTCAAGAAATATATACTAATGAAACAACAAAACTTTATTAACAGTCGTTAACATTAAAAAATATATACTTACACTATTGACAATAAAAAAAAAAGCAATAATTGAACAAAATATAATAAATATGAAAAATATAAATAGATGAGTTGGTAATGAATTGATAATCAAGTCTCTTCTATCAGTATTTTGTTTATTTTATATGAAATGATAATCTAGAAATTCTTTAGTAAAAATATTTAGTTGTAATGAACTTTCAACAAGAAAATAAAATAAAGCGCTGTAGATTATGGCTAGAAATATATTTAGCATCATTCATTTTCCTGCATATATTATAAGACAATTAATATTGATATATTGGTAGTAATAATGCACATCATATTCAAACGAAATTGAGATTACAATTATCTTTTATTTAAATAGGTACTAATACACAGCACTATTCTATTATCTAAACATGATATGTATTTCTTCGGGATAATAATTATTTCTATTTTAACTTAATACACTGTGCAGGCTTACACCCACTTGCACATATATATGTAATATATAAGGGATTCGAACTCAGACTTTCACATGACCCTCAACTCTCCATGCCATCTCATATGGCTGATCCACCTCATCACACACATATTGAAAAGGTAAATAATCACCAATATCTGTATGTCATGCTAAACCAGCACTCATCAGTTGGTCCAGATTACCATCTCCACACATAAATCAGTGCTCAGCTTTATATTAAGATAGCCAATCTTCATACTTTAATGGACAGGCTTCAAACCACTCCAACCCACAACTCTTCAGCCGTCCATTTCATTGAAAATCTGATGATGGAACATTCAAAGCCCATGTTAGGGCCAAGGTTTTTATTTTAATTTTTTACAAGATCTAATTATTTTCTGTTTTTCCTGCATATTGCTTTTCATGTGCAGAAACGTAGTTATTCTCATAATATTAAGCTTCTGCTTTCTGATTAGAATTTAAAAAGGTCACGCAATGAAAAATATCTTTAATCTAAAACCTTCATAATTTCATGGATAAAATATTTATTTTGTTCTTAAAAAATACTGATGAATATTTCTTTTTGATATATATATGTCCATATTGGTATTCAACAAAATACTAAAAAAAAGCTTTTAATATTTTCTATGGAACATTCCTTATTAGGTATATGTATAATATTTAAATACAAGTACATTGTCTTTCAAGCTTTCTAAAAACTATCCACTCCATCTTGTACAACCGATACACATGGCCACATACTTATGAAAAAGATAAATGATCTCCAATATATTATTTCACGCTGAACCAGCAGCACTCATCAGTTGGTCCAGATCATCATTTCCCACACACATATATATAATCACTGCTCAGTTTATATTAAAATAGCAAATTTTTATACTTTAATGGGCAGGCTTCAATCTTTTATACTTTCTTGAACTATAAATAAAAATGTTTCTGAAAATATATATGTATTATAATTTATATTAAAAGCATACATATATTACTACAAATTTGTGTTTGTTAATTAAAAGCATACTTTAATTTGTGGTTTCAAAATATTACAGAATTAATCATTTTTTAAAGACTAGACTCCCCTCCTCCCCAATATAAATAACAAATGTAAAAATAATTTAGTTTACTTATTCAATAATCATAATAGTATATACAAGCTGCTTTAAAACGCTGGTTGAAGAAGCTGTTAATAGCAAACAATCAAAATGAGTTAAACCACGCTAAGCGCTTTCGACGTCTTATCCCTTATAATCATAGCCAAAATAGTAATAATTGTGATATTATGCGGAAACTAAGGCCATTGACAATAATAGAGCCACTCATCATAAGTAGCATACAGGAGAGCGCAAAAGAACAATGACAACATTTCAATATTCCTCGAACATGAGAAGCAGGCCGGTTATAGGTTCGAACCCTCCAACTTCAAAATTGTGTGCACTGAAACTAACAACTCTAAAAGGAAGATCAACGACAATAACGCAATTAATAGACGCGACACTTGCTTCGCTATCTCCAGAAAATGGACATGCTGATTAATTTGCATATACATTTGCATACATTACCATTTAATAAAATCAGAAAAATTTTGGCTATGACTATGAGGAATAACATCTCGAAAGCGCTTAGCCTGGATTAACTCATTTTGATTGTTTGCTATTAACATCTTCTTCAACCAGCATTTCAAAGCGCTTGTATATACTATAACAAATGTATAAATGAAATAAGTTATTCAATTTGTAAAAAGTGCTAACAGAAAAATAAAAAAAATAATTTATATGTTATAAGATGTTATGCTAGAAATTACATATAAAAAAATAAAACAATCGAAACTAGTCAAGCATTGTTAGCTGAGAGGTCAGCGCAGCAGCCTTGCAAGCAAGCAGTTGGTTGTTGCGGGTTCGCCTCCAGCCGATGCTTTGACATATGAAAAAAAAAACAATCGAAACTATACGATTATTTCTAGATAACTTCTTTGCATTCTTAAAGTGCACCATTTTTTTTTAATTTAAATTTTTTAAAAGGGTAAAATTTTTGTTCGGTCTTCACAAAATTATTTATTATTAAAACTCGATCAGCTTAACTGATTGTGAGACAGAAAAAAATCCTTTTTGTTGTTTTTTATATTTTCAGACATCTTGCAAAGCATTAACTGATGAGGAGAAAAGTTTCACCATCTTCACATTACTTCTAGCTGAGAATATTTTCTTTTTCTTAATCTTTCTCCTCTGATCTGCAAACACAATAATAACGACAGTACTAATCCACAGTTCATTTTACTTTAGAACATATTATTATTTTATTAATAAAATGAATACATTTATACATTAATACACATTTTTTGATTTCTCAAATAAAATATTAATATAATTTTCCATTGCATTTTTATTTTTTAAATTATTTTAGATTTGCGCGTGTATATATATATGCAAAACCATAAAACAATACAGTACTAGATAAATTCAAAATTTTTACCAAAATCCTTACACAACCATGGTTTCATCTACTACAAATAGACCTTCTCAAGTGAAAATCAACCTAAAGGAAAACATATATATATATACAAACAAACAAACCTTCCCATAATACATATCAAAAGATAAATCATCTCCTTAATATCCAAAGTAATTTGTCCTCAACTAGGATTGATCAGCCTCAGAGTCAAGGATTATCATCTCAACACTCTCCTATATAATAACTCATTCTTTTAATAAAACAAATCTTCAAACATTGATCAAACAAGTATTCTATGACCTGAAAGTTCGAATTCATGAATATATAAAGCCTGAGTTAAGAGTACCAATGTTTAACTCTACTTAATATAAACCTTAACCCTGTTCCTTAAGGCTAAGGATTATACTCTGGCCTACTATGAGTGCAAATTCACCACAACTACATGGAATATTATATACAATACCAGGAATCAGACCTACTTTCACATAGACTGCTCTACAACCATTAAGTAATGAATTCAAATCAGAACGTGCTTTCCATCCGAGTGCAACCTTCTTTCCACCTAACAAATGACTATTCCTATAAACCAAATTATATATATTGATGCTTTAAATGGTAAAGACATATAATCATCATCATTAACCAACAAAATTCTTATCATCCAAATCACGACTATAAACATTATTAATAAATACCACTTTTTTAATAAAATCATGACTATAACCTAATTCTACATATTCAGCAGCAAATTGACTTTTTTGAATATCAGCATCATTATTAAAATTATTAAGCCTTCTATTCCGACAACAAAAATTCAACAAAGACATTTTTTTATGTATAAAAGGCTGATAACTATCAGGCCTAATCATATTTCTCAAATTTTTAGGTTTTATAAAATGACTACAAAACAAAACATCATTAACCTTCTCAACATTTAAATCTAAAAACTTTAATTTTACAAAATCAAAACCACCCCCCTCAATTGTAAACTTAATATTAGAATCAAAACCATTCAATCCACATAAAAACTCTTCTAATTTCTCTTTCTGAATAACAAACAAACAATCATCAACATACCTAACAAATAATTTAATTGAACCTGAAAACATATTAATAATACTACACTCCAAATAATCAATATAGACAGCACACATCAATGGAGAAATGACATAACCAATAACCCAACCTTCTCTAATCTTATAAAACACATCATTAGACATAAAATACATTGAATCCTCTAACAGCAAAAGCAAATCATGAAAAACCTTAATCTTATCTGCAGAAAAACATTCTAATTTTTTTAAAATTGAAAGAAAAACATCAATACTTTTTAATCTATTAACCGATTGGTACATATTTTCAATGTCTAAACTACCAAAAACACAATCATCATCCAAAACAAAACCATTTATTTTCTTAAAAGCTTCAAAGGAAGAAGAAACACAAAATTGACCCAGATTTATGTAATCCTTAAAATATCTTATAATAAATTTTGAAATTTTATCAACAGTTCCTCCTGTAAAATCAAAAATACATCTCAAAGGAAAATTATCTTTATGAGACTTCAAATTATATATATATATATATATATATATATATATATATATATATATATATATATATATATATATATATATATATATAAACATTTAAATACAAGTATATTGTTTATACTAAATGTAATTTAATTAGAATAGATTTGAACTCAGATTTTCAAGTTCCTTATAACTATCCATTCCATGATATACGACTAATACACCTGACCACATACATATGAAAAAGATAAATGATCTCCAATATATGTAATTTGTCCTGAACTAGGATTCATCAGTAGGTCTGGATTATCATCTCCAACACACACCTATATAATAAGTGCTCAATTTATATTAATGTAGCAAATCTTCAAACTTTAATGGACAGGTTTGTATGACTGAAGAGTTGGAAGGCAAAGAAGATTGAAGCCTGTACATTAAAGTATGAATATTTGTTATCTTAATATAAACTAAGCACTGATTAAATATATGTGTGGGAGATGATAATCTGGACCAACTGATGAGTGCAGATTCAGCACAATATATATATATATATATATATTGGAAATCATTTATCTCTTTCACATGCCGGCTCTATTGGTTGCATAAGATGGAATGGTGCTTGAAAGTCTGAGTTCAAATTCCTTCTAATTTATATATATATATATATATATATATATATAAATTAGATATATATATATATATATATATATATATATATATATATATATAAGTTCATTGAAAGTAATCAACATGTAAACAATACAAATATCAATACAATGAAAAATCTCAATCTTTTGTCAAGGTAAAAGTGGAAATGTGTTTATAGAGATACTAAAGATTACAACTTGACCACAAAGAGTGAAATTATTGATATAAAGTAGTTTAAATAAAGCTTATTAAACTGATAAATATAACCTGTTCCGAAAGCAAACTAATAAGTAGTCAAAACTGTACTCCAATAATGTATTACTTGAATAATAAAACTAATAATGTTCAAGGTATTGATGAATTTACATTTGTAAACCTATCTAGCCTTGACCATTAGCTTTATTATATATATATAATGTTGAAATCCAAGTATGGTATATATACTTAAGCTAGATGAGACTAAAAGGGATTTGAACCCAGAAATTCAAGCTCCCTGCAGTCATCTAATCTATCCATTATAACTGATACACATGACCACATATAAGTAAAAAAGATAAATTATCTCCACTATTTCATGCTGAACCAGCACTCATCAATTGATCTAAATCATCATCTCCCACACACACATATATATAATCAGTGCCTGGTTTATATTAAGATTGAAAATCTACAAACTTTAATGGCAGTCTTCAATTCTCTCAACTTTCTAATTTTTTAGCCATCTATATCATTGAAAATCTGAATGTTTAAAGTCCTAATTAATGCATTATTATTGTCATACCCACGGTGACCTTAAGGCAATCCGAGTCCTCAAATGTAGGACCTTGATATGTCTGTTGACTTAAATACACAGAAGAGGGATGGGCAGAATATGGGCATATTGAAATACAAATATAGTATATATGCTTAAGATAAATATAATTAAAGGAGGATTTGAACCCAGACTTTACACATGACTACATACATGTAAAAAGATAAATAATCTCCAATGTATATATTTCATGCTGAACCAGCACCTATCAATTGGTCCAAATCATCATCTCCCACACACACATATAATCAGTGCCTGGTTTAAATTAAGATAGCAAATATACAAACTTTAATGGACAGGTGTCAATCCTCTCCATTCTCCAACTCTTTAACCATCCCTATCATTAAAAATCTGAATGCTCAAAGTCCTAGTTGATCTTAAGGTAATCTGACCCCTCATATGTAGAACCTTGATATGTCAACAGGATAGGCAGAAACCAGGATATATGATATTGAAACACAAGTATAGTATACATACTTAAGCTAAATATAATTAAAGGCAAATTTGAACACAGACTGTCAAGCTCTTCTCAGACATCTACTCTATTCAATAACCAATATATATATATATACATGCCCACATACATGTAGAAAAGCTAAATGATTGCGAAATATACGTATTTTGTGTTGAACCTGCAGTCATCAGTTGGTCCAGATCATCATCTCCCATATATTTTACTTGGTTTAATATTAAAATAGCAAATCTGCATATTTTATTGGACATAACTTCAAGCCTCTCCGCTCTCCAATTCTTTAGTCGTCCATGCCACATATATATATATATATATATATATATATATATATATATATATATATATATATATATATATATATATATATATATATATATAATGATTATAAGTTATAAATATATTGGTTTGAGATGTGCATGTATTTTATATCTGTTCAAACGCTCACATTTAGTTTTAAGGAAAAATATGAGAAGAGTTTAAAATGCTGTAAAAGATAGTTTAATTGTGCAAGAAAAAAATATAAATACATATAAAGTTTTGAAGATGTTGACGTAGATTGGCTATTTTGGGAAAAACCAATGCTCATAACATTCCTTAAGACTCCCCTTCATAGTTTTAATTTTGGAGAAAAATCTAAAATACAATTTATATGTAAGCTATTAAAAACAATGAATTTGCATACATATATTTATAAAAGTGTCAGGGTGTACAAACAACTAGTGTGTTTTTTTTTAATTATGTTAAAACTATGATTTTTCCACATACCCCTTAATCCTGAACTAATTTCTTAAATAATAGATTTTAAAATATCCTAATGAAAGAAAACTAATGCAGTAAATTTCTGTCTTAAAGCTTCTGACTACTACAACTCCAAGAAACTAATAATCTTTCTGTTCTGACTAAGAAACCAAAAATTAAAAAAAAGGAAAAACAATTTTTTCAAGCAATTAGAAATAAATATATAGGTAGTCCTCTACTTTGCACCTAATTGGTTTTTGAAACGTATTTGAAAGTTAAAATGTTTAAATGCAGAGCAATGTAAAAAAAGAAAACATCAAAATGTTTTTTTTTTTTTTAAATACATGTATATTTTTCTAAGGTTTATGATGATGGTGTTCTAATTGTATTTATATGTTTGATTATTTCCATCATCTAATATTAAGTATTAAATGTCTTTAGAAAAATTAAACTTTATTTAAATTTTCCAGTTACATTCAATTGTTAGTAATAGCACACAGATTATGCACAATAGTCAAAATAAGAGTCATAGATCAATTCATAGATCACATGACCCTATCTCTTAAGCTTGTAAATTATAAACAGTGAGGATTTCCAATTCCTCTACAAGCTTTATGATAAATGCATAGCCAGAGCCAACACTTAAAATATCTCTGTTAGGAACCCCTCCCCAAACCCCTGACCATGTTTTTGTGCTTTGGCACTCCTCAGAGAGATGTCAGGGCAGGACTAGTCTGAACCTGCCCTAACACCTCTCTGAGGAGTGCCAAAGCACAAAACCATGGTCAGGGGTTTGGGAGGGGTTCCTGACAGATATTTTAAGTGCTGGCTCTGGTTATGCATTTATCATAAAGCTTGTAGAGGAATTGGCAATCCTCACTGTTTATTATGCACAATGTTTTGAGAGGTATAATTCTCCCCTCTTCTTCAGGTGTTGCTGGCATGATGAGTGGCAGTTGTATCATGGGAATCGAACCTGGACCCTAAGATTTTTGAGTATTGAATTTTAAGGTAACACTTTGGCAGTATGGCTCAGTGGTTAGAGTGGTACATTAAAATTCAATACTCAAGAACCTAAGTGTCCAGATTCGATTTCCATGCTAATAGTGTCACTGGTCAGGCTAGCAACACCCGAAGAAAAGGGGAGAATAGTACTTCTCAAAACGTTGTGCATATATTAACCTATGTATTATTATTAACAGTTGAATGTATTTGGGATATTTAAATAAAGTTAAATTTTTCTAAAGACATTCGATACTCATTATAGATGATGGAAATAGTCCAACATACAAATACGTGTATATATATATATATTTGCTAAATATTATGTTTCTATTTTTAGAAAAAAAATCAAAGAATTCTTAATATATAATACATTTCTATTCTTTGAAAATATTTTTTAACTAATTTTTTTTAATTTTAATTGAGAAAAAATGAGGCTAAATACAGTATATAAACATGCATGACACAATCATATATGTATAAGATCTAGACAAATAATATTTAAAAAGTTTAAAAGTATAATGAAGATTAACTTGTCAGGGTATTAATTTGAAAATATTCCTTAATTTCGTTCCAGTTTTGACGATTAAACATATAGTCGATCGATTTAAGCAAAAGATTCCCCATTTGCCTCAATTTTATGAAGATTATGAGACCTCGATTTCTTTTTGTCCATATCAACACTGCCGTTTTTTCATTTTTCATTCATGTTTATATTTTTTTCACCAAAACAGAAATTGTTACATTTTCATTTACCATTGTTAAACTCCCTCCACTCACAACTTTGACGCCATCCATTTCTGATAAATACAACAATAATTATTACTAATCATTTTCAAAACTAGAGATTATATCAAGCAAAGATATAAACTTTAAACCCCAGTTAAAGATTAATATATCTGATTTTTTTTTAAAATTTACACACTCACGGAGTTATTCACCATTCACTTTCCCCATGTGTAATATCTTTATAGATATAATAAACACCTCCATACTTCCCCAATGTTTTTAAATTCATATAAATAAAGATATAAAAAAAGACAAATGACCACCAAGATGCATTTCGTGCTGAACCAGTACTCATCAGTTGGCCCAGATCACTATCTTTCATATATATCTCTATTATATGAAGAGTATTTATCTAGAGTAAATTATCACTTTGATCTGGGCCAACTGATGAGTGCTGGTTCAGCACGAAATGCATCTTGGAGATCATTTGTCTTTTATTGTATCTTTATTTATATGAATTTAAAAAAGAATGGGGAAGTATGGAGGTGTTTATTATATCAAGAAAACAGAAATGTATATAAAGTGATACCTTCTAACATAAACTGAGAAAAGACAACTTATCAACACGAGCTAACTCAAAACATTCATGCTCAAGACTGAACTTGCGATGTGAAAATGGATGTGATTAATGTCAGAGAGATGGGGAGGGACTAGTGAATAATAGTCCATGAGAATAGAAGAATCATTACATAAAAGTAAGCACACTTTGTCATATATATATCGATAAAAATCGAAAGTACAAAATGTGTAAAAAATAATAAATTATCTAAAAGAAGAATGTAGGAAAGTAGAAACCATCTGAAAAATAGCTAGAATTAAGTATGATTAGTGAATACATATTTCTGCTTGACTACTTTACATATTTTAATTTCAATATATATGCACAAGCTACACTTTAACGTGATGTTTCTTCATTTATTTTTAGAATTACTTTGTTGATAAGGAAAATATATTATTATTCTAAAGAAGAGAATAATGACAATTCCATTGATTGTAGCAACTTTAGTAAGATTGTTTCTTAATTATCTCAATTATAGATATAAAATTTGGACATTGAAAAATAAAGATAGGAAAAATAGAATATTAATTTAAATAACATCTTTTCTGATCACTGATTAGGAAGTTACAAGTTCTTATGCAATCTAACCTAATAGCATAAACAGTTTTTTTGCAAAGAAAAAAATGGTGGGGGGGGGGGGGGGGGGTTGAAAGAGGTATTTTTTGGGTGGGGCTTGGTTAAATTTATTATAAAGTTGTAGAGGGATTGAACCTCTTTATTTTTAAACAAAAAAGAGAGAGAGGGAGGGGGATGAATTGATTATGACTTTTATTTTGATATTTATAGTTATTGGATGTATTTGGGTGAAATATTGATTGAAAATCAAGTACCACTTCTGTCAGTTTCAGAACTCTAGTAAAGTTTTTACTTGAATAATTGAGATCAGTATTTTCCAGAATGCCAGTAATTAGATTATTTCAGACTGGATTTATTGAAACATGTGCAAACTAAAAAAAGTAATGTTTTAATACCACTTTATAAAAATGCCTTTTTTCTTCACTTTTAGACTCTAGTCTAAGATATCCAGGGTTCAAATGATCTGCAATTTTCTTTATTTTTCCATATCATTTTTACTAAGCAAATTGAATAACAAGTCATCTAGGAACTTATAAAATGAGTAGTACTTGGCTACAATCACAATCACTATGGAACAATTGGTAAAAAAACACAAAAGAATTAAAAAGATCTCCAGGTTCGGTCAAATTAGAAATATTTATTTCTCCACTGGAGTTTAGGTTATCCTCTGCAGAAGATGCATAACCTGTTTCTTCAGCTTCATTTGAAGTTGTTAGATTTTAATTTGTCCATTAGCTTATAATGATTCTCATCATTCTGTTTGGAACTTCAACTTCCTGGTTCTCCATCCAAGCTTCTTGAAAAGGGATCTGCCAAATTAGGGTGTACAATCACTGTCAGCAGATTACCACTGAGCATGTCCATGATTTAGGGAATAGTGCTTCCTACTAAAGAATTTGTTTGAGTATGTGGTTCAGTGCACTATATATTTTTTTCGGATAGATTCAAAACAAGTGAAGCAGATGCATGTGTCAAAAGCAAATTGTGTTATTATTATCTATATTATTGGTCTGTTCAAATAATATTCTCTTTTAGACCACTGTCCAGAAGGATACATTGTTTTGAAAAATAAATGTAATCATATAATAAGTATTTGCCCTAAACTATTTTGTGTAAGCTGTAATATGAAAACTATTTCTACACACCAATGTCCAAAACCGAAAACCAATTCAGAATTAACCTGCATTAGTGAACTTAAATTTTTTTGAACAGACCAATAATATAGACACAACTTGCTTTCAATACATGCACTGCTTAATCTGTGCACTGATCACATCCAGTTTTCTAGTAGGAAGAACTACTCCAGAAATTATGGCACTCTGTGGTAGTCTGTTGATAGTAAACAATTGTACACCCTTATGCAAGCAAAAATCTGGCAGACCCCTTTGTAAAAAGCATGGGTGGAATACCCAGGACGGTAAACTTTCAGATAATGATGATGAGAATCATTATAACCTAATGGACATCTTTAAATAAAGTTAAAGAATCAAACCCTACATCTTCTACAGAGGATGACTGCTAATAACAAGGAGCTGTAACTGTCACATATAATTTATCACTTATTCCATTGATGCATTAGTTCTAGTACCTTGATAAAATTTATTAACATTGCACAAAAGAGCTCCTAGCTAACAGCCATTAATATTTTGTTTGTTCTAATGCATCACAATTTTATAATGTTTGGTTTCAGGTTTACTAAAATGAAATATAGAATAGGCAGTGGTAATTTGAGAGCTTAAACAATGTGATGTGATGTGATGTATCATGGCTTCTCCTTAAACGAAGTCAAGAATATCTCAGCAATTATGCCCAGATAAACCTTTTAGCCACTTTATTTTTCATACAGTAGTGCCACCCTGTGCCAACCAGAGTAATCAATGGATTCCAGAAGGCTTGTGCATAAAATCCCTATCTAGTGCCTACTCATCCAATATCCCCAGACTAGTTTCTGACTTGTGGCCTTCGTCAATGAGGAGCCTTAGATCTGAGAGCACTGTACCTAGACCTTAGATTGGCTCCTCACTGATGAAGGCCACAAGCCAGAAACTAGTCTGGGGATATTGGATGTGTAGGCACTAGACAGGGATTTTATGCACAAGACTTCTGGTATCCATTGATTATTCTGGTTGGCACAGGGTGGCACTACTGTATGGAGAGTTTTGCCTTGTTTAATAACAATTTTATGGTAGTATGAGATAGTGATCATGTGATGTTTAGTAATTTGAGAGCTTTAAAGTCTGTTGACATGAATTTTCAATTGGTTGAGTAACATGCAATTTTTCAACCATCCCTGATATGTCTGCATGAGCCAATGGTATATAGCAGTTGATTAAATGATTCCATTTGATTATCAAAGTAATAGAGGTTCCACCATTTATTTTAGATCTTTTAATACCCTGTCTAAAAGGACAAATGTAACTATTGATAGGGAAGCCCATTTAACTCATTCAAAATTCTTTACATTGATGTGCATATGCTAATTATAATCTTGAATTACAAAGAAAGAGTCTAAATATTGGGTTTGTCTACATTCTCTTTATCCCTACTAATTTTAATCTTAAATACCAAATTTACAAGTTTGCTCTACCCAATGTTGCTGGTGAGAGATTTTAATATGTTGTACAACAAATTTTTCAGGAAATGAAATTATATTTTGGCATTCCTATGAATAAATGAAGAGGGATTTTTGTCATAAGGTGCAATTTCTACTAACAATGGTAGATGATCATCTCTAATTGGCTTCATATTCTACTCTCATCCTTATATCATCTGAGTATCCTATCATTAAAACCTCACTATTCTCAGACAATCATGCAACACTTCTAATAAGCCTTCATTTCTACCATATTGATTAATACAAGTAGAATTATCTGGGTACTCCTAATATTGGCACCAGAATTATATTTTGAGATTTATATAGTTTTATTTAAACTAAAAAAAATAGAAATGAACACAATTCAAAAATGGATTGTATTTGTAAAAATTATGTCCTACACAAATGATCATACTACCAAGGCATTTTTCTAACTCATGGAACTACTGAATCTCATGGATAACTTAAATAAAGGTATAACATTAATATCCCACTTGGAAAATGACAGACCAAGGTTGCTTGCCTTAAAAGCAGTACATAGATAAGTTACTGATATTCTAAAAGAATACTTGGCTATAAAAAACATGTTTTTCTAAATTGACTTCATGCTTGGTCTAGATACTACATTAAGTAAGCTTTGGGGCAACCTCTCTTTGTGAACCAAAAGTTTATAGTAACCAAACAGAGACCATATGTAATGGTATAGCCTATCTATTTATTCTTAAAGGATAAATATCAAAGATGTGAGATATTTAATCCATATTCTTGGCTCCTTGGAGATCAAAAAGATAACTGTTGTCATCTTGAAACACATGGTATTTCTTGCTTTGTCTATGGACATATTACTCCTTTTATGGCACAGTCCCTGTCAAATTTAAACAATTTTCTGATTCCCTTTATGAAAAAACTGGCAATGATATCATCATTACAGAATCTTTTTCCTATATCACTGATTCCATTAGGCATAAAATTGTTTGAGTTCATAATTGAAACCTTGTTATCATAATATATAGATAAGCTGGCTTAAGTTTGCTCACATGTTATTGTTCTGAATAACTCTAAATAAAAACATATAGAAATATGGTAAAAAGTGGTTCATTTTCCTACTGTAAAACATTTGTGTACATGGCAGATAGAAGGCAGTTCAATTATTATTTAAAATATACTTGATAAATTTCACATAACATTTATATAAATGAAATACTCTCAATGCAAAGTACAAGATAAAACTTTCCTTAAAATGTTTTATCTTGTGCTTTGAGTTGGGATAGCACACAATGATATAGTGTGTGTGCACACATATATATAAAGTTGAAAGGAAAAGTAGAAATAAACACAACAATAAGGTTATATAGATATTTTTCGACATTCACTGAATAAAATACTATTAATAGTAAGTAAAGGGTTAAATAACTCTGAGTTCAAAATAAAATTTCATTACAAAATAAATATTTTAAAAAGGTCTAATAAATATTATTATTTGTAACTCTGATTTTAAAATTTAAAAATAAGCAAACCTTCTGATAATTGTAAAAATGTCTCTTTTTAAAATCTTTCAATTAATTTGTAAATTTCTGTTATCTAAGTAAAAACATGTATATCACACCTTGGTAAAACTTCAAACTTGTTTTCAAAAGGATTAGACAGATTGAAAACAGTTACTATGTTTTTATTACCTGACCCAACCAAGATTATAAAAAGGACTGATAAAAAATATCAGTCAGTCTGGCTTTAATATTTCTGAGTAGTGGTTAGCAGAAGAGCTAGCGGCAGGGCTGACTGTAAAGTTGGTTAAAATATTTTGTGAAGAGTTGGTAACTGGAGCAGATGATGGCAACAGTAAAGCTAGCTTCAGAGATGGCTAGTAGAATTATAAAGAGAACTGCCATGAGGATGTAAGAATGCAAGGAAGTAACTGCTCTTCAGTTCAATGGTGGAATTTGAATTCACAAAAAGAAAAATGACCCACTTCTTTGTGTTGAAATTCATAGCCTTAAAAATGTTCGGAAGGCAGCTTGCTTACCTGAAGCTTACTAAATCCTAGTCTAAGTGAAACCAACTGCAGAACAATCCTTACCTGGACTATACAGAGGATAAACCAGCAAGCACACCAAAGTAATTTCTGAGATGGATGAATAATTAATTACATGTATGCTGTATCAGATATGTGCAGAGAAGTACAGATAGACATATATAAAATGATGAGTGGCTTTATATATAATGAAAATTTAAATAATTCATTTTAAAATTACATTTTGAAAGTGATATTGATCTATATCAAAACAGATATTTTAAATAATTGATATAGTGAAAACAATATTTAAAATCTACATTTTTAATTTTAAAGACTTCTAATTAATCAATCAATAATAATCCTTACAAAACTGATTTTGTTTATTTTTCAAAGGAAGAAAAAAGGAAATTGTAATAAGTAAAGATAGAATTTGATAATTGATCCATATTTTTTTTCTAAAGAAATTAATTATGAAATATAATCTTATTATTGTAACAAATTAAAATATTTAACGTCAATGTGAAAATACACGCACACACACATATATGTAAATTTTTAAACATTTATAGTATTTTTTTATATACAACTGAAAAGTTTAATCATTATTTATTATTTTATATGATGATTGTAATATAAGTCAATTGTACTGCCTATTTATGTGTGTGCATATATGTCAATGCTTGTCAAATAGGACATGTATGCAAATTTTGATCATTTTTTGCCATTATTGAATATCAATTGAAATATATTAATTATATATTAGAAATCATGCATCTATGCACACATATATGTAAATCAATGTAACAATTTAAATTTTGAATAGGAATTATGTAAATCACAATGTCATCATTTGAAATTCTGTATAGCAATCAAAATCAGAGAGCTTACATATGTGTAGAGTCATATTCTAAGACCTTAATATCATTTTGTTATTATTGTTAAAAACTTGTGTTGAATTGTTAAAAATTGTTTCCATCATCTCTTGGTCACCATATTAGTAATAGAGCTTGTGTTCTTCGAGCTAGATTCATGTACAGGATGAATATATAAATGGGTATGCATTTAGTACTTTTGGGTATCCAGAGATGATCAATCATCATCTTGGTTGGTGCAAAAGAGAATACTCTTTAAAGCCCGTGCATTACATTTTATTTTAATTTAGTCTTAATAGAAATTAAGTTGATAGTTTGCAAACTTGATAATGGATGGACATGGTTGTATCTGTTTTGTATATGGATATTTGTAATTCATTGTGCCATATGTTCTAATGTGTGTCCTGAATGTGCACACATAGAAACATTTTCTGAATTTTTGTTTGCTTTTTCTAATTGCTTTTGTTTGGTCAAACTACCTTAACTGTAATGATTTTTGTTCTTACTCCTGTCTAGCAAGTCTTTAATTAACACATGAGTAAGTGGTAATTTAAATGGAATAATAGTCTGATCACCTGGTAAGATGATCGGCAAGTACAAGAAAGAAATTGTGGGGGAGGAGAGCTTCCAGGGTAAAAATCTTATAGCTTTCTGCAAAGAGAAGTATTCGAATAAATGTACATTTTTATACTTAAAATTTAGATTTTTCTACATAAAAAAATAAAACAGCCCCTAAAAACAAGTCCTACAGTGTTTTTTGGAGCAAAAATTAATATAAGATGGGGTCTTATTTTCAGGAAAACATGGTAGGGGAAATGAAAAATGAAGTTTCTGGAAATGTACACTCAGGAAAACATGGTAGGGGAAATGAAAAATGAAGTTTCTGGAAATGTACACTGCAGCAATATAGCAAACCTTTTCTGCATTGCTCTAATCAGTGAAATATGCTTCCACTATCGTCAATTGTACTAGTTTACCAAATCCTGACAAATTGTAGTCTGCTGAATCTTTTAAAATGTTACTTCAATTTTTTGAATCTATCTGTTTCTTTTATGAAGACCAACTAAATACAAAACATCAATCTGCCAAATGTCTGTGTGTAACTTCTGCAACAAAATAACTTCATAGTAAAAAGAAAAAAATTAACAATGGTAAGAACATCTTTTATTTAAAAATAAGTATTGGAAAGAATTTAAACTGTTTACAGTCCACACACACACACACGCACACACACACACACGCACACACACACGAGGAATTCAAACTAACTTCAGAATTCGCAAATTTATACACAAATTTCTGAAGTTGAACTAGAATGCAAACTGTAAAAATTTATGTAGGTGAGAATGTTTATATTTATTTGTTGCTAATTTTAATTAGATTTGTGTTTTTTTAATTTATTCTATTGTGTAATCATTATCTAATATTTAATTATAGGGAAGTTGAACATACATCTAGACTCCAAGTATAGAAAGTATACTTGCATTCGGATATCTGATATTTAGTGGTTTTTTTAATATTTGAAATATAACATTTTCTCTTCTCTCGTAATATGTGTTGAAATCTAGCAGAATTAGGAAATCACTCTTGATTTCATGAGAGAAAATAAAATGATTTGCACCCCCACACACTTTATTTATTATTTGTTTATATAATTTAATAATCATTGCCAATGTAGAATGCCCTTTTCACAAAATGTTAAAAGTTTCATGTATATTTTGAGGAATTACATATCGTAGCAGAAAGAGGATGTAATGTGTATATGTTAGTCATTAAAACTATCATTTTAAAACTGATATGAATTTTGACAAGTATCAATAAAATAAATATCTGATTTATGAAATGTTATCATATTCATAATCTACTTCATTAAATTATTCATTCTGTTAATGTTGGAAGCTTTTGTGTTATTATATTTTCAGATTCACTATTTGAGTTATACCATGTTATGTGACGCATGTGATAAGAGATGTTAAATATTAAGTGTAGTACCGTATACGCAAATTAGTTACTGTAGTATATAAAGCTACATTAGGAGGATTAATCGTTCAAATGATGTATATTGATTATGTGTTAGTCATAGCTTTATAATCTAAATTATGGGTTGGGGCGGGGGGCTCATTTGGTATCATTAATAATAAATCCGAGCCACTATCACGACATTACCTAAATGCTGATTAATAGATAGATAGATGCTCTAATAATTTAGCGTTTTCAAGATTATATTAGAAAAAGAATCTATTTGCTATTTAAGCATATGAAACTACAATTAAGATAATCCTTATTTATCTAATCTGTATTATTTAGCTGCCTCAGAATGGTAATTTATTCAGTTGCTTGAAAGGAAATCTGATCTTATGCATTTCAAATTCTGATACTCTTTTGATTACAGGAGAATTATTTATTTTTCTATTTACTTTATCCACCTCCCGCACCCTTCCACATCATTACAGTATATAGAGCTGTCTCATAAACAGAAATGTAAGCTAGTATTTAGTAGAGATGCATCATAATATTATAAAACCCTTTAATAATTTTACATCATTTAGAATATTTTAATCTAAATTTTGCCCTATTATCATGGTTAATAAATGTATTTATTAACTGAAACTCATTAGAATAAATTTAATATCTAAAAAACAGGTTATATATATAGATATACACACACACCTGTACAAATAATGTAATAAATAGGGTATTTTGAGGTCAGACTTTCACACGACCCTCAACTCTCCACACTATCGCACACCACTGATAAACTTGACCACATATGTGTCCAAAAAATAAATAATCACCAATAAAGATATTTTGTGCTAAACCAGCACTCGTCAGTATGTCCAGATTATCACCTCTACACATATATACAGTAAGTGCTCAGATTTATTTTAAGATAGCCAATCTTCATACTTTAATGGACAGGCTTCAATCCACTCCACCCTCCAACTCTTCAGCCGTCCATTCTATTGAAAATCTGACGATGGAATGCTCAAAGCCCACACTGATGCCGACATATTCGTCACCAAGGTTAATAAATGTATTTATTAATTGAAAATCATTGGAATAATTTATAATTTTAAGTAGTGAAACTTGATTTCTTCTTTAATTAATGAAAAAAGATCAAATTAATCTGTTTGACTTTTTTCCTTAGCTAAACTGCACAGAATATCTTATTATAAAACAATTTAATTAATTTTTACTTTAATCTCAGTTTCTACTTTTTCCAACTTCTCTTTCTCCTATCTTACAAAATACAAATCTTATTTGCCTGGAGAATTCAAATATAATTTTATGTGAAAATTAATATTTTGTGCATTAAGATAAAAACTGAAAATGGTAACGGATACAGATAGGATAAATAGAAGCATTATATGCAAAGAAAAAAATAAGTAGATAAATTAATGTCTTCTATTACTAATTTTTCTTTTTAAGGCTATATGTACAAATAAATATACAATATATATCTAATACTAAAAAATAATGACATAGTAATGAAACAGCATAAAAATAAATAATTTCAATAATAGCAGGATATACATGTAAAGAAATGATAGTCAACCCCACTAAGCTTAAAAAAAGACTGCTTCATCTTATTAAAATAAAAAAAAACACTAATAAAAAAGAACATGTTGATATATATATATATGCACAAATTATATGTAAATATTGATATATATATATATGCACAAATTATATGTAAACAAAGGGAATAAATCACTCTTCCCACAGGCTATGAATTAAAAGCATTCTAAATGTTGAACACAGGACCAAACATAGAATGAATCCAACTATTCTTGGGGAATTCTGATGTTTATAAGCATATCTTTGTCAAATTGATGATATTTCAGAGTGAAATTAATTTATTATCCAGATAAAATATTGCACTTAAAAATTATTAAACTCATAATCAATTATATAAGGCTGGATATAACACCCTTCTTTTAATAACTTGATTGTCTCCAGCCTTGCATACATGATTATGAGTTTACTAACTCTTCAGTGCCGTATTTCATCTGGCTGACAAATTAATTTCACTCCAAATTACAACCAATGTTGGCAGAGACATGCTTCTAAATATCAGAGCTCCCAAGAATAGATAAATTCATTCTATTCTTGATTCTTTATTTAATTTAGTGCTTTTAATTCATAGCTTGGATAAATGAGAATTTACTCCCTTTGTTTAAATATACATTGAGATATGTTTATTTAAATTTGCATAAGATATATATATCAACAGATGGCATTCTACCAAAAACACCATCAAGCATATGTTTACATAAATGTCAGAGAACGCATTCACTATCTCTAACTTTAATTCCACTTTCAGATCATGATTTCAAGCTATTTGCTATCGTCAATGAAAGACAGGAATTTTAGAAACTAGATCTAAACACAAACTCTGAGCGTTTATGAAACAGTTTCTATTCAGCTTGCAAGCGTGAATTTTTTAGACACGTAATGTCTTCAAACTCAGCATAGCAAGCCAGATCGCTATATGGGTCTGAACTCAGTTCAGCATCACCACATAGTAGAAGCCTCTGCAATATATATCATTGCTAGAAAGACCTCAAAGGTACATTTATGAAAAACAAAAAACAAGTTAAAAACTTGCTAACGCTTGTATTTATGTCAACAGATGGCGTTCTACCAAAAACACCGTCAAGTGTATGTTTACATAAACATCAGAGTTTGAAGACATTACGTGTCTAAAAGATTCACACTTGCAAGCTGAATAGAAACTGTTTCATAAACGCTCAGAGTTTGTGTTTAGATCTCGTTTCTAAAATTCCTGTCTTTCACTGATGGTAGCAAATAGCTTGAAATCATGATCTGAAAGTGAAATTAAAATTAGAGACAGTGAATGCGTGCTCTGACATTTATGGAAACATATGCTTGACGGTGTTTTTGGTAGAATGCCATCTGTTGACATAAATACAAGCGTTAGCAAGTTTTCAACTTGTTTTTTGTTTTTCATAAATGTACCTTTGAGGTCTTTCTAGCAATGATATATATTGCAGAGGCTTCTACTATGTGGTGATGCTGAACTGAGATCAGACCCATATAGCTATCTGGCTTGCTATGCTGAGTTTGAAGGCATTACGTGTCTAAAAGATTCACGCTTGCAAGCTGAATAGAAACTGTTTCATAAACGCTCAGAGTTTGTGTTTAGATCTAGTTTCTAAAATTCCTGTCTTTCACTGACGATAGCAAATAGCTTGAAATCATGATCTGAAAGTGGAATTAAAGTTAGAGATAGAGAATGCATGCTCTGACATTTATGTAAACATTCGCTTGATGGTATTTTTGGTAGAACGCCATCTGTTGACATAAATACAAGCATTAGCAAGTTTTTAACTTGTTTTTTGTTTTTCATAAATGTACCTTTGAGGTCTTTCTAGCAATGATATATATTGCAGAGACTTCTACTATGTGGTGATGCTGAACTGAGATCAGACCCATATAGCTATCTGGCTTGCTATGCTGAGTTTGAAGACATTACATGTCTAAAAGATTCAGGCTTGCAAGCTGAATGGAAACTGTTTCATAAATGCTCAGAGTTTGTGTTTAGATCTAGTTTCTAAAATTCCTGTCTTTCACTGAGGGTAGCAAATAGCTTGAAATAATGATCTGAAAGTGGAATTAAAGTTAGAGATACTGAATGCATGCTCTGACGTTTATGTAAACATATGCTTGATTGTGTTTTTGGTAGAATGCGATCTGTTGACATAAATACAAGCGTTAGCAAGTTTTTAACTTGTTTTTTGTTTTTCATAAATGTATGTTTGAGGTCTTTTTAGCAATGATATATATTGCAGAGGCTTCTACTATGTGGTGATGCTGAACTGAGATTAGACCCATATAGCTATCTGGCTTGCTATGCTGAGTTTGAAGACATTATGTGTCTAAAAGATTCACGCTTGCAAGCTGAATAGAAACTGTTTCATAAATGCTCAGAGTTTGTGTTTAGATCTAGTTTCTAAAATTCCTGTCTTTCACTGATGATAGCAAATAGCTTGAAATCATGATCTGAAAGTGGAATTAAAGTTAGAGATAGTGCATGCATGCTCTGACGTTTATGTGAACATATGCTTGATGGTGTTTTTGGTAGAATGCCATCTGTTGACATAAATACAAGCGTTAGCAAGTTTTTAACTTGTTTTTTGTTTTTCATATATATATATTAATAAAAAGCAGTCAACACTTAGATAATCCCAATATCATTAACAATCAACAATTTCAAACTGTTGTCAAGGCAACCTTTTAACAATAAGGGTGGAATCCCACCCTTATTAATGGTTTAATATACTTACATAGACACTAAAGATTGCAACTAGACCACATAGATTGAAATTATTGATACACTCTACAAAATTTAATATGCCTATTTAAAATAAATAACTGGACATTGGCTATAGCCAGCTTAAGGCAGTTTACCTATACTTAGTGGCAATTAAACAATATTTAAATCATGTGGGAATGGTAGTGGTGTGTAATTTTAATGGAATTTAAATACTAACATTTAATTGCTACTCAAGATGGTGTAAACTGCCATAAACTGGCCATAGCTAATATTCAGCTAAGTTTTTTTTATATAGGATATATTGAATTTTTTTTTTTTTTTTTTTCATATGTCATAGCATCGGCCGGGACGCGAACCCACAACCGTCTGCAACCAACTACTTGCTTGCATGGCGGCTGCGATACCTCTCGGCTAACAACGCAAGACATATATTGAATTTTGTAGAATGTATTCTAGAGTAATTTTCTTATTATATGTATTTTGTATGATTTGTGTATATATATATATGCAACGTTTTGTATGGAAACAACTTTAATTAAACAATAAAAATAAACAATAATTTATGTGATTATCAATGATAGTTGTTTACCATTATTTGTGATTACAAATAAAATAAAACCAATAAACTCCTGGTGTTCAAATACAACGCAAATTAATAAAAGTCAATGAATTAAGTAAATTACTACATACAAGCTGTTATCACTTCATACTAGTAATAATAATGATAGTAAATGGAGAATTAAAAAAAAAGCAATAGGTAATTAGAATGAAAAGATTGACTTATTGATTGAATAAATAACAACAAGAATAATAATTTATTATTTTTATTTATTAAACAACCTATATTTATAATACCAAAACAGAGTTTAAATATATTGAATGGAATTAATTAAACCGAGTATACTTTCATTATGCATGCATGATTTATCAGCAGAATAACCATTAAAAATGCATGTGGCTTTATTGCGAGGAATTCTTAAGACGTTCTAGCACCAAACCTGACAGTACCAGAATTGACTCTGGGACATCTCAAACCCAAGTCAGATGCTCTATAACTGCCACAAACTGTTTGATTATGATGCACACACATTGAAAGTATACTCGATTTAATTAATTGCATTCAATATATTTAAACTCTGTTTGGACGTATCTCTCATATTGTCACACTTGGAGAATCTTTATTGTTATTCGTATTGTTATCAATGCAGATACTCGTTCCTGCTTGTTAGTAATAATTTTGTTACTGTTTATAGGAGCAGACACTCATTTCTGCTTTATATAATTCTCTGATCTGATGAAATCCTTGGGCATGGCATCACCAAATTGAGTGTATCCCATTTGTTCATCACTGGACTTACTCTTCTGTTTTTCATAACCTACCACCACACTCCATATCTTTTAATGAATTTTAAAGCCTGATCTTGCAAGCATGTAGCCAGTCATAATTCTAAGTCTGGATATCTAATAATGGTTGTGATTTTAATATAGTTAAGTAAGTACTCATATCCAAATGCTGTTTGTTATTCATTAAATAATAGTTAAATTATCATAGAATGCCCATCCCTGGAGGTTATTAAGATATATAAAGCATATAGTTCCTCTATTGTATGTAAATTAGTGCTGATTAACTGCTTAGTGGTAATTAATTTTTATTTTAATCTATAAGAAAATTAGATTTAAATCTAAACATATGAACTTTTATGTCACTTTTGTTTTCATAATTGTTACTAATAAATCTATATATACATAATCTCTTGCATTTGTGTCTTGTTAACCAAAATTAGCTTTTGTATAGTTTTAAGGGTCTCTTGTATTATCCTGACTTCAGTGGGATATTAGAAAAGGGCATATATGCTGACATCAGCTGTAGTAGAGATGTGGAAATTGTCCTGGGGTTATTCATAATGAGGTTCAATTTTGTATTGTTTGTGGTAATGTTTATATCAATGTTACACACTGACATGTGAATTAGTGTTTATTGCTTGGTTCCTAAGATTAATTTTTACTATCTGTATCTAACTGTGTACATGTTAACATTTATTCTGATAAATATAAGGATTAGTATGGGCTTTTGATGTCTATTGAACATTGTAATTATAATTAAAATTTTCACACTTTTGAAATAATTAATGAAAATTATGTGTATATTATTAAATTATTGATTAGAAGATGTGGTTGTATTTATTACATCTAAGAGAATGATAACACCACAATATTTAAGGTGTTTAATGACTATATCTCATTTCTGACATTTGATAATCAGAAAAATATAAACTTTGAAGATGCAATTTGCATCCATTTAGTTTCACCAATACCACTTTTTTAATCTTTGGTGCTTGAATAATGCATTATATATATATATATATATATATATATATATATGCATTATTATATATATATATATATATATATATATATATACACAGTAATAATAGAAAGTCAGATGTCACATGACTTATATATATAGCTAGCATTTACAAATATGTAAAATTAAGGGTGTGCTAATAAGTTCTAAACAAGCTTTTTTTAAAAAAAATTTATGATGAATATTACTACAAAAGAAGGCATTCAAATCATCTTTATCTAGGATTGTCCCTATTCTCAGACTGGTTTCGAGCTATGGCTCTCTTCAGTGAGGAGTTAGGACACCAGAATAAAAAAATCAAATCAACTAAGCATTTATTTAATAGTTAACTTTCAATAAAAAGATCTGAAACCTTTAGACATTTACAAGTCTTTAAAGTCAGTTTTCCAACTGAAAAAATTATATGGGCCTGAACTTAAATCAGATACTCCATATATTAATAGGCTTATCTATTTAATTTAGCCAAAGCCCCAAACAGCCAAATAATAATAATATTAATAATAGAAAGTCAGATGTCACATGACTTATATATAGCTTGCATTTACAAATATGTAAAATTAAGAGCACACTAATAAGTTGGAGTATTCACTTTAAAGACATGTAGATGTCTAAATGTTTCAGATTTTCATATTGAAAGTTAACTATTAGATAAATGCTTAGCTGAGTTGATTTTTTGAATCTGGGATTCTAGCTCCTCACTGAAGAGAGCTATAGCTTGAAACCGGTCTGGGGATAGGGACAATCCTAGGTAAAGATGACTTGAATGCCTTCTTTTCTAGTAGCACTTATCATTAAAAAATTTTTTTAAAAAGCTGCTTATTAGCACACTCGTAATTTTATATATATAAAATACAAATAAAATGTCTGTTAATTAAAAACTATTGTAATAACAATAAAAATTATAAATATAATGGTAATTAACTGTTATATACAATCTTTCAATCTGCAGAAGTACTTTCAGTTAATTCCCTAATTGTCCTAAACTGCCGTTAAATTCAAAAAGCAAAATGTAAGCAAATGTCATCAATTCAAATTTCATAAATAATGTGAACAGCTTATCTATTAATTATATTCATTTTATTTCTATTTTTAAAATTTCCTCTTTATTTTTCTTTTACTATGGTTTCTCTCTTCATGAAGAATCTTAATACTTTCAAAATCAAACTTAATTTTATATTTACACATAATCGAAAAAAACTGAAGCAGTCATTAAATCATTATTATTTCTACTTTTCACACACTTGTATAACAATTCATGCTCCTTTAATCTTTTTTTCAATAGTGGACCTCTATTCATCTATATATGATAATAAAAATAAAATGACCCATTAAATCATGTATAGGTGAATCAAGGTGCAGTATTGAAAAAAGATTAAAGGAGCATGAATTGGTATACAAGCATGTGAACAGTAAAAATAATAATGATTTAAAGACAGCTTCAGTTTTTGTGGATCATGAAAGGACATGTAAATATAAATTTAAGTTTGATTTTGAAAGTGTTAAGATTATTCATGAAGAGAGAAACCATAATAAAGGAAAAATTAAGGAGGCAATTTTTATAAATAGAAATAAAATGAATATAATTAATAGAGAAGCCACTAATGTTAAAATTTGGAAATCCTTGGGTATGAGTTGATGATGTTTGCTTCCGGTAAGGTTTTTGAATTTAACGGAAGTTGAAGAGAGTTAAGGAATTAGCTGAAAGTACTTCTGCAGATTGAAAGACTGTATATAATAGTTAATTACCATTATATTTATATATTTAATATATGCATGGTTAAATGATCTAAATAATCTTTTTGTGTTAAACTGTGCATTATTTTGCATATTAAATTCCCAAGGTTTCAGAACGAAATATCATTGTCAATGTTAAGATCTTAACAAAGAATTGTTAGATTTTAAATCATAATGAAACTAAGATTGAGCTGAAGTAAAGAATATTTATTCTTATATATATTTGATGGTTGTTTATTCAGAATAGGTGGATTAACACAATTTTTATTTCCTTTAGTTTTACAATTAATTGATTTCAAGTCAAGCATTGGTGGTTGCGAGGTCAGCACAGCTGCCTTACAAGCCGTTGTCCCGGGTTAGCGGGTTTGCTTCCTCGCCGATGCTATGACACATGGAAATAATTGATTTCAAGTTGATTTTTAAAAGAAAGAGATAAATAAGTGGTCTCCTTAAGGCTGAAATAAGTTGTGCTTCATGAGATATATTTAAACAACTCAGTCTTTTTAATAATTCAATAGATTCTCTCATGGTTTTCAAATCGTAATTTTCCAAATTAGCAAGAATTCTCGCATTATTGAAATCAGGTATATAACCAATTTCTGAAAAACGCGAAGTAAGAGCTTATGTTTTCAACTTTTATCTCGTTTTACTAAAATCAACTTGAAATAAATTAATTGTAAAACTGAAGGAAATAAAAATGTTGTTAATCCACCTATTCTGAACAATAAACCATCAAATATATATAAGAATGCTTTTTCTTTACTTCACATTCTCAATCTTGTTATTACTTAAGATCCAACAGTTCTTCATTAAGACATTAATCTTGACAGTGATGAATGATATTTCGTGGAAAAGTTGGGAATTTAATAGAGCGAACAATACATGGTTTAACACTAAAAACACTTTATATATATATGAAATACCTATATCAATATATGTATAATATAGCGTATATGAGCACAGACTTTCATACGACCCACCACTCTCCACTCTATCTCATAACACTGATACACTTGAAGACAAATATGTCGAAAAGATAAATAATCACCAATATACGTATTTCATGCTAAACCATCAATCATCAGTAGGTCCAGATTATCATCTCTACACATATATGCAATGAGTGCTCAGATATATATTAAGATAGCCAATCTTCATAGTTTAATGGACAGACTTCAATCCACTCCACACTCCAACTCTTCAACCGTCCATCCAATTGAAAATCTGATGATGAAACACCCAAAAGCCACCCTGAGGTCGAGATATATATATATACCATTCACGCACTCACATGCAATAGTCCTTACAAAATTAGAGAACGAAAACGAAGTTCTTGAAAAGAAAGAATTTTATCATGATAAAAAAAAGTTTTAAATTTAATTATTTTTATCTTATGGATAGAATAAATGTTTAATTTTATACATTAAATCTAATTTAAGCAATTAGACTCGTTCTTTGAACACAATAAATTTATATATATATATATATTTTGTAAGAGCTTAATATAATTTATTTAATTAGTTTAGTCATATATATATATTAAAAATTAATTGAATAATTTATTAAAGTATCATCAGATTACTATTATCAGACTTTTAATATAAAATTTTAAAACTGTACCCACACAATTAATAATTGTCAATCTATTTAGACAGTGGTAGAAATAAAAGATGTAATAAAGCGCACAATTTAAATATATCTCCTAGTTGGAATTTTTACATACTTCGTTATAATGTTTACGAGTTAAAATAATTCATATTGAAATATGAATTTTTTCTTTACAGTACAGGCTTCTTTCATACTTGCACTTATATATGTAATATATAGGAAGTTTGAACTCAGACTTTCATACGACCCTCAACCATCCATGCTATCTCATATCGCTGATTCACTTGATCACACGCATGTCGAAAAGATAAATAATCACCAATATACGTATTTCGTGCTAAACCAGCACTCATCAGTTGGTCCAGATTATCATCTCCACACACATATAGAATCAAAGCTCAGCTTATATTAAGATAGCCAATCTTTATACTTCAATGGACGGGTTGCAAACCACTCCACCTCACAACTCTTCAGGCATCCATTTCATTGACAATCTGATGATGGAAATGCTCAAAGCCATCTTAGTGACAACCTTCTCATCCTACCCATGTTGACCACAAGTCACTCTGCCCCCTCATGTACAGGACATAATCCATTTACATACGTATACGAAGGATTGGCAGATCTTAAAGCACTTTATTTTGAAACATGATTTTTTTTCTACAGTACAAGCTTTTTTCGTACTTGCACTTATATATGTAATATATAGGGTTTGAACTCAGACTTTCACACGAACCTCATATTCTAAATATACAAACAATGGAATTTTATTTTATAATACTTTGTGTAGTCAGGTCAGTTTTAAGAGTAGTTCTTTGTAGATGTAGGACTTTCTGGATGAATTTTTAAATGAAGCTAAAACATAAAAAGATTAAAATTGAAGGCATAGCTATAATTGTGACTGGATTGGAACTGGACATGTTGGTGGAAAAGATGAGAATAAATGGATGACTAATGGATAGGATAGAAAAGAGTTTATTACAATCATGCAGAAGAAACAAGCCATGAATAAAAACAAAACAGTTAATTTTTTTTTTAAGGACTGATAAAGGTTCAAAATGATAATATCTATAATTTTGTTAGTCATGTAATAGTTTTAAAAGAATTTTATTGTTACTAATCTACATGATTTTGCTATGCAAGACTAGTGTTAGAAAAACGATGACTCAATTATGGATAAGTCTCTTGTGTTATTTCCGCAGGGCTGGAGATCTTGACCAGTAGCAATCTCATTGCTATGGGGTGAGGCTCCATGTGCTACTGAAAGGGAATTTTGTTGACAGCAGCAAGTCTTTTGCTTGCAGAGCCTTCAGCTCTGAGTTAAAGATTACTGATGGTTCAGGTCTCGGAAGCATAAATTTACTTGAGCACCTGGCCATCCATATAGCATATGAAATAAAGATGGCCAGACAAATGACCAGGAAGTCACCGGAGTGCAGACAGCTCTTGAAGTCAAGAATTTTCAGAAGAGGGATATTGCACTCGTCACTGATGGACCGCCTGATGTCCTGATAGCCAGGGCAAAGGAAGATGATATGGTTAAATGTTTCATCGCTTCTGTGACAGATATAGCACATTGGGTTTATCTTTGAAAAATATCTTTTGAAATGAAGGAACCAGCTTGTAGGGATCGCACCTAGATTAACTTTTATGAAGTCATATAATAAAAGCAAATTTTTTTTATAAAATGTCTATTCTCTTCTCTCAGCACAAACGCAATCATTAATTGATTGGAATGTGTACTTATCCACTTCCTGTCTAAATCTTGTGTAATTGTATACATTGATCACTGGTCAGAGGAATTATTTTGAAGATTTTTTAGTGGATATTGTCGATCCTGTTTCAAAGTAGGATTAGCAGCCCCACATTCAGTATTTCTATAAGGTCAACTTAGTTACTTACCTAGAAAATGTCACTTTACATTTTACATTTTCAACATATATTTATATATTACGTCACCCCACATGGTTAGGAAATTCAACACCGCATTCTTGTGAAATAATATAAATGTAGTACAGTCCGTATTTCAAAATAGCCACTGTCAAAATATGGACTCTAATATATTTATATATTTATTTCACAAGAGGGTGATGCGGAATTTCGTAACCATATGGATTGATTTAACATTTGATATTTATTTCAGTATAGCGTTAAACACTGGGATTATTTATATATATATATAGACCGGCATTTTAAACTCATATTTTAGATAGATAGATAGAGAAAAAAAGAATCAACAAAAAAATAAATTAATTAGCTTATATATATAGGTTTTGCAGATGATGTAGTTGTTTTTGCCAATAATATTTTAGAGCTTTAGAAATGTTGAAACAGTTATCAGATGAAAGTAAAAAAGTAGATTTTCTCAAATTAAGAAAATGAAGATTGATAATGAAGGGTTATCTTGGTAAGATTATTACTACAAATGGAAAACATAATGGATGAAATTAATCATAGATTTAAACTTGGTTGGTGTGCTTTTCGTAGAAATAGTTTCATATTAAAAGGAAATATGTCTATGTGTTTGAAAAGGAAGGGTTACAGTTCTTTCATACAGATGTGAGATTTGTATACTTAATAAAAGACCAATACAGAGACTTCAGATCACTCAATGAAGTATGGAGAGATGCATGTCGGGAGTAATATGAAGAGACTGAAATTTAAATACATGGGTAAGAGAACAAAGAAGTGTTACTGACATCATTAAAAAAATGAAGAGACTGAAATAGAGTTGAGTTGGACATATTGCTAGAAGAGATGATAATAGATGAACAGTTGAAATTTTAAAAGGAATTCAAAGAGATTGTAAAAGACCCAGAAAGAGACCACATGTGAGATGGATGGCTGTTTGTTTACTGACATCATTGAAAGAATTAAGATACTGAGCTGGGATGGACATATTTCTAGAAACGATGATAATATATGGACAGTTAAAAATCTTTAAACAGGAGTCCAAGAGATTTACAAGACCCAAAAAAAGACCATATGTGAGATGGATGGATAAAATAAACAAGTGTGTTGGAGTGGTGTGGAGAAGAGAGGCTAGAGATTGGAGAAGATAAATTGAACTTGGATATACATTCATCCTTCAGTATATTGATAATGGTTGAAGATGATGAGGATAATGATATTTGTGATAAAATTTAATTTAAAATTTATACATATTAGCATAACAACAATAATATTTAATAATAAATTAAATAATATTGTTCTGAAAAAAAAAAGAATGAGTATATACAGAATTTTAATGTGTATATGTCTATTATTCTACATGAATAAGGTGTGATAAACAGAGCAGTCAAAATTTAAAAAAAGAAACATTATTCACAAACAACAATTTGCCAAGAGCAGTCAAAATTAAAAAAAACAATTCACAAACAAAAATTTGCCAAGAGGTTTCGGTACTATATTTAGGAGAGATGAATATTTTTGGATTTATCCATCAGCTGCGATTGTTCCACATTTGTTTGCAAATCTTAAAGTTCATATGGAGAATGTTTCATTAAGGTTGATGATGGATTTTGGGGTTTGTTATTACCAGAAAGCATCACAATTGGTTGCAAAATGATTATAATAGTTGGTGGTTTTGGTGAATATACAATTCTACGTTTGGATTTGTTCATATTTTGGAGTCTGTCAATGTAGATGGTTGGTGATTGTTATATAGCCTTGTTGAATGTATGTGAATTATATGGATCGGTAGACCATAATAAATCAATAAGTGTAATTAATAAACTTTTATTGGATTATAATGTAAACTTTTGTAGAGCCAGATTTATTATGTAAGTGTTGGAATGGATTAATGGTGATATTTCTGCAAGATATGGAAAGGATCATTATCAAATGAAGTTGATGGTGAGTGGTATTGTGTATAATTTATACGTTTCAGAAATGGAAAAACATATTGTTGAGCCATTTATAAGGAGTTGTGATTTAATACGTAGAAGATATGTGGATGATGTTGTTGTGTATGGTTCAAAAGATGTGATAGTGAATATATTCAATGAATTATATAAGAATTCTGGTTTGTCATAAACTATTGAATTTGAAAATGATGGTATCTTAAAGTATTTAGATGTAATTTTATATAAATGCTGTAATATGTTTGGGTAAAAAATGTTTGTTAAACCATTGAATGTGAGAGGGTTTTATATGTCTATCATCAAATGTTCCTTTAAATTATAAAATGGCTGAATTCAAGTGTTTTTTATATTGAAATTTGCATCTTTGTAAATTTGAGGCAGATAGGAAAAGTAATATTGAGAAATATATGGATGATTTAATAGGAGTGTATTACAAAAAACTATATTACACAAACAATTGAGTTTGTTTTATCAGAATCTAAAGTTTAAGCATAAAGTGGACGTAAATAATAAAACGGTCAAAAAGTGGTTTTCTTTAACTTGTGGGCCATCTATAAGTAAGAAATTAAAAATATTATCAGTGAAGATTATAACATAGGATTCCATTCCCCTTTGTGTTTAAATAGATTAATAAATAATTCAAAGGATAACATGGAAGAAATGAATAAGTATGAAGTGGTTTATTCCATTGCTTGCAAAGAAATTGGTTGTAATGCTATTGATTATGGTGAAATGAAGGCGAATGTGTTAACGTGATTACAACAGCATAGTTATCAGTACAAAAAATCTAAAAGTGATTTACAGATTAATTCTGGTTTTTCAAATCATGAAATAAGTTGTGGTCATGAGTTTTATCCTCAAAATATTACAACTGTATGCAATGAATCAAATGATAGGAAAAGGAAGTTGAAAGAGGCTTGGTTTATTGTGAATTCTAAACATGTTATCAATCAGTATAACACTAGTGTTCCACTGAGCATGCACTGGAATATTAACTGATCAATTCCAATATGTCACCATAATTCTGGTATACAGTATTGAATGCACTTGGCAAATTGTTGTTTGTGAATAATGTTTTTTTTTAATTTTGGCTGCTCTGTTTATCATGCTTTATTGTGACCTCATTGAAAAAATTAAAAGATTCAAGTGGAGTTGGGCTGGACATATTGCTAGAAAAGATGATAATAGATGGACAATTGAAATTTTAAACTGGACTCCAAGAGATTGTAAAAGACCCAGAAAGAGACCACATGTGAGATGGAAGAATGAAATAAGAAAGTATGCAGAGGTAATGTGAAGAAGCGAAGCTAAAGATCAAAAAGATGGATTAAACTTGGAGAGACCTTCATCCTGCAGTGGATTGATAATGGTTGTTGATGATGATGATGATGACTCGTGTAAAATAATTTTTGTTATCTGATAGAGTTTTTGTATTATTTGTGTATATGTCTGTAAATGTGTTTACTTAAGCTTTTTACAATACAAATTAAATCTTTCAATATTAGTTTCAATTTTTAACATAAATAGCCTTCAGTTTAAATAGAGTTTTTACTTTCATTATAAGCATGCAATATGTACCTTAAGAGATTTTTAAAGAGTGAGTTTTTTTGACTTCATAGATTCATCACTAATCGGTACAATAACCAATTAAAAAAATTGCTGATTTATAGTGCAGACAGTTTTCCATTAACATTTTTATTAATTCAAAATCATTTATAAATGAGAATTTTCATTCCAATTCTAGAAAAAATATAAATCAAGAACAAAAAGTTAAAAGTTAAACGTATGATGACTACTGTAATTAATTCATAAATCATCTATACTAGAAACATGTATCAATAGTGGTACTTTGGTTTGCTAGTCTTACATATTGTGGTGATGTATTTAATTTCTCCAATTACATTTCTTTCAAAAAAGTACCCCTTAGTTGCTTTACAATTTTTGTTGTTTCTTCAGCACAGGCAATAATGGCTCGAATCTATTTCTCTCTTTTTATAATTATCTGATTGAATTCTTTTCAAACATGCCATCCATTTCAGAATGACCTTTCCTTACTATGTCAATAATTTCATTTTTTCATTTAATGAAAAATTTTTAGGACTTTTTTTGGGTTTAACACACATAGTACTACAAAAATTTTACTACAGAGGCAAAACTCTTCCTACAGTAGCTCCACTCAGTGCAAGCCAGAAGAATCAATGGGTGTGAGCAATGCATCTACATCTTTAGGATCCAATGTATCCCTCTGGCAGTCACTTTTTACCTTTTTAGTTAATTATAAAACTATGAGTCTAAAACGAAAATACAATAATGTTTTCAATCCAAACTCGTTATTGTGTATAGTCATATAGCTCTGAGCCTTTGTTAGGCTGGCTCGGTTGGTTAGAGCATTACCTTAAAATTCACTACTCAACAATCTAAGGGTCCAGGTTCGATTCCCATGCTAGTATGGTCACTGTACAGGTTAGCGATCCCTGAAGAAGAGGGGTAAATAATACCTCTCGAAACATTGTGCATATACTAATCTGTGTTCTATTACTAACAGTGAATGTATTTGAAATATTTAAATAAAATAAATTTTTTCTAAAGACATTCAATACTCATATTAAATGTTGGAAATAGTTCAATATAGAAATACAACAAGTACAGTATATATACTTAAGCTACATGTAATTCGAGGAGATTTGAACCCATACTAGTGAATGGTTGAAGGGAGCTTGAATTCTGGGTTCAAATCACCTATAATATACTCCTTTTCTAACCAATATTGGATAATTAACTATATTGGAAATGAGTTAAGCACTTAAAAAATATCCTAATCCTCATCCGAAAGTGGAAAAAATATTGCGAGCTTTAACATAGGTCATATAACATGTCAACTGGATCTCGTTATTTTTCCATTGTTGTCATGAGGCTCTTAAAGCGGTAAATAAAGCGAATGCTAATTTTTGAATGTATTGGAGATATCTTTATATAAATGTATTATTTTTTGCTATGTTTTTAAAATTTCTATCATTTAGGCTCAGAAGTGTTAAAGTGATAAAGTAAAAATGTCTTTTTAAAATTCTAACGTGGAAAAAAATCAGCTTGATCGCAGAAGTCATTTCTCTCTAGGAGTTATTGCTGATTGCTCAAGAAGTTTTTAAATGTATTAGTATTATTTGGAACACACAGATACCTAGATTTTATCAAACATACTTGTTCTTTCGAAAAATCATTGAATATTCTCATTTTTATTAAATGCATGACTCAATGAATGCTCTTATTCTCATTAACTAAATGACCCATTCTCGGTTTCAACTCTTGAATTTTAAACCCTTTATTGGCCAATGTGTCCGCATTTGAAATGCTTAATGCAAAAAAAATCGGGCAGCGAACCAAGTTCATTGAGCCGATTTTATTATTAAGAAAATACGCAAAGCAAAAAAAAATTTAAGTGAATAAAAAAATTTCAAAAGATTAATTCCTGTTTAAATTTGTTTGTTCAATTCAGCCATTCAACTTTTAATCTTCTTTTTCCAAGTGATATGCTTTACAAACCTACTCCATTTTTATTTCAAGAGTAAACCAAGCAAGCATAAATACGAAACATTTTGTACAGACGTAGTACATATAATATTTGAGTGAACTCATAATATATTTCATAAAAAATAAGCATACATATAATAATAACAGGAGCGTAAACTTTCCTTAAACGAACAGTAATATATCTATATGGGCTGACACGCAGTTAAAGGTGAGGCTAAAATGATAATAATATTAAGGTGGCTTAACGCTTTCGAGGAATTTTTATAACCTCATAATCATAGCCAAAGAGTTATCTGGGAAAAGGTGGATTATATAAGCAATAAAAATTCAAAAATATGAAAATTGTGAATTAAAGAGTCCATTTCTTGAAGAAGGGGAAAAGCATGATTCCTTTCGGTTTATAGTGTGGATGTTATTAACTATATGCCAGGTCTTTTTGATCTTAAATTTGGCATTATATCATTTTATATATCCAATAGTAGCCACTCAAGATTCAAAAATATGACCAGTGGACTTCAGGGATGCAAGAAAAATGAAACTATATTCGAGCTTATCAAAAGTTCTTCTGTATAGATAACGATGTTGAGAGATTTGTGTAGAGAGGGATGCACAAGGTTCAGCAAGAAATTCTCATGGTGAGGGTTGCATGAGATTCGCCTTAGTATAAGGCATGTCAACCAGTTTGAAAGCATAGAATTTTATATGCAATGTTAGGAGTCTGATATCAGAATCTAATCTATTTTTGGAGTTATTAATCAATCTATTGGTTGAAGGTGAGGGGATACAAAAGCTAAACTGAAATGACAAAGAAAAGGTTTTAATAAAAAATTTGGTAAGTAAAGGAATGTGTGGAAGAAGAAGCCAGGATCTGTCATTGTTGGGTGGATTAAAATTGAGTAAATTGTTTTGCTCTTCTTGTGAGTTGTCTGTATTTAAATTCTATACTATGTGTTAAAATTAGTGTTTGTGTGAAGAATAATTGCGACCACATATTATAAACATACATATGAACTCACACAAACCTTGTAAAATAATAATTAACACATCCAGATGTCATACAGCCTGGGGATCAATCCAGGACAGATAAAGCTTAGATTTCTTTAAAACTGAGCTAACTCAGTTAAACAATTAAAATAGGTTAGTAAATGGGTATTTAAATAGTTTTAGTAAAAACATAAAATGAAAACAAAAAGCTTTAAATCCTTCAACTACTGGGCAATTGAAAACCTGCAAATGAATTCTTTTTTCCTATTCTTCTTTAGGTAAACTATTGGAGTAGGTCTTTACTCTGCAGTGGGTTATTTAAAAATTATTTTATATTTTACCCGTTTGGTGTCAAAACAATGACATGTTTGTGGAACTTTGGGGAAAAGATTTGCTATTGTTAATATTTTTCTACTGCTTTTCATTAATTCCTAGCGAAAATTATTATGGCATTTAATATTCAGAATTTATTATAATGTAATGATTTTAATAATAACAGTAAATAATATGGTTGGTTTTTTGGAACATGATATAATATTCCATCCTCAAGTGGCCGGATGAGCACAAAAGTTCCATTAAACTAAATTCCATCTAAATTTATTCAACCGAGAATCAGTTTAATAATCTTTACCTTTTGGGTCCATTACTTTACCAGTGTATTAAATATCAGAAGGAAATGATTCTAATTAAGATCATTATAATAAAAATATTGATATCAGCATCATCATTTATTTTCAACCATTATCAATCCAGTGCAGGATGGTCTCTCCAAGTTCAATCCTTCTCCAATCTTTAGCGTCTCTTCTCCACATCATCCCTGCACACGTTTTTTCATCCATCCAGCTTACATATGGTTGCGTTCTAGATCTTTTACAATTTCTTGGAATCTAGTTTAAGATTATCATTTTTCTATAAAAATGTTTAACCAAGAAAGATGTATAATATAATCTTTTAGTGTATATTCAAGTTTTTTTAAATTTTTATCCGAATATTTTCACCACCTCTACCACATTGCGACTATCCACCAGAACAGCAATTCAGATCCTCATCTTCTGATATGCATTCATTTCACAAACAGCTTTCACTCATTAGGTAACATAGAGGTCTCAAGAACCTATTTTTATGTACAATTAACAGATGATTGGTGTAAATGAAAAAATTTTAATTGCAGATATATTTGACTGATAATATTTTTACTCAGATTTAAACAAATAATTTTATAAACTCATTTATAAAATAATCATCCTGATTCGAGATATAAATAATATTTAGTTTATAGAAATAATAACACTGACCATAGCAATAATATATATGGAAGAGTTTCATGGTGTAAGGGTCTCATATAACTGTCTGTCAATCTAAAAGGCTAGTTCAAATCAAGTTAAACTTTGAAATCTCTTGAGTCCTAGCAAGATTAGAATTTTTTCAGTTAATCACAATTTAACTAACTCAGCAAGTCATTCAGTAATTGATCAGCACAGATGTCTGATTATCTTTAGTCAGAGGATAAAACAATGAGTAACTTGGTAATATATATTTCTACAATATTTCTGTGTAGAAAAATATTGGAAAAGTTTAAAGCAGAATTTTCTGAATAAAAGATTAAAAATATATAAACTATGAGGATTGCCAATTCCTCAACAAGCTTTGTGATAAATGCTTAGCTAGAGAAAGCATTTAAAATATCTCTGTCAGGACCCCCACCCACCCAACGACAATGGTTTCATGCTCTGGCACTCCTCAAAGAGGTGCTAGGTAGGTTCAGACCCTAAATCTAAAAAACACCAACCCAAAGCCAGCATTTAACTAAAAGTTATCTATTGAGTGGAAAATCTGAATTTTTCAGACACCTACATGTCTTCAAACCCAGCTATCCAACTAAAATAGCTATATGGGGCTGAGAGATCTTCAGCCATACCATATATTGCTAAGACTAGTAATATATGATATGGCTGAAGATCTCTCAGCACCATATAGCTATTTGAGTTGGATAGCTGGGGTTGAAGACATGTAGATGTCTGAAAATTTTATATTTTCCACTCAATAGATAACTTTTAGTTAAATGCTGGTTTTGGGTTGGTGTTTTTAGATAATAGTGTCTGAACCTACCCTAGCATCTCTCTGAAGGGTGCCAGAGCATGAAACCATGATCGTTGGGGGGGGGTCCTGACAGAGATATTTTAAATGCTTTTTCTAGCTAAGCATTTATTACAAAGCTTGTTGAGAAATTGGCAATCCTCATAGTTTATGACTTACAAGCTTAAGAAAATTGGGTCCTGTGACCTATGACTCTTATTTTGATTAAAAACATATATTTTGCAAAAAATTTGCTTCATATATTCTACTTTCTTATTAGATTTATTACATTCATATTTGCAGATATCTAAGATTTATAAATGTATAAGTTAGAAGAAGTTAACAGCTACAAATACCTTGATCAGATTATTAATACAGATGGAAATATAACAGATGAAATTAATCATAGCATTAAACTTGGTTGGAGTGCTTTTGGTAAAAATAACCTGATACTAAAAAAAAAATATGCCTATGTGTTTGAAAAGGTTTTTAATAAATGTGATTTACCAGTTTTTACTTATGGATCTGAGATTTGGACACTTAATAGAAGAGCAATACAGAGACTTCAGACTACTCAAAGAAGTATGGAGAGATGCATGTTGGGAGAAACAAGAAGAGTTTGAAAATGCAATATATGGGTAAGAGAACAAACAGCTGTTACTGACCTCTCTAAAAAAATAAGACTGAAGTGGAGTTGGATTGGACATGTTTCTAGAAGAGGTGATAATAGATGGACAATTGAAATCTTAAACTGGATTTCAAGTGATTGTAAAAAACACAAAAAGAGACCACATGTGAGATGGATGGATGGAATAAGAAAGTGTGCAGGGGTGATGTGGAGAAGAAAAGCTAAAAATCAGAGAAGATGGATTGAACTTGGAGAGACTTTCATCCTGCAGTGGATTGATAATGGTTGATGATGATGATTGTATTATGTAGATAATTTTTAATTGCTTGATCATAGATTTTATTCTATGCCAAACATATATATATATATATATATATATATATATAATGAAGTAAATATTTTCATGGATTATTATGATAATAAAGAACAGAAATAGGATTATAAACATGTAAACAGATAATTTATTGTTTGATGTTGTCAAGAAACCAATTGCTAATTGGATACCTGAGGCTAAACAAATTTTCTTTATTAACATATACAATAGCACTTTTGTTCTTGATTTTGATACTATTAGTCTGATAGTTATGAAAAGTCACAAACAAATGTGTGTATAAAAACCCAATTAATCACATTTACAATCTTCTAAAAAGGAAATAAATTAATTTTGCAAGTAAATATTAGATAATATTCCAATGAGGAGAAAGTTATTAGTCAAAATGTTGACTTTTCTGCTAATTTTACAACCAAACAATAATGGTGTTTTATTCAGGATTGTTGAAAGAGAGTAGCCATTCATAATAAAAATGGGTTGCAAGGTAATAAAGTTCAGTCCACAGCAATGATGCTAAGAAGCAATATTTTGTAAATGAACAGAATTGGTTATATATATAACCACTCAAAGAAGTATAGAGAGATGCATGTTGGGAGTAACAAGAAGAGATCAAAAACTCAATGTATGGGTAAGAGAACAAACAGGTGTTACTGACCTCATTGAAAAAATTAAAGGATTAAAGTGGAGTTGGGCTGGACATATTGCTGGAAGAGATGATAATAATAGATGGACAATTGAAATCTTAAACTGGATTCCAAGAGATTGTAAAAGACCCAGAATAAGACCACATGTGAGATGGAAGGATGAAATAAGAAAGTGTGCAAGGATGATGTGGAGAAGAGAAGCTAAAGATCAGAGAAGATGGTTTGAACTTGAAGAGATCTTCATCCTGCAGTGGATTGATAATGGTTGATGATGATGACAATCTTTCAATCCACAGAAATACCTTTGGTTAATTCCTTAACCTTTCTCAAGTGCCGATAAATTCAAAAAGCAAAAGAGAAACAAACATCATCAGCTCAAATCACATGAATCTCAAATTTTAATGTTAGCAGCATATGTATTAATTAAATTTATTTTGTTTCTATTTATTAAAATTGTCTCCTTAGCTGAAAGTGTTTCTGTGGATTGAAATACTATATATAATAGTTAATTATCGTTATGGTTATTATTTTTATTGTTATTACAATAGTTTTAAATTAACAGACATTTGGTTTGCATTATATATATATATATATATATATAAACAAGTCTAAATAGCTAATTGCAAAACATTTTCAACACTTGAGAGTCAGTGTTTTAGATCTAGTTTCTATACTCTATCTCCCACTGAGGATAGCAAACCAGCTTGAAATCAGCTGATCTGGGAGTGAGCAAATGAAAGAGGTAGTTAATTTCTGACTCTTTTTTCGTTTATGTAAAACAAATCTTACACTTGTTCGGCGGTTTTGGTATAGCGCCATCTTTTGGACATAAATAACAAGTGATAGCAGGTTACGTGATTAACTTGTATTTGTTTTTTCATATATATATATATATAAACAAGTCTAAATAGCTAATTGCAAAACTTTTTCAAAAGCTGCATGAAAACGTAGCAATAAAAAAAGAATATGATTTGCCAATTGCTAGATAGTGAGGGTCTCTATGACTTTTCCATTCTTGTTTTACCCATTAATTAAAAAAAGTTACAAATTCATTTTCCAATTAATATTAAGTTCATTAGCTATTTTACTATGGATTGGCTATTTGAAAAAAAAAATCAAATCTGAAAAATAATTTTAAACCTTGATTAATATTATTTATATTTTATAAACAATGCAAATAAACTTAAGGTCTGTATTTATACAATTTTTTTGACAGGAATCTCAACTTATTTAAATATGGTACTAATTTTGAGTATGCATAATTGGCATTGAGATTCAATTTATTAAAATTGCAATTTAAAAAAAAGTCGAAGTTTTTTTTCCCCATATGTCATTACAATTCTAAAAATATTTTAGTTTGGGAATCATTTAACATCTGGTAATACCATATTGTAAAATAAAAATTTATAAAAACCATTATCTAATGACATTTTCAAATAAAAAACACAAATGGTTAAAAAATATATAATAGTACGACTTAAAGAAACATCAATAATAGAAATAAAATAAAATTATATGAATAAATTTTGTCTAACATTTATTATGAATAAGTGTATATATATGCAATAGTAAAATGTTATATACAAAAATAGTATACTGTATACACAATTTTCTAATATTTATATACATTAAATGTAAACAGATATTGCCAACATCATACTATCATATTTTCTCATCTTTTTATCAATATATAAATTTTAACATCAAAGTACTTCTCTACATTGCTTGGGAATTATCTTTATTTGCCTTAAGATGTGAATTTTTCCTATAACACATTATCCTGACATTACATATAATAATAATAATAATAATAATAATAATAATAATAATAATAATAATAATAATAATAATAATAATAATAATAATAATAATAATAATAATAATAATAATAATAATAATAATAATAATAATAATAATAATAATAATAATAATAATAATAATAATAATAATAATAATAATAATAATAATAATAATAATAATAATAATAATAATAATAATAATAATAATAATAATAATAATAATAATAATAATAATAATAATAATAATAATAATAATAATAATAATAATAATAATAATAATAATAATAAAAAATAATAAAAAATAATAATAATAATAAAAAAAAAAAATAATATTACTACTACTACTACTACTACTACTACCACTACTACTACTACTACTACTACCACTACTACTACTACTACTACTACTACTACTACTACTACTATTACTACTCCATCTCCATCACAAAGTCAGCAACAATACTGGCAATAGGGTTCAGTTATCTCAAGCAACACCCATTAATCTGGAAGCCCCTCAATGACCTCATTTCTCAATTTACAAACACAAATCACTCTCAATAACCACACTCAAACCAATTTTATCCTGCATGTCAGCCAATACTATGCAGATCTAAATAAATGGTACTTTATATACAAGTGCACTAACTGTGGACTTTGTTATGGCATGAGATATCACACTTTACTTCACATTATAACCACTTTCTTGGAATGACCTAACTATATTTTGAATAATACAGCACATTATAATGACAGAAATACAAGCCATTTAAATAAAAAATAGATGCACAAATCTTTTTCAATAAAATTGTATTGCATTTTCATGGTATACAACATTTATTATTAAAGACACAATGCATGAAATTATTTTCCTCCTCTTCCCTTTTTTAATTGAAAATGCATTTATGATAATAGCAGTTTTAATTTAGCAAAAATTTGCATTCATAAAAGTTTAAATTTAAAATTGCATAATTGAATATTTTAGCTAATTCATATATAGTATAAAGTTTAAAATTAATTATTAATAGTATACAACTAAAATTTATTTTTAGTTTTATACTAAATGAAATTTGTATTTGTTTGGTATGACATTTTTTAAAAAAAGTTTTTAATAATGACACCATTAGGGTTGTAAATGTCTAAAGCAAATTGTGAAATTATAATTTAAAATCAAATAAGTAAAATGTTATTTTTAAATTAGGTTTAGTAACTTTTGATTATATAAATTTGATTATTAATTGCATAATTTATGAAATCATTTGTGAAATTATAATTTAAAATCAGGTAAGTAAAATTTTAGTTTTAAATTAGATTTAATAACTTTTGATTATATAAATTTGATTATTAATTGCATAATTCATGAAATCATTTCCTACACTTCCCTCTTTTTTTTGAGTAAAAATACATTAGATCTACAATGATAGTCATTTTGAGTTGCCTAAAAAATTTAAATTCAAAATTAGTTGAGTGAATATTTTAACTAATATAATACACAACTGAAAATTAATTATTAAGAGTACAGTATATGACTAAAATTTATTTTAAGTTTTAAGCTGAATGAAATTTGTATTTTTTTTTTCAGTGCTATATATTTTTATGTTTGTGGTAATGTAATCTTTTACTTGGATGTATCTAAAACAAATTATAATATTATGATTTAAAATTAAGCAAATTCTGTATAATAAATAACATTTTAAACTTATATTTAATAACTTTGATCATTTAAGTTCATCACTAATTGTACAATGCAAGAAATCATTTTTTCTTCAAAATAATATGATTACAGTAACTAAATTTTACAATTACAATAATTATAATAAGGTATTGAGAGTATTCATTTATGTATAGTTTAAAATCTGTAAAGTGTATCTGCCTTAGCCTGATCACTAATTTAGTATTACAATTACAATAATTGTAATTTTTGTTGCAATCAAAATACTATTTATAAGAATTTTAATCCATAAAGATGGGTAAATATAAGGTTTTTATGTTAATATACACATTTTAAAATATATAATATTAATACATTTGTTTGTTATACTCATAAAAATCAGCTTTGGATTACTTATTGTACTAAATTAATTATATATATAATCATTAATGATGAAAATCTTTACTTTGAATATGTTATTAATGAATATACTAATTATCTTGCAAGTACAATGGATGAAAAAGGATGTTGCCATGACAAGAGTTTGAAATTGTTGATTCTTATTGATATAAGATTGTCTAAGTGTTTATTGGTTTTTTTAAGTGTATATTAATTATATTTCAATTTTATATTCAAATTGTTGTATACAGCAATATTATATATTACACCCATATATAGTGAATAAACTTTATAATGTACATTTTTAGCATGAATGAGATTATTTTTCTTTCAGATGATATAAAATCACTAATCACAGGACATAATCAAACTTAAAAAATAGCTGCCATTTTGCAAATGGCAGTTTTTTTAAAAAAAATTGAATTTTATTTTTACACTTGTTACAGAAAATAATTGATTGTAAATCAAAATACTGCTATAAATAGATTATGATCATTATGGTAAATCTTTGCATCATGACCTGGTCCAAACTGAGTATAGGTGTGTAAGAATGTGATTTTAGAAAAGATTGTAATACAAGAGATGCTATCGGAGTTGCTAGAATAATTATAGAGAGACTTTAAAAAAGGCATGCAATTATGTATTTTGGAGGATTTAGTTAAATCATGTTGATAGAGTAATCTGAAACAAGTTTATAGATATCTTGGGAAATAAGAAACAATATTGGAAAAAAAGGTTGATTTGGAATATGTATTTTGGTCTAAGAATAAAGATTATATTTGAAGATAGCTACCGAGAAGAGAATATGGGCACTGATGTTAAGCATAGACATTGTGAATTACCTGAACTTTTTAAAAATTATTTAAAACTGTGGGTGTGCTAATGTTAGAAGGAGAATAGTAAGACATATAAGAGTCACAGAATAATATGTTGTAGTTGTAGATGAAAGAAATCTCCACAATATATTGAGTAGATTAAGGAAATAATGTATTGAATATAGAATAAAATTAATGGGTGAATGGATTTAAATATTTGAGAAATTGGTTGAGTGAGGATTCAAGGGATAATGATATTTAAAAATAGGTTTGACAAAGTAGACATTTATCAAGATGAAAAAAAAACATTCTGAGGACTTTTGAAGAAAGAGTTGAAAAAGTTTGGTTAAGTGCTATTTTTGCGGTGTGTAATCATATGTTTGTGAGATAGGGACATTAAATAAAAAAATGAAGAGTAGATTATAAATATTTTCTTTGAGGATATAGGTATGGAAAAAATAGAAAAAAATAATTGGATAGATAAAGTGACAAATGAAAAAGTTTTATTAAAAAAAAATAAAGAAAGAAGATTGATTAAAGAAATTGGATATAAGTAACTGGATGAATTATATATTAAGAAAAAAGATTCTTTAATAAAATCTGTTTGGAAAATAATGGATGATAACAAAAAAAGATGAAGAAAATTGATGCCATTAGATGATATAAAAATTGGAATAAATTATATAAAATTAAAGAATCAGGTAATAAACAGAACAGAATGGAGAACAATTACATTAGTGGCATGCTTTCTGGACTTAGCTAGACAACAAAACACTCTTATCATTATTAGCATCACATAATAATAACAATTAACAGTGAAATAAAATAATAATATTTGTTTTTGTTTTTAAGTCACAAGAAAGAAAATTACCTTAAAATTCAATATTCAAAATCTAAAGGTTCGAATTCCCATGCTAGTACTGTCATTGGTGAGGCCAGCAACATCTGAAGAAGAGATGGCTAAGTTAATTAAAATTCAACATTCAGAGAATCTAAGGGTCATGGCTCGATTCCTGTGCTAGTACTTCACAGATCAGGCCAACAACATCTGAAAAAGTGATGGCTGTTATTTAAAATTCAATATTCAAGAATCTAAGAGTCCAGGTTCGATTACCACTCTAGTATTGTCATTGATCAGGCCAGCAATGTCTGAAGAAGAGATGGCTTAATTTCAATATTCAAGAATCTAAGAACCCAGGTTCGATTACCATGCTAGTATTGTCACTGATCAGGCCAGCAACGTCTTAAGAAGAGATGGTTTAAATTCAATATGCAAGAATCTAAGAGTCCAGGTTCAATTACCATGTTAGTATTGTCACTGATCAGGCCAGCAAGATCCGAACAAGAGATGGCTTAAAATTCAATATTTAAGAATCTAAGAAACCAGGTTCGATTCTCATGCTAGTACTGACACTGTTCAGGTCAGCAACAACTGAAAAAGAGATGTTCATTTACTTAAAATTTAATATTCAAGACTCTAAAGGTCCAGGTTCTATTCTTCCCATGTGAGTACCGTCACTGGCCAGGGCAGCAACACCTGGTGAAGAGGGAATACCTCTTGAAACGTTGTGCATTTACTAACCTGTGTACTATTGCTAACAATTGAATGTAATTGAAAATTTTAAACGGTTATTTTTTTCTAAAGACATTCGATACTTAATATTAGATGATGGAAATGGTCCAACATATAAATACAACTATAATATCATCATCACAAACCTTCAGGAAAACACATCATTTATTTGCATTTTATATTTAATAAAATAAAGAGAAAAATCATTATTTTTTTTTTTTACGAAAAAAATATTTGTTGCTGATAATTAAACAAAATATAATTATTTTAATACAATATAAATAATTTAAATCAAAAATTACCTTATTTGTATTGGCCATAAGCAATTTTTAAAATGAAATTAATAAAATGTGAGAATATGATTTTCAAAATGAATTAACAGTTCGAGAAAAGAGTTGTTAAGCAAAGTTTGGAAATTAAATTTTTGTCTAAAGGGCAAATCACAATTAAATTAATGGAAGCCATATCATTTAGATAAGTCTTGTAATGTGCAGATCTTACATGTTGAAAAAATTTCATTACCATTAGTGGGAATGAAAAAGGGATTCTAATTAAAAGGCTGACTGTAAAAGATCAGCATTCACCAATTTGTAATAATAAAATAATAGCATGTGCTTTACAAAGATTATTTAATAGGTAACATTAAGATGATTATAAACATATAAAAGAAGTAGAATGACCAATTATAATACTTTATATGTATATTTATTTCAAACACACCCTATTTGTGTCATCCAAAAAAAATTTAAACTATTTATTACTCATTTTTAGATTAGGACAAGTGTATGTATAATATGTATTCATTTTAAAACATATCCTATTTTTTTATTAAAAAATAAAAACAATTTATCAGACATTTTTCGATTAAGGCATGTGTATGTATAAAGTGGAGTTGGTCTGTACATATTTCTAGAAGAGATGATAATAGATAGACAGTTGAAATCGTAAACCGGATTCCAAGAGATTGTAAAAGACCCAGAAAGAGACCACGTGTGAGATAGATGAAATAAAAACGTGCTTTGGAGTGATGTGGAGAAGAAAGGCTGAAATTGAAAAAGATGGATTGATCTTGGAGAGACTTTCATCCTGCAGTGGACCAATAATGCATAAACAGCACAGGTAATGGTGATATTAAAAAAAATCCCACGGCTATTATGCCAGATATTCTGGATTTTGTTTTACGTAAATCTACTTTGCTAGACATTATTTATATATGTTAAAAACTCTTCATGTCTTTCTTTGCATGTCCTTAAGCTTTTCTTAGACCATCTATAATCTATTACGACAAAAAACAGTTTAGAAGGTGATCTTAAAATCGGCAATGATTTTTACCTGGCGAAAGTAAAAGTAAAAAATAAAATTAAAAAATCTGACGAATTTCATATGCATTACTTTTTAAAGTATTTGTTTAGATATTAAACATATGAAGAAGAATCATAATCACACAACACTACCCACAATACAGTTCAATTTCAAGTCACGTATTTATAATTACTAGGAACAATTAGAAAAAGGTGTTTATCATCACTCCTAGCTTGTATAAGATTATATAAAAATAATGTCTATTTAAACAACCACAATTAAGTATTAAATATAAATTAAAAGGAGGTTGCCTTGACAACAGTTTGAAATTGTTGATTGTTATTGCTATTGTAATTCTCAAGTGCTGACAGATATTAATGATTACTTACAAACCCATTTAGCCTTTGAGCATTATTACACTTATTATTTAAGTAATACTTTGGGTGCAATTTGAAATTTATAATTGCAGTTTGTAATGTTATAATTATCTATTTATTAGTCTGCATTCAGAACATATTATACTTACCTGTTTAAAGAGGTTTTTTTCTTCTTTGTATCAATAGGTGCATTCTTTAGTGTCGATATAAGTATATTGGACTATTAATAAAGGTGGAATTCCACCTTTATTGTTAAACTTTTCATATAAAGGACTAAAAGGTAACGAGAAATATTACTCTGAACATTACCCACACTTCCACTTACATCCCATACAACTTTAATAGTAAAAGTACTTTTAAATAAGTTAATTGCTTCATAATCATAAATTTTTTATAATAAAGATTCTTTAATTCTTTTTTTTATTTCATTTCTATCAAAATAGACAACCATAGTTTCATCAAAATTAATAATGTGGCCTGTATCTTTTTCATGAATATATAAAGCAAAACTAAGATATTTATTTCTAACCCTACTTTTATGGAACTTTATTCTTTCATTTAAACTCAAACTACTCTACATAAAAAGAGAGTTAGAAATAAATATTTTATTTTTGCTTTATATATCCATGAAAAGGATACAGGCCACACTATTAATTTTGATGAATTTAAGATTGTCATCTTTGAGAGAAATGAAATAAAAAGAATTAAATCTTTATTATTAAAAATTTATAATGCTAAAGCAATTAACTCATTTTAAAGTTCTTTTACTATTAAGAATGTATGGGAAATAAATGGAATTGTGGATAATGTTTAGTTTAAATATGTTGTTATTTTATAGGTCTATATATTGAAAAGTCTGTTTGTAGCAGTAAAACGATTGGTAAGGTTTTAGAATTTATTTTTCTTAGCTAGACTGGGTTGAGTTGTAAATTTGGGGGGTAATTTAGACTTTTTATTCATTAGTTTAGCTTTATGCTTTTAATATATTATAATGATCAAAATGCAAGTGAAGATCGAATCTAACCGCAAACTACGATATCTGCTCTACAGAGCGCCATCTAGGCATTTAAATCTAGAAAAATTTATAGAGTAGGCAGATACGCACTGTTAAGATTCCACTTTATTTAAATATTCAGATCGTTAGCCCAAGTCATTAGCTCAGTGGAGACACAGAGATAAAAATCTATATCTTAATTTATATCTTAAATATAAATAAATAAAAGCCACTGCCAGAAATTAACACATAAAAATATTTATTTACGCACATATAAAATAACATTTAAATTTTGAGGAATAAATTCACCATTTTAGATTTTTCTATTAATCTTTAGTTTTACATTTAACTAAGTTTCAATGAGTTTAATATTTTATTTAGATAGTCAAGTATGAATAGACTACATAGATCTGCATTTGAAAAGAAAATATTCTTCCCTGATTTAACCTTAGGCAACAAATTTCACAATCAAACCGGCACCAATCCCTCTGATACATTTATGTATTCAATGTAGCATGAAAATACGACAACACAAAATACTATACTGTCAGGAATGTACATCTGATCAGTAAGTAGAATTAGAGGAGACATTGTCTCTCCACCAACAGGAATGTTACATCTGTTGGCAAGTAGAACAATAAACATAAAACTCCATAGGAATGGACTGCGGTCCTTTGCCATCTTACAAACCCATCCATAGGCAAACAGAAGGTGTGTGGTGTATATATATAATCCTGCCCATAGCAGATCTCATACTACATCTACAATTACACAAATATATCCAATCCATTGAACCAATTCAACTACAAAATGAATAACCTAAGATTACCCTCCCTTAATATAACTTTACAAAACTATATAGCCATTCATGCCCGACTTAAATTTAACATTTAAATACATTCGCACAGATTATTTTTATAAATTTGTTTTTAAAATGCTGAGTATAGATCGGCTGCACAGATTCCATGGTCAAAAACATCCAAATTAAACACAATCGATCAAAATACAAAATCATCGATAACGTCAATTGCAAAGGGAATACACAAGGCCCCATGGCATTCATTGTAAGATGCCCGCATTAACATCATTGACCTATATATTCTAATCAAATGTGAAAACTTCAACATAATCAACCGCTAACGAATCTATGCAACGTCTATACCCAACCTAAATTTCATCATTTAAAATTTAAACAATAAACAATTTATACAATAAGAAAAAAAAATGGAAATGATTTTTATCAATCGGAAAACATATAAAATTAAACATTATTAATTTGATTTTAAACTTAAAAAAAGTCAGATGGAAGTTCATAAGCTTGAACGAAAGTTCTTAATTATTTTTAAATTTAGAGTTCATGTCAATATAGCTTATGGTAGAAGAGTCCAGGTTTCTGCTTTTAATTCCTGTGATGCCTCCATTGGAAGATAATGTTCTGGAGATGGCAATTGCTGGTTCAAGGTATCACAGTCTTTTCCTTTTTCTTTTTTTAAATAGAGTGTGGTATGTGCATCCTACCACAACTCTCAAACACACAACGCTGGAACTCTCAGAAAAAACTGTATTTCCCTTTTTATATTATCCACACGGATTCAATCAACAAAACGTCACTAATCCATCACTTTCATTAGGGTCTGAGCCAAGGCTTAGTGCTTCCATTGGTCAAGCTAACTTCTCTTTATTTTCTTATCTAACTTTCATCAGATCATTTTAATTATACAAGAGCCCAAGGCTAGCTTGCTTTTCAAACAATTTATAAACAATCACCTCCATTTACAGATTACAAGAATTAATTAATACCTGTTTTTATTTTTAAATCTTGTACTTTTTTTTTATAAAAAAGTACGTTCAAATACTTATTTATTTGTTTTTTTAAAAAAAATATTTTTAAAGTTTGGCATCTGTGCGAATGTATATATGTTTAACAAACATTTTAATTTTAGCGTTTAGTTTTTTACTTTTATTTGCAAACTTTTAAGTTTTTATTTTAAATTAATGTAACGACATATTTATATATCGTTACAATATATATATACCATTGGATTAGGGACTTTGATAATACTGAGATTTTGCGTTTTGGTCTTTTATCAAAGTTTCATAATTATCCTTATATTTGTGAACGAAACACAAGTATTGTGGATGCCCAGATGTGTGCATTTTTAACACTGTAAACGATACAAAAGAAAGTACAATACCTAGTTTTTAAAAATAGTTTGCAAGCTTGGAAAAATTGGTTGATTAACAGAGCATTTTGTTACTTCACTGCCATTCATAGTGAAATATATATTAAAATGTAGACATTTGTTTTTACATTATTAATGTATCCTGATGGAGCAATTTTGTTTGTGAAATATAAACAGAAATAAGACTTTATGTATAAAATAAAAAAGAATTATATGCTTAATTACTTGAAGTCATGTGATGTGGTGTTTGTGTCCCCAAGTGGAGCTTGAGCATAACTATTTACTCAACTAACTAAACAGAGATTATCTTCATAATATTACATAGTTGATTATTGATTAAGAAATCATTATACTCAAGTTTGTAATTTAACTGCTGTTCTGAACAGTACCATTAGTAAATTATTACTAATATTTATTCTGAAAATATAAATCTTCTAATTGCAATCTTTGACCATTAACCATTTTAATTGTATTTTACTACTATCCCTATTTAATGGCTCAGCAGTTGGAAAAAATAAATTTTAGTATTAGTAAATTACTAGCATTTGCTATTATTGTGATAGATTAATTTTTTATGGTAGAATCTATGAGATGTTTTTTAATGCACTTTTATCTTAATTGATTTTTATATGATGTTTTTAAAATGCCATGACTTATTTCAATTTTAATCACTTTTCATAAATTTTATTACATTTAGCTCTTTAAAAATAGTTTTAAATTCAACATTTTTGCAAAACTTGAATTTAACATGCAATGCTAATATTCTTATATTTTCTTTACTATTTTGCACTTGTCTTCATGTATTCATATATATTAAAAATTTTTATCATCTCCTTTTATACACTTTAATGCAATTTTTTATATACTTCTTTATTTTGCCTACATGTTCAACTGTCCTGCAGTCTTCAGCAGAACCTACAATAGTTAAAAATATAATCATATATTCATATAACCATTATTTTATATACATATTAATATACATATGTTATATTGCCATTTATAATCATATTTAACTTTAACTCTATAGTTTTGCTTCTCTTATTTTTTATCTATATTTTCTTATTATTTTTTAATTTTATTTTTACTTTCATTTTATTCTTATTTTGTACTTTATTCCATTTTATCTATCATTCCACATTTATTCTTTAATATATTTCTATAATGTTTCCATTTTATTTTTTATATATTTATTACCTAATATCTTTTATTACTTCTACTATTTTATATATTTATTACTTCATTAATAATTCCTATTTTATTCTTACTCTTATTTCTATTTTTATTTTCCTATTCTAATTTTTTTAATTTCTTTTCATTTTACTTATCATTATATAACTTTCACTTCTCTCTCTACAACTGTAACTGAATATTTTTAAAAATTTTATTAGCTTCTTTTTTATATACCCCTTTCATTTAACTCCCTCTATTATCAATTTTTTTCAACTTTTTATCTGCTTTCTTAAACTTTTAATCTATTTTAAATAGTTTTTATATATTTTCTTATTTATTTTTAATAATATTTTTTATAATTAATATTTTTATAAAAATAATGTTTTACCAACCCCATCTCTATTTAGTTTTGGCTTTATCTTTTTAATTAATATAGCTTTTTTTAATTTTCTATCTCTGTAATAGGTTAATGGTTTCTGGTTTCATATGATTTTCTTTGCATTTGGTATTGATCTATGAATTTGATGCATAATTATAACTTATATCATAAGGCTTTATTTTGAATTAGGATTGAACTGTGAAACCTTAATGCATGAAATCTACATATTTTGTTTTTCCATAATATCTATCCACTATTTTTGGTTCCAAAATAAATTTAATATAAATATTTGTTTCTGAATCCATTGATTTTTGTTAAATTATGGTTGTGCCATAATATTTATGTGCATGGTTGTTTTTTTAAAGTTTTAAATGATGTATAGTACTTCTTTAAATTAATCTATTGTAAAGAATAATACTCTATTAAAATGGCTTAGAGAAAACACTTCTAAATGTTCTTGCATGGATTACTATCAGTCATAATCCTGATTAATTTATTTTTGTTATTATTATTTTTACTCTTACAATACAATATTTATTTTATCAAATAGAAAAAGAAAGAGATGAAGGTGGTGAGTTTGATGCCATGCTGCAATTTTTTCAGATGCATGCTGAAATTTTTTCAGATTATTAAAGTGTTATGAACATTTTTTCTTTCAGGAGTAATTACATCACATTACATGTTTTATGCATAATATGATGGAAGTAATAGCATGAAAAAAATTTAACATTAAAAATATTAAACCTTAAAATGAAATCTAGAGTTTGTGCAACCGATCATTGGTTTTTTAAATTTTTTATAAAGTAGTATTTAAAAAATTTTTAAAAATTATTTTAGAATTTCACAGTAATCATTAAATTGGATTTTTATATAACTTTAATGGGTTCTTAGTACTATCATTTTTACATGATCACTATCTCATACAAGCACATAATTGTTATTAAACAAGGCAAAACTATCTTTCCATACAGTAGTGCCACCCTGTGCCAATCAGAGTAATCAATGGATGCCAGAAGGCTTGTGCATAAAGTCCCTATTTAGTGTCTACTCATCCAATATCCCCAGACCTGGTTCTGGCTTGTGGCTATCATCAGTGAGGAGCCTTGGATCTGAGAGCACTGCACCTAGATCTTAGGATCTAATACACCCCTCTAGATGATGGCCACAAGCCAGAAACTAGTCTGGCAATATTGGATGAGTAGGCACTAGATAGGGATTTTATGCACAAGCCTTCTAGCATCCATTGATTACTCTGATTGGCACAGGGTGGCATGACTGTATGGAGAGAGTTTTGCCTTGTTTAATAACAATTATGTGCTAGTATGAGATAGTGATCATGGTATGTTTAGTGGTTTAACACCAATCCTGCCTAATATGATAATGGTGGCTATGATTGTTAAAGAGCCAAAGCCACCAAAATATATGGGTACTGAATTGAGTTTAGACCCATATGACTATATAAGCTATTGAGCTTAGGTTGAAAATATTATTGTGTTTTCAATTTCATTCCCATAGTTTTGTAGTCAAATGGAGATAAAAGGTGGTTGCTGGAGAGTTGCATTAGATCCTAAGATCTAGGTGCAGTACTCTCAGATCCAAGGCTCCTCACTGATTATGGACACACACCAGAAAGTAATCTGGGGATATTGGATGTGTAGGCACTAGATAGGGATTTTATGCACAAGCCTTCTGGCATCCATTGATTACTCTGATTGGCACAGGGTGGCATTATTGTATGGAGAGAGAGAGAGAGAGCTTTATTATCATTTTCCTGTATCTTTTATTTATTTTCTCCAAAACTTGACAAATAAAAATTTTATTGTATTCCAGCTTATCTTATCCATTCATCTCAGTTTGTGACTTAAAATTCTAAAGTATAATATAAATATTAAATCATATTTTGTATTTAAATATGCATTTGTAAGTAATAAAATTAGAAATAGATTGAAAGCATTTGAGATGTGGTTACAAAGAAGAATGGAAAAAATCAGTTATATAAATAAATAAGAAATGAAGAAGGTTTGAAAATAGTAAGTGAAAAAAGAAGACTAATTGAGGAAATTAGAAATAAAATGAGAAACTGGATTGGATATATTAAAAAGAAAGTATAGTTTAATGGAAGATACTTTGGAGGGAATGGTGAATGGAATCAAGAAGAAAGGAGGGAAAAGATTGAGATTGTTGGATGATATATGAGATGCGAAGAGTTACACAGAATTGAAAAGCTGGAAAATGAAAGGAATGGAGTGGGAAAATGGATAAAATGATAATGTGACTTCTTTCTGGACCTATCCATGGGTCTGAACACTATTGATGATGATGTCTACATAATATATTAGAAGGAGAAATTGTGAATTAGATATATATTAAGAAGAAAGTATAGTTTAATGAAAGATGCTTTGAAGGGAATGATGAATGGAAGCAAGAAAAAAGATGGAAACATTGACATTGTTGGATGATATAAAAATGGGAAGAGTTATGTCGAGTTGAGGAACTGAAAAATAAGAAAGGAGTGGAAAATGGATAAATTGGTGATATGATTATTCTCTTGACCTGTCCATGGAACAGAATAGTATTGATGATGATGATTTATTCTGTTGAAAAACTAAAAAGCTCTATGTTTATATCCTGGCTCATATGGTGAAAAATCGTTTTTCAAAATTGATATTTAAAGGTAGTTATCTTATTGTTTATGGTGTAGGACATTAATTTTTTTTAATAAAGTCATTGATAAGTTGTATAAAAATAAATAGAAACATCTTTATTTAAAAATAATCCATTCTAAGGCACAAATACCTTTCCAAATGGCCCTTGAGAACTGAAGGAGAAGCCATTACCTGTCAAGTTTGTTAATTGCCCCAGGTGTTGAGAATTTGAGTGATGCTTTTCTATTTAATTTATGTTTTAACTAAGAATAACTGGATATTCACACAACAGTCAGTATTAGATGCTATCAACCATTATTTTCAACCAAAATCAATGCACCACAGGTTGAAGCTCTCACCAAGTTCAATCCATCTTCTCCAATCTCTAGCCTCTCTTCTGCATATTACTCCAGAACATTTTTTTATTTCGTCCATCTATCTCACATCTGGTTTCTTTCTAGATCTTTTATAATCTCTTAGAACCCAGTTGAAAATGATGGTGGATTGGATGTTTAGCTAGGTTGATTATGGACCAACTATTTGAAAAACAATTCTAAGCATGATTGGAACCTAAACAAGTTTAAAATTTACCATCATGGGTTAGTTATATGCCATGGAAATGGTATGTGGATGTACTTTAATTACACCATGAGGTCCTTAATGCTAGATAAATGTAACTATGGAAAACAATGATAAACTAGTACCAAGGAATACCAAGTATACATTAATATGGATGTAAAATCTTGTTACTTTAATCTCTCAAAATATGTCTATGGTGAAAAGTTAGCATACAGCTTAATATATAAAATGCATAAAGAAATTTATATTTATTAATAAAGAAGCAATAAAACTGATACGTTTTTAAATAATGAATATTATTTTGGTAAAATAGACTGCTATTAAGACATGTCCCAAAAACTTATTTTTAGATAGAATTGGAAACTGAAATGATAAATTTATCAATTGTTTCAAGACTGTCGTAACATCATAAATCACAAAGTTTTTGAGTTATTTAAAATTTGTTCAACTAGAAGTGATTAATTATTCTCTAATTGAGAATTAAGTCAAAAAGATAGATATATTAGTTTTATCTAGTTTATAAATGATAGAAAAAGCTATCAAAATTAAAAAAATATTCTTCTATTATCTCTAATATGAAGAATTAGTTTTTAAATTTAGAATGGAAAGAAGAATAGAAATACTTTAGAAATCAAAGCTGCTTAAAAATTATACTGCAAAAATACATTAAACTGAAAAAAAAAAAATTGACTAAATTTTTAAAAGCCCATTAAAAATTTATTTGTGATGACTAAATAAATATTTCGTAAAAAAGACATATTTTCGAATAAATTAGAAAATATTGATTATAGTAATAAAAATGAATATAGCAAAAATAACTAAAATTAATACTATCACCAAAATTTTATAGCAATTAAAACTATAAACAGATTTTTAATTCCGTCTCGATTTAAAAACTTTTAACCTCAAAGTAAAGGATACGGATGATTTTTAAATAATTTGTTAATGACAAACGAGTGACGATTATTATTATTATTATTATTATACAAAATGCAGACTTTTTTTTATATATTTAAAGTGCAAATATAAGTGCATTTAGGTTCAAAAATAAGATGATCGTTCTTATTCACTGAAAGTCTTTATCCTGTAGCTGGAGCAAAGCGTATCCTCCCATTAGAGAATATTTAACATCAATGATTTAATATTATAGTATAAATAGATTTATAATCTAATACTGCACTAGTAAAATTTATTGATCATTAAATATTATATTTATAACTAAAAACAACAGAGAAAATAAAGTTTTGACTTATTTCAAACGTTTAATTTTTTTTAAATTCTACTGCAGATAAGATATTTTAATAAACTGGTTTTCAATTTTTTCATTTTATTTAAAAAGAAAACAAAATATAAATGAGTTATATTTATATATTGGACTATTTCCACCATCTAATATAAGAATTGAATGTCTTAAGAAATTGTAACTTTATTTAAATATTTCCAATACATTCAACTGTTAGATATATTTATTCTTTCCTCTTTTTCAGGTGTTGCTGATCTGATCAGTGAAAGTACAAACATGGGAATCAGACCTGGACCTTTAGATTTTAACCAACTGAACCATTCTTCCAAAGGCAACAGTCAGTAGAAATTTCATATAATTATCTATGGCTATTGCCTTTGGCAGGATAGCTCAGTTGGTTAGAACATTACCTTAAAATTCAATATTCAAAAATCTAAGAGTCCAGGTTCAATTCCCATGTTAGAAGTGTCACTGATTAGGCCAGCAACACATGAAAGAAGAGGGGGGAATAATACCTCTTGAAATATTATGCATATAATAACCTCTATGCTCTTCATCATCATCATCAACCATTATCAATTCACTGCAGGATGAAGGTCTCTCCAAGTTTAATCCGTCTTCTCCAATCTTTAGTTTCTCTTCTCCACATCACCCCTGCACACTTTCTTATTTCATCCAACCATATCACATGTGATCTCTTTCTGGGTCTTTTACAATCTCTTGGAATCAAGTTTAAGATTTCAATTGTCCATCTATTATCATCTCTTCTAGCAATATGTACAGCCCAATTCCACTTTAATCTTTTAATTTTTTCAATGAGGTCATTAACACCTGTTTGTTCTCTTGCCCATACATTGAGTTTTTGATCTCTTCTTGTTACTCCCAACATGCATCTATCCATACTTCTTTGAGTGGTCTGGAGTCTCAGTATTGCTCTTCTATTAAGTGTCCAAGCCTCAGATCCATAAGTAAGAACTGGTAACATTTAAATGTATTTGGAATATTTAAATAAAGTTACATTTTTCTCAAGTCATTCAATATTTATAATAAATGATGAAAATAGTCCAATATAAAAATACAACTAAAACACCATCATTACAATCTTTCAGGTAAACACAAAATATAAATCAATAGCAAATAAAGTTTTAAAGTGTATTTACATTTAATTTATACTTATAAAATAGTTTAAAACAATTTCTCAGACATCTTTTTTGAAAAAGTATACAGTTTGAAACCAAATGCTAACATTTGATTTTGCAAAAGTATTGTGCTAAAGCAATAAATGTCTAACCAAATTGGGTCATAATTTTTCATTTATTACCCTATGTCTTAAAAAAAAGTACCATCAATTTAAAATTCATTATAAATTAATGATAAACCACTAAACATCACATGATCATTATCTCTTATACTAGCACATAATCGTTAATAAACAAGGCTAAACTCTCCATACAGTAGTGCCACCCTGTTCCAACCAGAATAATCAATGGATGCCAGAAGGCTTGTGCATAAAAGCCCTACCTAGTGCCTACTTATCCAATATCCCCAGACTAGTTTCTGGCTTGTGGCCTTCGTCAGTGAGGAGCTGCATTAGATCCTAAGATCTAGGTGCAGTGCTCTCAGATCCAAGGCTCCTCACTGATGAATTCCACAAGCCAGAAACTAGTCTGGGGATATTGGATGAATAGGCACTAGATAGGAATTTTATGCACAAGCCTTATGGCATCCATTGATTACTCTGGTGGGCACAGGGTCACACTACTGTATGGAGAGTTTTGCCTTGTTTATAAATCAATGATCTAAATATTAAGAGATACATAATAATTCCATAACAATTTACACAAAATGTGCTAAAAACACACACACACAAAATTCGAAGCTATAAAAACAACCTTATTAGTTAAAAAGTCTAATAAATGTCATTTCTTGAAAAGTTCCTTAATTTGTTTTGGAAATCACTGTGCCATAGCTGTCAACAAAGTCCAATTCTATCTTGGAACATTAAAAAAAATGAATGATTTAATGAAAATTATTCAAAATAAATTTTTAATTATAGTTGTACATTTATTTAATGAACTATTCAATAAAAGATATTTTGAATGCTAAGAAAAATGTTTGTCTTTTAAATACATATATAGTATTTGTATTTTAAAATAGATGTAAGTAGAAAGAATTTAAATCCTGACTTTCAATCCCTTTTCAATCATCCACTCTATTTTATACAACTGATACACATGGTCACATACGTGTGAAAAAGATTAATGATCTCCAATATATATATATTTGTGTCAGAGATAATGATTCGGACCAATAGATGAGTGCTAGTTCAGCATGAAATAGGTATATTGGAGATCATTTATCTTTTTCACATTATGTGATCATGTGTTTCAGTTATATAAAGTGGAGTGGATGATTTAAGGAAGCTTGAAAGTTTGGGTTCAAACTCCCTCTAATTTATGTCTTTTATTTTTAATTTTAATGTTGAAATAGAACATAAACCACACAAAAGTTAAATTAGATGAATCTGTAAAGTAATTAATCATTGTTATCTTTAAAACAAATTACATATAAACAATGTAGTGCTGATCTAATCTGCACTCATGGCCATTTTGAAATCTAAAGATCAGTCAAATTGCCAATGGCACAACTGATAAATGACATTGAATAATCCACACATGGCCATGATATGACCTTTCATTACAAAATTGCCATTATTTAATAGCATTCTTATTTTATAAGTTATAATCTTTTAGTATTTGGAAATTACAAGCTTGGTTTGATCAGATTTCTGCATCCTTTGGATGATACTTTGTATTGGCCAAACCATCCTCTCTCCTCACCACATACTCCAATGTTATTTGCCATCATTATTTAATGACATTTATATTTTAGAAGTTATAAACATTTAGTATTTAGAGTGTACTCATTGCCATTTTGAAATTCTAAAGACCATCTAAAAACTACTGCTGACACATCCAAGCAATCCCATTTGGAAAATTCAATGTCATTTATCACTGGGAAGTGTCAGAAGTAGTTTTGGGTAGTTTTTAGAATTCAATATGGCAGTGAGCACATACTAAATCAGGACCAACAATGCCTTAATGTAAATATTTGTCATATGTAAATTGCACAGATTATATAGAGAGCTAATAAAAAATACTTATTATTAAACACTGATAATGATAACAAGATTTATTAATATAGAATTTAAAAGCACTCTAAATGCTGAACCAGGGGTCAAGAATAAAATAGAATCATTCTATTCTTGATTCTTTGTTCAACATTTAGATTGTTTTTAAGTCATAGCCTGGATGAGGGTGATTTACTTGTTTTGTTTACATTTACATTGAATTATGGTTAATTTAAAGTTTAATTTAGTATTTATGCATGTACAATAAAATTATTAGAATTTACTAATATTATATATCAAATAAAATCAAGTCATACATCGCATAACTTAATTTGATTAGCTTATAACTATAAACTAAAATAATGAGCATGCTAATAGGTCTAACAAGCTTTATCAATAAATGCCACAAGGGAAAGCATTTAAAATTTTTTTTATCTAGAAACATTCCCATCCCAAACCGGTTTCAATATAGTGGATATCTTCAGTGATCTAGTGTCTGGAATATCCTAGCACCACACTGAAGATAGCCAATAGTTTGAGACTTGTTTGGGGATGTTTCTAGATAGAGATTTTTAAATATTTTCTTTTGTGGAATTTATCAATAAACTTCATTAGAGATATTAACATGCTCCTTATTTTAGTTTTAATATTATATATGCATATACTGAAGTTTCTTTAAATATATAATTTAAATTATTCAAAATTCTATCAGTGTGAAAAATAACAAAACTCTCTAGACAATATTTAAATTTGTGCCTGAATGGTTTTATCAATTTAGTATTAGTTCCTGATATCGTTATTAGGATTAAGAATACGTATATGTAAATCAATAATCTTTAATATTTAATGTAGAATGTAAATAAAATGTTGTGGATTATATTTTCTCAAACAGCATTTAATATTGCAGTGCATTTTAAACTTATTCTTACAAAATATTAAAAATCATTAAATAATATATAAGATTTGGTCATAACAATTGATTTTATTCCTCAATGGCTACAACCAGTATATGATACTGCTATATATTTTCATATGATTTAATTTTATAGAATTTTTTTAAATTGATCAAAAGCTGGTCTCAATACTGTCTTAGCTATATCTGTGTATTTTATAAAAAAAAACAAATTAGTTCAAATTTAGCATGTATAGTGTAAGTTTTATGTTACATTTTTGTAGTTCAGTGGTATCTCATATCACTTGCAGTTTAAATTCTAAATATAAGTAATCACGTTTCTCCATTTTTTGAATCTATGACTATTTTTTCCTTTACTTTTTTATATAAATATTATAATATTTTGTATAAGTAAGACTTACAATAATACAAATGAAATGTATTATTATAATGAAATAAAAGATCACTTTTTTCCTAAAAGAAAGCATTCAATTTATGCCTTTTAACAGCAGTATTTATTTCATTATTATAATAATGAAATGAGTTAACTCTTTTTTAAAAAATAAACAATCAACAAATCTTTATTAGAAGCCTTATGTTTGCAATCTAGGAGTTTATACTTAGTGTTTTCCTGAAAGTTTGTGTTTGTGGTGTTTCAGTTGTATTTATATATTGCACTATTTCCATCATTTAATCTGAGTATTGAATGTCTTTAGAATAATTTAATTTTATTTAAATATTGCAAATACATTCAATTTTTCATAATAGCACATAGGTTAGTACATGCACAATGTTTCGAAAAGTATTATTGTCCTGTCTTCTTCAGGTGTTGCTAATCTGATTAGTGATAGTAGTACCATGGGAATCAAACCTGGACCTCTAGATTCTTGAGTATTGAATTTTAAGGTAATTCTCTAACCAACTGAACCATTTTGCAAAGACAACAGTCAATAGAAAATTTATATACTTACCTATAAGGTCTTTTGTGATTTCTCCACTCTAAGAGCAAAATCAATTAGTGGTTTTTATGCATTGTGTATAGCCACACTAGGTTAGCCTTTAAAACTATTTATTATTGTCATGTTAGCAGCTTTTTAAAAATTTTTTCTTTGTACTTTTTTCTTTCCATCCGATATTTTTGTATTTTTCCAATTGAGTATATGTTCAATGGTATATACATGGATATTTTAGATACATCTATTTTTGCTGTTCTAATAATCAATTTATAATTTTGATATTATGTTTGAATGGGCTGACTAGTCTCACCAATATACAATCTTTCACATTCACATGATATTTCATAGCAGCAGTTTTTGTTTTTCAGCATTTCAATTTTAGGCTTTATAGATGTTAGAATTTCTCATAGTGTAATCTGGCTCTGAAAAGCTGTTCTGATGTTATACTGGTTGCAAAATTTTCTTAATTTGTCTGCTGTTGTTGGTATGTATAGATACACTACAGTACCAATAACTGTTTTTGTTGATTGTTCTTTTTGTTATCTATATAAGATTTTCAATTTTAATACCAGTTGATGGATAACCATTTTTATAAAAGTTTGTTCTACATAGATCTTTTCTTTTTTAAATCATTAGTATATGAAGAAACTTTTTGCTCTGTTCTATAGTAATAGTATTACTTCATGTTTAGTGTTTCTATTGTGATTGAATGTATATGCCAAGTATTTTATGTATGTGTAGAATTTCTGTAAACTGTAGTTTTGATTTTGCCATGAGAGAAGCTTGTTATAATAATATCTAAAAATGCCAATTTTTATTTTTGTTCTGATTTTATTGAAAATTTAATTGAAGAGGATATGTTATTGATGTGTTTCCAAAAAGTTTATAGTAGTGTTTCACCATGTTGTCATAAAACAAATGTATCAACAATATAGCAAAGCCAAACTGTAGCTGGATGTGGAGTAGTGTTTATGGGATAGTTTTAAGTTCTTCTGTTAAATATTGCTAATCACGGGTGACAATGGTAAGACCATAGCCATTTCTTGATTTTTTTGAAAGAATTCTGTGTTGTTTTGAAAGTAGGTTGTTGTTATGCAGAATATTAATAATTCCATTTGTCTATCAATAGGAAGAGTTGTTCTGATCCATAAATTATCATCACCATTTAATCTGTTTTTTACAATAGATAATGATTATTAACATGGCACATTTGTGAATAAACTTTCCACATCAAAACTTACCGGTAAGTCACTTCTTTCAATTTTCATGATCTTGATTAATTCTATAAAGAGTCTAAAATTCCTGACAAAAGAATGGGTCTTTGTGAGATTATAATTTAAAATAAAGCACAAAAATGTTATTTTAGCTTAGATTTAGTAACATTTGATAATATAAATTAATTATTAATTGTATAATTCATAAAATCATTTTTTCACCATTTTTTCTGCTAATGAAAATGCTTTAGATTAATAATGATAAATGTTTTAATCTGACTGAAAAATTTTAAATTCAAAATTAGTTGTCTTAATAACAGTATATATTTTTAATTAATTATTAATCATACAGCACTATATACAATCACAATTTATTTTTAGTTTTATGCTTAATAGAATTTTTTTTTCCATTGCTGTACCTTTTTACATTTTTAATTATGTTGCCATTAGTTTGGATATATCCGAAACAAATTACTTCACAATAAATGATATTTAAAATTTATATTTAGCAAATTTAAAGTTTATTATTAATTGCATAATGCATGAAATCATTTTTTTTCTCAAAATAATTTGCCATTCATAAAACTTTTAATCTATGAAAGTAAGTAAACATATAATTTTTAAGCTAATGTACATATTCTAAAATTTATTATTTTTTATTGTACATCATCAAAATATACTTTTAATTATTTTTTGCACTGAATAAATGTTTTTTTTTGCTTTTGTGGGAATTAATGATGAAACTCTTTACTTTGGATATGTCTTTGTAGAATGTATTGATTATATTGTAAAAATACTGGATGACAATTAAATAAATCACTGTACATTAATTGTACCTTAATTTTATAATCAAAATACAGCATACTGTAATATTGAATACTGTGTTGTGTATAATGAATAAATTCTTCACCCTGTATGCACATTTTTAGCATGAATATGTTATTTTTGACATCAATTTTACAAAATGTTTATCATTTTTAAAATGGCAGTTTTTATAAAATTTTGAAACATTTTTTATGATTGTTATAGCAAATAATCGATTATAAATTACAAGAGTCTTTGCAAATTGATGATGAATACCATGACGAATCTTTACATAGCTTTTGCAATGCAGACTAGAAGTGTGTATACATATGTAAAAAGCTTATCCTAAAGCAATTAATATTTGCAAAGAAAATTTCCGAATTAAAAATAAAATTTTAATACTTGATATTCTTTTAAATATTAATTGTTTGCAGTCATTCAAAAAGATTAAATTTAATTAATAATATACTGCCATAATTAAAAAGCTTCGCAAACAATTGAATTAAGAATTTAAAATAAGATATCTGCTTGAAATTAAAAACTTAAATATTTTTAATTAATTTTTTAAAACTCCATAAATATATAAGCAATACAATTTCAAAATAATATATCTATGTAATTAAAAATAATACTTTTAATCAAGTTTATCACGTGTTTTTAATGTACTGCACATATTTTTATATAAAACTACTTTGAATGATAGACCTTGTGTGAGAGTGGTGCGGTGAAAATTACAGAAATATTATTCATTAAGTGGATAATCTCTAGTCTAATGAATGGCTAATCAAAATTATTAATATACTTCCATCAAGTGGTTTGTGTCAAAGTTTTAAGGGCAGTAAGTTTGAAAGTTATCACTTAAATTGTAGTAATTCCATATATATATATTATATATATATATATATATATACTTAAATTGTAGTAATTCCATATATATATATTGTAACAGGATGGGGTGGTGGGGTTGGTGGAAAGTAGAAATGAACTGGAGTGATAAAAAAAATCATCATCAACCCCAAGTAAATTTAAAATGAAATATTTACAAAATGTATATTTAAGTATAAAATATTTAATAAGAGCATGAGATTAGAATCTCTGTAAACATTGGGAGATCAGAAGCTACTAAAAAAGCAACTAAAAGCATAATTATAAATTCAATCATGGTTTGAACTGGGTGATGGAAAAATCATCATCACCACTATCAATTTAAAATGAAATATGAACAAATTTACAAAAGTATATTTATTTAAAAAATATTTAAAGGAAGATGAGATCAAAATCTCTGTGAAAACAGTGAGAGATCAGCCAGATAACTCAAAAGAGCAACTATAAATTCACCAGCATTATAATTTAAAAAATAAGTACAAGTGAATACTCAAGAGAAACAACCATCATCACCATTGATGGGAATAAACAAATCTGTACAATAAATCAGAATAAAATCAATAGACCATCTTGTGGCTGGATTTCAACAATAAAAATATGAATCAACAGTCAACCTTGTGACTGGATTGGAAATGGGTCTTCTTTAGACCAGGCTAACTATTGAGCCTTTGCCATCTTGGGCAATTATTTAAACATAACTTGGATGCACCAGCTTAGTGCTCATCCATTAAAGTACACAATAAGAAATCAAATCAATAATGCTGGGACATTTAAAACATGCTGATCATCATCAATGCTCTGGCCACTTGTACTGGCCAACTATAAACTTAAATCTTTTTTAACAAGACTAAACTAAAATAAAATATAGTGCATGGGCTTTAAAGAGTATCCTCTTTTGCACCAACCAGGATGATGATTGATCATCTCTGGATGTCCCAAAGCAATAAATACACATCCCCATTTACATATTCATCCCATGCTCCAATCTAGCTCAGAGAACACAAGCTCTATTACTGTATGTGACCAAGAGATGATGGAATACAATTTTAACAATTAAATACAAGTTTATTATTAACAAAAAAATAAAAATGAATGATATTTAAGATCTTATAGGATAAGGCTCTGATTTTGAAAAGTATATAAAATTATATACACAACTAAAGTTATTACATGGTTTTACAATATTTCTCAATTAGATTCTATAAATGCATATATATTCGTACACAGATGGGCGTTTTATAATATATGATGACACTTCAATTAAACATAAAATAATTATTACATTTGTAATTTACATAATTAATATTCAAAATTTAAATTGTCACATTAATTTACAAAATTACAAGTTGCAATTCATGTCATCACCATGGTTTACATATATATGCACACAGATGCATGATTTATATAATACACAATTAATAAAAGAAATGAATTGACATTTAATCAAAAAACATTAAAATTTAACATATATGAGTGTGCACGTATACACACACACAGACCAGCTTCTATCTATTTCAACTTGTTACAATAATGTTATCTTTTTTTTTCTAATTAATTCAATTGGAAAACACAAATTTCCTACCTATACATGTGTATAAACAAAATATAGATAAAAATTAAAATTATTTATCAATTTATAAGTTCCTTTTTTTTCCTTAAAAAAAACATAGTCAATTTTTGACAGGTATTTGTTGATTAATTATCAACGTTTTTAAATTAAATTATAGAATCATCGATTCTTTACTTTTATTTTAATATAATTTTTTTTAAAATAATGTCCGAGAGGATTATTGTTCAAAAACGTCTCTTTTGCCTTTAAAACCAGTTGGTCAATGAATTATTCTTGACTATTAATTATAATTCAAGCAAAACAACTTTATATTCTTTTAAAATACATAGATTTTTAACCGACTTAAAAATAATATTGTTCTATATATGTCTATTTTTATATGACATTTTAAAATAACTCACCAGCTATATATATATACATTTATCTGTGATTTTCTGCATATATCTGATGCAGCATACATGTAATTAATTCTTCAGCAAGCTGGAAGATTTTTCTTGGTGAGTTTGGTTTTTAGTGACTGTCATAATCAGGAAAAATGTAATCCAGGTAAAATGTTGGTATGTAGTTGGTCTCCTGTCTGTGTAAAAATGTTCCAGGAAAGCAGCTGTTCTTTCCATGTTTAAAACTATGAATCACAGCACAAAGAAGTGAGTCATTTTCTCCATGTGAATTCAAACTCCTGCTAAGGAAAATAGTCTATTATCTTGCCTTCAACTACAACAGTTTATGGTAGCTATTCTGCAAATTCTCTGATCAGCTAAAACCAACTGCTGCACTTCATCAAGTTGCAGTAAAATATTGAAATCAATTTTCAGCTGACCGTTCTTACAAAAATTATTATCCAAACTGACTGATATTTTTTATCAGCCCTTTTTATAAAATCATCTGAGGTGTTATAACAACACCTTGATTAAAAACAGAATTTTATTTTTATTTCTCTAATCCCTTGAAATCTATATATATGTTTTTACTTAGGGGATTTCTAATAGATAAAAATTTTGTTTAATTAATTAAAAAAAATTCCAAAAATAAGTTTGGTGTTTTTACATTTCAAAAAAAAAAATAATAATAATAATAATAATAATAATAATAATAATAATAATAATAATAATAATAATAATAATAATAATAATAATAATAATAATAATAATAATAATAATAATAATAATAATAATAATAATAATAATAATAATAATAATAATAATAATAATAATAATAATAATAATAATAATAATAATAATAATAATAATAATAATAATAATAATAATAATAATAATAAAATAATAATAATAATAATAATAATAATAATAATAATAATAATAATAATAATAAAATAATAATAATAATAATAATAAAATAATAATAATAATAATAATAATAATAATAATAATAATAATAATAATAATAATAATAATAATAATAATAATAATAATAATAATAATAATAATAATAATAATAATAATAATAATAATAATAATAATAATAATAATAATAATAATAATAATAATAATTCAATTCAATTTTTTTTATTTTGTACATATCAACAGTTTGCCAATTATAGTCACAATAATACAAATCTAAATAACATTAAAAAAAAAAAATAATAATAATAATAAAATAAATAATACCAATAAAATAGAAAATCAATAAAATGCACAAATAAATAAAAAGGCAATATATCAAATGAAATTAAGGAAAATATTTTTTTTGAGACTTTAGTGAATTGTTTAAAATCCAAATTAAAAACATCATCATTACCAAAATCTTTGTTATAAGTTCTAGGTAAACAAATAAAGGGGAAAATCTTAATACATCAGATTTACAATTTTCATTCAAAAACATTATGAGTACGAGTATTATAATTTTTTTTTTATACCTAAGTTAGAAAGCAAATTAGATACAGAAATATTCTGGGAGATGAATTTATGAAGAAGTTTGAGATCTCTTGTTTTTCGTCTCAGTAGTAAATCAATATAGTGTTCATTACTTAAACTATTTAATTTTCAAATTTATCAAAAACAGACTGAATTTTATGATATCTGTCCTGTTATGAGATTCCATAAATTGAACCATACTCAAGATGAAGAACTAAGATATAAAAAGTTTAATCTTTGTAAATTTATTAAATGCTTTTCCATATCTGTAAATAGCTCCTACAATTTTAAGAGATTTATTCACCATAAAATTAATGTGATTACGAAAAGATCCATTATTGGAAAATATTATTCCGAGATCTCTTTGATGATCATTTGTTATAATTTTAGAGTCCCCAATATAATAGGAAAACCTTAAGACTTCAGATTTTCTAGAGTAAGAGACAATGGAGCACTTATCCATATTTATATCTATATAATTATATTCACACCAATTCAAGAAATTATCTACATCACTTTGAAGTAAAAAACAGTCATTAATAGAATAAATATGCCTAAAAATTTTGCAATCATCTGCATAACATAGAAGATGTGAAAATTTAATGCATGTTTTTAGGTCATAATGTATACATTAAATAATAAAGGTGCAAGAACACTGCCTTGAGGCACCCCAGTGAAGCAATAATAAGGTAATGACAATTTACCATTAAACCTCACACAAGACATTCTATCCCTAAGAAAAGAGTCAAACCAATTAATTAATAATTTAGAAAAACCTAACCTACAAAGCTTCTGAAGAAGAATTTTATGATTAACTCTATCAAAAGCCTTGGACATATCAAAATAAACAACATCTAACCTAGATTGATTCTCAATTGAATTTGAAATGTGATCAAAAATAGTTAGCAAATTTGTTTCAATGGACCTATTAGGCAAAAATCCATGCTGCTCTGGTGCCAAAACCTTATCGACATCCAAGATAATTTTATTATACAAACATCTTTCAAAAATTCGAGCAACAGTGTGTAGAATTGAAATAGGCCTATAGTCACTTACCAAATCTCTAGATCCTTTCTTAAAAATAGGAACAACTTTAGCAATTTTAAGGGATGTAGGAAAAGTACCATTTGCTAAAGAGCAATTAAAAATATGCAAAAGAGGAGAAGCAATGTATTCAGCACATCCTTTATAAATGAAAGCTGGAATATTGTCAAGGCCCACACTAGAATGTAATTTAAGCTGCCCAATAGCAAAAATAACATCAGATTCAATAAATGAATCCAATGTTATTCTTTCTTCAACTAGATCATTATTTTCAGTCAAATCAGTAAAAGAATTAGATTGTTTAAAAAGCTCTGAGAAATAATGAGAAAAATCATCAGCAACTAGATTAGAATTATTATTCTGTAATTTTTTTTTTGTAATACCTAAATCCTTAACTAGAGACCAAAATTGCAAGGGATTATCAGAAATATGACTTTCAGTATTTTGTATAAATTTTTGAAAATCTCTATGATATATAACCTTTGACAATCTTCTATAATTAATAAAATTGTTATAATAATTTAAGTTCTTAGTTTTCCAATATTTACGATGATGAAATGATTTCCTTTTAATAATTTCTTTAAGAGAAACTGAAAACCAACGAGGAAAACGTTCAGTTAAAAAAATTTTCTTAGAATGTATTTGTCAATTAGTTCACAAAATGATTGTTCAAAAAATCTCATACAAAAATCTACATCAGATGAAGAATACAAATTTTTCCAGTTAAAATTGGATAATTGTAAACAAAGACCCAAATAATTTCCTTTTCTGTAGTTTCTTTTCATAGTTTTAAAGGGACAGAGTCTATTAAATTTAATATTAATATAAAATTCTAAGGGAGGATGATGCAAGTCAATGGAAAAAGGAAGAGAAGAAGTAGTTAAACATTCAATTGTAGGAAAATTACTGAGAATATAATCCAATGTGTGATCATTAAAATTGGTGTATGGATTAAATTGTTTTAAATTCAACAAATTGCAAAACCGAATCATTCTCAATGCTTTAGGTGAAAAAGAGACAGAATCTATGATAGTAGTACCCAAATATAA